>VZRN01001083.1:3552757-3576076 GCA_013397935.1 Dasyornis broadbenti | reverse complement strand
GCCCGGGCCATTACCCTGGCGCGGCGGCGGAGCCAGTCGGGGCGGGCAGGGGGAGGGCTGTGCCGCCGGGGCCGCCCCTCGGGGTTTGACAGCGCGGTCCGCCCGCAGGCCCGGTCCGGCCGCCCCTCACAGAGCGCGGCAGAGGGGTCGCGGGCATACTGTGCTTGCGGGGAGCAGTGGGAGAGGGTCAGCCTGGGAATAAATGCGCCCCTGGCCCGCACCTTCCCGGTGCTCGCCCCGGCTGGGGAGTCCCTGCAATTGTCCATTTACCTTCTGAGAGGTCCATCATATTCCCTCCCGGGGCCCCGCTGTCATAGGCCTGGACCCTTCCGCTTTGCCTGTGATCTTCGAGGATCTTTGTGCCTGTCCCCAGACAACCTGCTCAGGCGTGCGGCTGGCCCGGCACCAGGCACACAACCGTGAGCACATCCACAAACGAACTCGCCACTGAACAGCTGGCAGTGCCCTATAAACAACTTGTGCGCGAAAGCCACAGCCTCTGCAGCATATCACGGAGAAGCAGCAGGAGAGAAGCAAGCCTTGCCAAGGACATGGGCTGGGAAGCAGGAGATGTGCTGGAGGTGGGTACAACCTGGCCAAGACATCTCCCCAGTGACGTAGTTCCAGCTGCATTCAGTGCTCCAGTCTATGGATATGCATCGTTCCCTGCCTGCCCTACAGGTGCAGGAGCTGGCCCGTGCCTGCAGAGACAATTAAGCTAGCTCGGAGCAAGCACCACAGCGCAGTGACATTTGCGCTGGCTCCTCCTGGGCCAGCTCGGGTCTGGAAGCAATCTAGTTGGGTTTATTAGCTTGGGCCTGGTTCCAAGCAAATGCAGGCTGAACCACGATGTGCAGCTTTGCACCACCGAGCTGTACCAGCCCACGCTTTTCTGGCTCAGGGATGTCTGCACCCTGCTGCCCTACATGCTGCTGTCAGCACAGGTGCAGCACAGCAGGTCTGTAACATACCAGGGCAGCTCAAAGATAGGAGAGACTTGGAGTCAGCCCTGATTTACATGGGTGTAAATCAGACAGACATCTGGCTGGAAATCCTGCTTGTTCACAGCAAACCTAAAGGAGAGGCTTGGGAGATTTAGCACAAGGAGGAGGGACAGCTACTGAACTGGCGTCTTGCTACACCCCTCCTGAGGAGCATCCCGCAGCGAGACAAGAGATCTTCATCTTCTCATAGCACAGATGCTGCACAGAGTGCCTCACAGTTTTATCCAACCCTTAATAACATCTGCCACCCTGCAGTGTACAGAGTACAGAAATGGTCAGGACAGGAGGGCATGACGTTTTCTTGGCAAATGCTATGAGTGTTGTGGATTTAGTGGGAGGGAAGCAACTCTCAATAAAAGATACAAGATCTTGAGATGGAACAAGTAGTTCTGGGAGAAGTAGTACTAATGACTCTCATTTGCAATGCCTCTCCTCATTCCTGCCTAGCATGGATGACCTGAGGTCTACCAACAAAGGAGCTTGCCAGCCTTTCCCCTCAATAATGGCCGTAATAGGGTCTTTTTCTTCTGTAAGGCCACATCTTAAATTGTCAGAAGTTAATAGCTGTCTGTCAAATGTGATTGAAAACTGGTAAATGTCCTCAAAATATCTTAGTAGCAACAAGAAGCTACAAAAAGGGAGAAAATCCCCACCTTACTTCTGTGGGAAGCAAAACTAAATATCAACTATATACAATATATATAAATATATACTATCTGATATATATACTGAATTGAAATGGTGATATTCTAGGGATTTATGACAAAAAAGTAAAAATCCTCACATTTGTACATTATCACACCATCCCTCAGCTAACCTACGTCCCCACCCCCAGTCCCATCCATCCATGGGGCCTTCAGGACCAAGCTGTTCTTTTTCTTTGATTTGGAAAAGCTAAAGGCACCTGGCAGTGCTACCAGAGGCAGTAATTATTTAAGACACAAATACACTGTGGCGACGGTCTAAACCTCAGCTGACATGAAGAGGCAGTAAAATTTACTGAGGGAAATATTATTCCAGAATGCAGTGTAACCAGAGAAATCCCGCTGCTTCTAGAGCAAGAAATAAATAGCATTTAGGTGGATCCTGAGCATGGGCTCATCTCGTGCAAATTATTACAGTTATGTTGATACACACTGCCCAAATATCTGGAGGGGATTTCCTGGCAAACAGGTAGTTTTGGATATATTGTGTACCTTCCAGGAGGGTTTTTTTTTGTGTGGTTAGGGATCCTGTACAGCGAGCAGGGAGAAGCTTGTTAACCCACATCACTGCATTCTGTACCTCAGGCCTTGTGTGTCCTGCTCTGAACCGCTGCTTATTTCTTTTTATCACCATCACCAATATCCAGAACATTCTACAAAATACCGGCAGGTGCCGCCACTGGCTCAGCAATCGCTCAGGGCTGGGTTGTTCCACGGGCAGGAGCAGGCACGGAGCCCCCTCCGTGTGCTGGGCACCCTCTACGAGCCAGGAAAGCTTTGGACTGAAGCACATCACAGCTCCAAGCTCCAACAGCACAGAGGGTGAAGGCCCTTCACAGTGAGATTAATTTCTCCGTGGCAGATCATGTCTCAGAAATACAGACATCACAGCTCAAGCTGCAGGTCCCCATATTCCTCCCATAGGAAGTGAGGCCCGATGGACTCAAACCTGCTCTCACAGTACTGTTTCCTCAGGTTTGAATGAGGCATTTGGCAGCTGCTCTGTCTTTGCTGGGATTATGCAGCAGATGCCCAGCCCTGGGCCTGAGCAAGAGAAACAGGTGGTGGCAGACATTCTCCTCCTGACCTGGATCTGTCTGATAGACTCTCAGCTCCTAGAGCTGTTCCAAAGAAACGACTTGCCTCCTCTGGCAAATCCATGGATGTGGAAGGAACAAGTGCTGGGAGAAACAAGTGCCCCTTGAATAACTGTACTAATGCAAGTGTTAAGTAGTCCCTTTACTCTCCCTACTGAATCAGAAAACACTTGATATGTTTTGGTTCTGGAACAAAGGCCAAGCAAATGCAATCATGGCTGCTAAGACTATTCTATGCCCTGGGTCACCATGACTTTGCTGCATGCACGAGCTGTACAGCACACACTGATTCACCCAATGTTGTGACTACATCCATGAGCTAGATGGGTGTCTCCCTCCCTGTGTCCTTCTGAAAACCAGTCACTGGCCTCTCTCTCCCATGACAGCAGTAGCCTACCCTTAGGAGAATGGGGGAAAATTTCTCTACATTAGCCTTTTTGTTCCTGGTTACCAAGGACTGTGGTGTTGGGTCATGGCATAGCCCACTGTTAGGCCAGTTTGCTCTTCTCTCTCTTAATGAAGTAACCATCACCAAAGCAGACCTTTCAGTTGAGGCAAACAGGCCACCTTCAGCTCCTGAAGCCAGTCCCTGCTTCATTTTGAGTCACGTATGGAAGGTGGGGTTGCAATTTGGTATAAAAAACATCCAGAGGAATGAAACTGCTTGCCTGAGTAGCCTCTCATGAGGTCAAGTGGGTAGGACACAGGTGCTAAGTAACCAGAGACTTGCCCATCTGCCTATTCACTCCTAATTGGTGACCAAAGAAAGAGGAAAGAGGTAATAGTCTAAGGTTAGCTTGGGCCAGGGTGAAATTGTACCAATAAGGAGAACAAGTTTTAAAAAGTTTGATATATCAGTTTTTCCCAACTGACACTAACCATGATCAGATCATTGCCATGACAGTGTTTTCAGGGCCTATAGGTGCTTTTGCAGACACTCAACCTCTTTGCTCTGAACAGCCCCTGTGCTCAGAGCTGCACAGGTAGAGGCACAGTTGAGAGCTGAAAACGCAGGAGGACAGTGAGAGATCATCTGTAACAGGAGGGGGGAAAGAACATTGTATGAAGGAGAATCCAGTTCATCAAATGCTGCTCAAAGCTCTTTACCTTTGTCAGGAAGCGACAGCTGTAAGCGGCTGCTGTCACAAACCGGATCTTCGAGAAACTCGGAGCAGCTGAAACCTCCTGTTCCCCAAGCAGTTCTGTGGGAGGAAAGGAATGAAGCAGAACAGATTCAGGTAAGGTGAGCTGCACAGAGCAAACAAGGAGAGGTGAAGTATTAATCTCTAGTTCACATATTGAAATATTCTACTCCAGCTGGCAACAAAACGAGATTTTAAAAGGGCGATATTGAAATTGTGGGAACTTTGTGTAACTGCTGTAGTGCAGACAGAGGTGGGAGGTGTTACCATAAGCATTCTGTTAATACTGGGCAAAACAAGCTCTCTGGTGGGAGAATAACAAACTTTATTATAAATAACCTGGTCGAAAAGGAGCTGTCAATTCACTCACAGCAGTTTATTTACAAAGGCATGCCAAGTCCAGACTTGTTTTTGTTTTAATTTACTGCACCACAGATAGCAAAAGAGAAACAACTAAACAAAAACTGAGCCAAAGGGATAGTCTCTGCAAGTATGCCGGTTTCTTAGAGATTGGCCATACCCCTTTAAGGCAGCACAAAGCCCTTCTTTATAGTGATTTGAAAATGACCTCCTAAATTAAGGCAGCAGGGTCAAACTGACCACACATTATCTAGTGATGTACTCAACTATTGCCTCATAACTTACAGATTTGTTTATAGTTCTTGTAGTTAGAAGAAAGAAATTCCTCGGATCATGCTGACTTTAAAAACAAACCTCTTTTCAATAGCGCATTTTGGGAAAACCACGTGGTAATCTTGAATCTACCTTTGTCTTGCAGAGAGTGCAAGAAACAACCATCATCTCCAAAAGCCACTGTAACACCACAGATCCCTCCTTCCTCCCCAGTTAATTGGCAGATCATTGTAGTGACCTTCAAGAAAAATACCTCTAAAGAAGGGTCTAACTAGCCTCCATTCAGGATATGGTTGTTTACACCTGTATTTAGTTTCCTCAGACATTCAGATGCACTATTTCTCTGCACCAGTCCATGAATAGATCCATGTCTCACACCATGCATACTCAACACAGGTAGTAAAATAAACTTCAGTCATTAACAAACTGACAAAAGCCCCACAGAATAGCACAATTTAAGAATGATCAGCTTTTTAAATCCAATCCTTGGCACCGGGATGTGTCAGGATTAGAATTGCTGGTACAAACTTGACTCATGCCTATTCTAAATGAGTTACAGAACTGGAGGTATAACATGGCCCCCAGTTACTTTGCCTGAGGCTCCATATATTCAATGTACTGAAGACAATGATTGCTGAATGAGCAGCTAGTCACTCCTTCTGTTTTCTCTTCATTGGCACAGTGTCTAGGCCACACATTGAATATATTTACTGAACACCAGCCAAGCCCTGTGCAGAATACAGAATTATTCATTTACTCCAGGGCATTTCTTTGGTGTCCATCACTGCTGCAGCCTACTGATTTGGCTGTCATTATCATCACTGGAGGTGAGGGAGGGTGGGTTAGGCTAAGCCCCATTTTACAACAAGGGCCCAGAAGCCAAAATCTTCAGTTTGAGTGCCAAACTTGTGACAAAGATGGACTTCCCTCACTCTTTGCTCCAGGTTATTTAGCATTTCCCATCATTGTCTATGGTTCCATCAGTTAAATTCAACCCTTGGTGTCCCAAAGAGAGCATGCAGAATCTGGGAGCTTGCACAAGGGGCCACCTGTGAAGAGCTGAAGTGCAGCACAGGATCTCCGTGCAAAGCCTGGAGAGGACAATCCCATTTTTCCTTGGCAGTGTTCAGCTTGCACTAATTATGAGAATAAACTTTCTCTTCCTAAAACACACTGTGGTTTCTGATAAAGCTTTCCCAGAACTGATTGCCAGTGTCTGCAAAGACAAAAGCCCCTCAATACCCAACTTTGAGATGCAGCTGTGCTCAACCCAAAACTTTGTACCACCCCTGACAAGGTGCGCAGCCTGCTCTGAGCAGTGACTTCTGCCAGTGAACAGACAGGGAACCCACTACTTTACAGAGCTGATGCCCCACCTCCCTGCTACTCAAAGCTTGCCCCAGAGGTAGGCACACAGTCTGTCTCTTGAGCTGAAACTTCAAACACTACTAAGCCCACAACTGGACCTTGCTGAGCTAGAGCAGAGAATGATGCTTACACATAACCCTCAACAATCTTCGACTCACAGGCAGTTATATATTCCCACTCCTTATTCCTGCGAAATTCCCTCCAGGGCTTTTGTCATACTTTTTCAGACAAGATGCAGTTAAATACAACAGCCCACTCCAGCCCTGTGTTTCAGGGGTCAGATATAAAAGTGGAGTTATTCAAGAAGTGAAAAGCAAAGCCTGTAATTTTTTGTGTTTTGGGCAGTGGTAGAACTCACAGTACGCTCAGTGCTGGTTCTTTTGATGATTGAATGAGTACATAGAGTTGCTTAGGGTACAGTTTTCTCTAAAATTGTTCTAGCTGTAGGAACTGACTCTTTAGGGAGATAAAAAAAATTGAAAAAGAAAACAAAAAAAGAGGGAATTCCTATGCCATCACCATTTATTCAAAGAATCAGCTTGCATATCCAACAGGGAACTATTCCCACTTATCCTGGGACTACAATAGAACTAGTCAGTCAGGAGACAGATGAACATGGTATCTCTGGAGCCTGCCATGACAACAAAACACAAATTTATTTTTAAGGACAGAAAGGTGAGGTCTTCTCTAGGTTGTTGTTTTGTCTTCTGCAAACAAAACCTGCACCATGCTCTGATATCTCAAACACGAGGGAGCTGTGCCGTTTGTTTATTCTACAGGTTTGTCCAAAGCCAATCTGCCAGATGCAAATCTCTACCATGAGTCTGCAGCAAGGGAAGGCAACATTCTACATCCCCTTACAGCACAAGTGCTTGGCAAGCCACATTCCAGGCATGTCCACAGCACCCAAATGCATTTGATCTGCACAGCAAATACATTAACAGAACTGGTGATGGAAAATATCAAAGACCGCAGAGGGAGGAGGGTGTGTAGGTAGTGGGGAGGATTCTCAGCTTGCAGTGTCTGTGATGATTCCACACAGACCTTCACTGTTTTATCGCATCTTTGTGGAGAGGTGGTGAGGGAGTGGTGGGAGCATGGCTGTCATCAGTGTGTGAAGCTCTGCAGCTACAACACACCTGCTTGAACAGGGAAAGCACTGCAAGCTGCCACCATTCACCTCATGTGGAAAGGGGACCAGCACTGTGTGTGGCAAGCACCTCCACAGCCCAGGGTGCTCCTGGGGCCACCTCCTATGGATTCCATACACCGACCTACCCCAGTACATCAGGCCCTCCCCAGGCAGAACACCCATCCCACAGGTGGCCACGTGCAGGAGCTGGGGGAGGCCTGGCCAGCACAGAGCCCACAGACTGCACCACTTGCCTGTGACTGAATAGGTATCAGAACATTCATCAGCAAGAGAGTGGCACTTCCCTGGCTGCAGCTGGACGCCCTGGGAGCCGTAGGAGCGTGGCTGGAGGTGGGAAGATGGCTGCTGCAGGCCTCAGGACACTGAGCACAGCACACACAATGCAGCCTCTGTTCAAAGCACGCAGCAACAGAATCGAAACCACTTCATTTCAAGGAGCATTCAGGCCTGGAGCTGCAACTGGCACTGGTACAACTCCAAAGTGGCAGTGCTCCTGTTGAGGGAGTGAGTCCTGCCTGGCTCCCATGGATACAGCAGTGTGCAACAGCTTCAAGGATAACAGCCACTGCATTTGTCCACCCACAGTCTGAATTTTCAAAGCTGTATCTCAGAAAATGAAGCAGGATAGGTTCTTTCAGATTTATAAGATTGCTTTCAGATAGCTTAAGAGCTTAAGCCTCTATTTCATTACTCCAGT
The DNA here is from genome assembly GCA_013397935.1 of Dasyornis broadbenti. NCBI lineage: Eukaryota > Metazoa > Chordata > Aves > Passeriformes > Dasyornithidae > Dasyornis > Dasyornis broadbenti. The sequence continues at coordinate 3,568,278 of VZRN01001083.1, read as the reverse complement.
GTAACAGGAACACAGATCTGAACTATCAGCCATGTACTTCTCCATGGCTGCAGCGGATATAATTTCAGGTACTCTTTGACTGCAGCACACCTGTGGGAGAGGCAGATTGTTCACAAAGTTACCACAATGCAGTTCCACTTGTGCATGCAGCAGGCAATCCAGCAACAAGATGCAGCTCAGCTTTGAGATGTTTAAACAGATGAGAAATATTACCAGGCTTGAGGGATCCAATTCTAGTGCAGCTACATAGAAACTGACTGGAAAAAGGCTTTATTTTTTTCCTCATTACCCAGAATGCAGAATTGAACTCGAGACTCTTCCCTTACCTCACAGAGGCTTGCTTCACAGACTGATTCTTTTTATTTTAAGACAAAAGTATACAAAAGGACTTGAAACACCAGCACAGTTTGCCAGGGCAATAGAATTGTTCCCAAAGCCAAAATTAGAGTAAAATGTTATCCCTGTTTGTGTTGTGTGAGACAGTTATTGCAACTCTGAGGGCACCCAACATGTACTTTATATTCTTGTACTCTTAGATTCACAAGCCTGAGATACTGTTAAAGATACACTTTTAAGTAAAGGCTTAAAAAAGTCTTCAGCTCTTTAAATATTGGAGCTATTAAAGAAACCACAAAGCAATCAGCTTTGGAAAGCCCTTCTGTCATAGGGAGAATGCCATGAATCACACACACATTAGCAGATATGTGCAAATCTGTGCCGCAACACAAGGACAGACTTCAACCACTTTGCCATCAAGAATTCATCTACAGTTTAAGTTTGCTGTTCACAACTCGAACACTCAATTACAACATGCAGTTTATAGCTGTGGGAGTGTTGCAGGAAATACCACTGCAATAAAAAAAAATATTACACCTGTTTAAAAGCATGACAAATTTATTTGAAAGTTTCATCTGCAGTATTTGGGTCACTAGTTGCACCTGAGGTACCAGCTAAAGCACCATTTAACTCCAGGTGCACATTGCAATGCCAAAAAATATGCAAATTAAATTATTTAATAAGTCAGGCAGCCAAGAGGCTTCTACCTGTGGTAGAAGTCAAACTTGGGGAAGCTTTAGCCTAACCTTTAAACATGGTGAAAAGCTGTCCATTACCTTACTGTTTGCTATGGGCCATCTCAATGCAAAAATAACAATATAGTTATGATTTCCACTATCAAATCTAATACCTCCAGTGTCTGCATTACAAGAAAATTACCTCTCTCTGTACTGGAGAAAGCAATATGCAGGTCTCATTGGAGACTGAGGGTTTTCTCTTTTACCAAAACCTTACAGAACCCCTGTTACTACACAGCCACATCACACCAAAATAACTGACACCATGGCCACCCTCAAGTCTTGGGTCCTCTGTTAAAAAAAACCCAAAACAGCACAACAAAAACCACAGGACTAACAGCACTGAAGGATAATGAGTTTTGTTTCCCCTTATCAAACGAAATTCATTTGCAAGACCATTTAGCTTACTGTTCGTATCTTCATACTCCACACATTTTCCAGTATAGGTATCACAGTAAATGGAGTCTGTTAAAAATTGAGTAGTTAATTTTCAAATTATTTAGACAGGTTTTCAGATAAAAACCTTTAAAAAAAGTAGTATTTTTCACCAGAATCTACCAATAATGTATACCATTTAGAAAAATTTGGATGTGCTGCAAACATCCTTTCTACCCCCCTGAACAGAAAGCTGTTGATCTAAACTTTAACTCCCAGTGTCATTACTTGGGAGTTTTACTAAATGCAGTAATGTTTCCTGTATGTTTCTGTATAGATCAGAACTTGGTTTCCTAAGTCACCTTAAAGATAATACCTGAACTGCTCACTTTCCAGGCAGTATTTGTGAGCTAATAAAGCCTTTCTGCACACCCATTCTACACTGAAGGAGTATTTCCAGCTTACAGAGGAGCAGCATGTTTCATTCCTGGGCACATCTGTTTCCTACACTTAAGCTACACTCTTGATCTGCACTAACAGTGCTATCAACTAAATTTATGAAGTCCTTAAGCACTAAGTATCTACATGGATCTCTCCTCAGCTCCTTAACAGAAGAGAGTAGGGAAAGAATGCAGTGTGAAAAATAATGAAAGATCTGAACGTCAAAGTAACTCTGACAATCTTAAATGTCATAGTCTTACCTAGAAGAAGAGCTGGCACTTTGTCATTTGTAAGTGACATTAAAAGAAGGCAAGATGCATTTGACAAGTTTTATTATACAAAAGATGATCCAAACCCATAAGATGTCTTCTACAGTTCTAAAAGTTTTGTTTTGCAACTTGTACTTCATGTCCTTTTCCAAAAAGCCAAGGTAAAAAGCCTCATTAGTCCCACTTTCTTCTTAGCAAGAGTCTTGGAAAAAAAGTCCAGCTGTAGCTGAATCAAAATTTATTCTTTGTATTCCAGGAATTGCTGAAGTCTTTTCTTATGTTCTGTAGACACTTGCACAGCACTAGAAACAAATGCAGAACATTTTACATTAAAAATAATACAGCACAAAAATAAAGTCTCATGACAAAATTGAGTGTGTATTGAAATCAATTACACTGAATCTAAATTTTAGAAAATGCTAAATTTTATGGAAAATCATCTGTGTTCCAAGACAAAGATGTATATTAACCCTTATAACTGTCAATTCTTATCCTCAACAGCTTTTAAAAGACACATGTCCCAGGAAACTTTGGGCATTTCCTTACCTTTAAACAGCAACTGATTAACTTGCAAGGATGATTCAGGTGAGAGAGAATCTCTTAAAATGATCTCTCCTGTATATTGAGCACTTCTAAACCGAGGGACATTTCATCCTCAGAGGGAGAGATGGGCAGATACTACAAGAAGTTTCAGTCCCACATATTCAGAGGCCAAGTATGGAAGTTTGGCTGCTGGGAGAGTGGCTGAGGAAAAACTGTTGGACAACCAGGCAGCAATAGAATTCCATTATTTGGACCCCTCATAGGATTCTCTCTCTGCAGAACAATTGTCTCTAGTTGATTTATTTTCTTTTCAGCAGCTCACATTTATTAAACCAGTGGTATTCATGAACTGCTTCTAAAGAGTTCATGAAAAGTCACTAAGAAAAATTGCCCAGAAATCTATAAATAATGAATTTCTAAGGGGGACCACATATCTACACAGGAACTTTTTAAGTTTCCACAAATCAATATTAAAATACCATGTTATAATAATGATGAAAAGGGATTTTTTTCCCCCCAAACTTCCCTCTTCACAGGTCCTGCAATAACATTAATTAAACTAAATTCAACAAGCAAGCAGTCATGAGGAAGTTCTTACTTCAAGTGTTCTCCAAAGACAGTAGTTATCCGGTATAGGGCTGTTTTCAGAGATGCTCTAAGTGCAAATCGTAGTGTTTTGTAGGATGTGTCCACCAGACTCCCTGAAATCCGGGGAGGTTTGCTAGAAACATGTGGCAGTTTGAAATGTCTGTCTACGACCTGTTGAGAAAAACAAACAAATTCCTCTCATGTGTTCAGTTACTTCATAATGTAACTAGTGAGACATTTGCATCAAATAAAGCAAAAACAAAGTGCATGTTCAGAAACTCTACCAAAACACACAAAAATGTTTTAGAGCCTAAACATTTCCCAGCCATCAACAGGAACACAGAACCAAGTTCTGTGAAATAAGATTCTCTGTTACTGAGTCTTAACTGCTAAGCACAGCACACGCTGCAGGAGAAACACAATTCTGTCCTGTATTATGACTTGTTTCTTTCACAAACAAGGGTATTGGCCTTTTTCCCCCCTGGTGCCTGTTCTTGGAATAGATGACTTGCAGTGAAGAACTTTAATAACCTCTAAATTCTTTCCAAGAATCTCCATTAGGGCAGTGTAAAATGATTATGTTAATAGAACACACATAGCTTTGGAAATAAATCTGGATTTTTTAAAACACACATTACACAAACACCAGTAATTTGAGAGTAGTGTCTTAGTATTAGCAGAGACACAGATTTTATCTCCTGTGATTTGCAATGTCTCCAAGTGCTCCATGTTGCACGAGGAATTGTGTGCAATCAAAGATTAATTTCTAACTCTGCAAAAGACACAGTATTAGAATTGCTGCATCCCTGAAATAAACTCTTCAACTGAGCACACAGTAGCATTTCTTTAAGATTAAACATTCCATGCTTTCTCCTTCTACATTTTAAAAAACCAAAAGGGTTTTTATAATGCTGTTTCATAGTGTACATAGTGGCAACCAGCGGTTTTGGTTAGATGAACTGCAGAAGAGCTGTTTCAGTGGCAACAGCTTCAATGTTATGACTAGTCAGCAAGGTCATTATGCAAAATCAACAAGACTCCTTTCTCTTCTTCTGAACTTGCCTGGCAGCAAGGAAAAGTTAACGGTTTTTACCTCCTGAAGAGTCAGTAAAGTGTTCAGGATAGCTGGCAGTGTAGTTTGGACAACTCCAAACTGGTCTTCAGTAAAGGAGGCTGCTACCAAGTGAGACAGACCTTTAAAAAAGGGAGAGTTAGTTCTGGTTAATGCTTTAAAAGTTAAGAATTCAGTAACAAAGGTCATGGTGCTGCCTGAAGATTCCACTAGTGTGGAGGAATTCCTCAGGACTTGCTGCAGCCAGCTACAGTCACCTCAGCTCTTGCTCAAGGACTAAACCAGTCACAGCTTTGACAGGTGTGTAATAGCTTGAGGTTGGTAAAGCAAGAGAGATTATATATAAATCATGTGCGATTCCCATCTCCAGATTCTATACATCCCAAGCCATCACCTTCAATCCAACACAGCATGGCATATCTGCCCAAAAAACACATCACCAAGGAAACTGATCAACTTTGCATAGTCAAATGAAATAAAAGATCCAATCAATATTGGTATTTGCTCATGACTTTGAAAGAAACAAGAAAAACCCAAAGAGCAACCACATACTGTCATTGTTCCGCTAATTCTCTGTAGACTTTTTGTTTATTTGCTAAGTTACTACCTGAATGCCTCCCTCAGTTCCCTGATGAATACAAAAAGACCCTGAGCCTTTAGTCAAAAAAGCTGCTCTAAAAAGGCATCATAAATCAGTTACTGGAAAAAATGTAAAGGTGATACATGGGTTCACATGAGAGAGAACCACCAGAAATCAAGTTTAGAAATAAGAGATCTCACATGGGATCTCAAAACTAACAAGTGAATTAGACTTCACCCATATTGGTGTCTGAAATGCAGTTGGGTTTTTGTCAAAAGCATTTCAAATATTTTTATTCTGTTACATTTATAAAGCACAGAGCCCAGAGAGTTTTCCATGAACCAAAAGAGTAGATCACCTGGAAACCACTTACCTTCCAAAGCCCAGATGTGCATCTGGGCATCAGAGAAGACGGCTTGGATGGAGGCTTCTGGGTGCTGAGAAGAAACCAAAGTGTTTTGAGTGCACTTTATAAATAATATCACCAAACTTGCAGGTTTCATTAAAGTATTATACATTTCACAGGGTCATGTCCCTCCCCTCAGAACAGACCTGCAAAGCCAATGGATCTTGGGAAATAGCCAGAAAAATCTGATCAAAAGAAGTAAAATTCTTTTTGAACAGGAGCTGTCCACAATGCTACAGCTGTAATTGGGAGGAAAAAAATGGGGGATGAAAAGGATGTACACTAGCTAGTTTTCAAGGGCTAAGAATGCTTTAAGCAAAATGCAGTTTCTAATCAGATGAGTTTAAACAAGCATTGTTATTCTTATTTTCTGCAGGCATGGGACAGTCCGGCTGTGAAACTCACAGCAAGCATAAAGTTGTACTTATGGTAAACCACAGATGAAAATACAGGTTTTAGAACCATTCCCTGTGTCCCAGACCACTCTTACCTTGCTGAAGAAATATATTATCAGCGCCCGTTTGAACAAGAAGTTTTTTATCTGAAAAGAAACAAAAGATTAAACAAATTATCTGCATTTTTTAAGGCATGCACAGGGATAGGGAGTGGGGAGAAGGACGTGTTATATAAGCTAAGTGGAGAAGGGAGTATTCATTCCATAAAGTGGAAAATTCTTCCAGAGAGGTATCACCTAAGCTGCATCCCCTGGGCACTGCAATTTTACTCCACCTGTTCTTGCTTGTTTTGAAGCCACGTGTAAATAAATCTTGGCTGCACTGCCTCCCTGCCAGTTCTTGCAGCAGAGAGCACTGAGAAGGATTCCTGGTGGGAACCATTCATTTGTTGATCTGCAAGAAAAAAAAAAATACACCACCTTCAGAATAACTGTTTGCTGCCACTTTCATCCTCACAATGCAGCTCTCCATTAACAAGGCTACTACACTTAGGGCTGTGAGGATCAAAACAGAGGAAGAATCTCTACCTGAAACCAACGTCCACAGCTTTGGTCCCCTTCTCATGACATGGGGACTTTGGACCGGTCCATGCCAAGGGGACTTTACATCTACAGCTCCCATCTTGTAACTTAAAGCAGGTGAGCTGAAAGGTGAACCAACATCAGAGCCAGGTGACATCTTCACAGGCATCAGGGATGGCTTAACCAGTGGAGACATGGAGGCTCTGAGAACAATGTTGGACCTCTTTGACTGGAATGACAGGTCTTCTATCCCAACAGCTCCTAGTGACAAAGAACACACTGCATGAAGACAACAGGCTGGCACAATGAAATAAGAGGTGAGTGTATAACTTGACTGCTATTTCAACAACTTCTGTATCATCAGAGCTTTTATTAAAGGACATGATTACCACTGTGGTCTTGCATATCAACATAAGCATGGAATGTTTTCAAAGTTTATCAGCTTAAAACCAGCAAGTGATGAGAAGGATCCTTGTGAATTTATTTATTTTACTCCTTCTGCTAGCCAACATTACAACACCCTGCTATATACGTACATAAAGTGGGCTTTTAGGATTTAGTACTAGAAAAAAGGCTGCCTACAGAAGAATGACAAGTCTTTCTGATTCTGATTGGCATATAAGAAAAGGCAGGCCCATCTCCAAATCCAAGGATTGGCAGCACTAGAAGAAATTCACCTGTGACATACCAACAATCCCTGCTGTTGCCAGGGCACTGCCTGCTAAGGGATTCCATTACCTGGCAGCCTTGTGCTAACACATCTGTGCTGCCAGGAACGATGCCCTCGCATGCAAAACACTTCAAATGCCTGGAGGCTGCACACAGCTCAGGAGTCAGACTGGGCTTTGCTTACTCTACAGTGATATTAGTGAATCACACAAACATAAACAAAACCTAATTTTGCCATCTTAGACTAATCATAAGAGCAGTTATGCAAATTACAGAGCATCTCTTGGCAAGACTTAAATTCTCCCTGTGCTATCTTGAACCACTTACTGAAACTGTGATAATCAGACCTTTTTCATTCATGCACGTATGGGAAAAATACTGTATTAAACAGAATATCATGCAAAGTAAACAAACTGAGTAAACATTATATTTCCAAGTTTTCTAGTTAATTTTTTTATCATTTCAACAAGAATACCTAAAACTAAATGGGGGAGGATTTTATTTGTTTGCATTTATTTGCAGAAATCCCTCATTTTCCTCATAAAATTTAATTGAGACTAAGGTATCTATTGGTACTTTCATGCTTTACAAACCTTTATGAGCATTTCCTCACATACCTGGAGTCTGGGGAGGTACTTTCAGCTCTCCCACTGGTTGCTTTGCTCTCCCATTTGCTGCTGCTGCTTCCTGCTGTGCAATCAGCCTCTGGGTCAGGTCACTCAAGAGACTCAAACACTCGCGGGATATCGCAGTCCAGTTGTGTGGGTGCCCACCTGGCAGTGCACACAAAAGCAGGGTTTAACCCAGCTGCTCCTCCCTGTATCTGTTCTGACAATGCCAATGTGCTCTCAGCAGGAGCTTCACAGTGACAGTGCAACTCCACTTCTAAAGCGCCACAGGGCATTTCCAGTGACAGCTTGTTTGTACGGAGAGGAAGATGAAAACATGGACAGATTCAATGGATAACTCTAAAAAGACTTCAATAAAACCTGCTAAGCAAGCAGGCAACACAGGCAGTTCAGCCCATCAGATCTGACATCACTGAACAGCTGAAATGAACAAATATCAGTGGTGATGGCAAAACAGTTTTGAAGCAGTACAAGCACTAGACTTGCTGATAAGGTGCTACAAGAAGTTCCTGAAGGCTTCTCAGCGGTTTTAATTGACCTCCCCTGCCATATCTGAATACAGCAAAAGGGCTGTGCACTAATTGAAGTTACAGCCAGTGTTTGCTCTCATAGCTCCAGTGATGACTCAGTATTTGTGCCTGATTTCCCCTCACTAACACCTCAACATTCAGCTTTTGTGCACATCTGTTAGATTATCCACCCTGGAATATCTGACTAGTGGTGTGAAGAGGACCCTGCTTTCAAAATCCTAAACCTGTGCTTCCTTGTGGCTGTCATTTAAATCCAATAGACATCAGGACTGGTTGAGTTTAGTAGATGAAACAATATGAATATAGATAATTAAGCATCCTTTTGGAAAAGGCAGCACATGGATGAGGCTCCTGGCTTTTATAGCATGCCTCACAGCATTACAGAATTTCTAAAAGCATTTGACTAATGGTTTTTAAAAAGAAATCAGCAATTTTTATAATTACCTGGCTGACTAAGGCTAAAGACTTCCTGTCGTCGAACAGGAGAATACTGGGAAAGTAACATCAAGTCTTGTAAGGCTAAAAACTACAAAGAAAAGAAAATGTTTTAGTGCATGCAAAGTCCAATGTATTTCCTTAAAAAAATGATCTATAGTTATCTATACAAAAATCAATCCCTGCCAAAGAATGAGTTCACACAGGCTAAAACCAGCTGTGTAATGGAAAGAAAATGGAAGCAGATCCGTAGAACCACCCTGGATGGGGCTGCTGAGCTATTAAGAGCTTTACTGATATGTCAATTTTTTGGAGTTCAAGAAGGTCTAACACTGTTTTTTTATTCTAATAGCTCAGGCAGAAAGATATTAAGACATTAAAAAGAACTGGTTTTGGAAACCAGAGCTCAACTACAGCTTTAGGGTCAGTGCCTTATAGGACCAACTTACCACTTTTTCATGTGATTAAGCACTTCATGTGCCAAACTAAAAATAACCAGATTTCTCACAACATTCAAAGCCCTATTATAAAGTGGACATTTTAATGACATCTGAGATCATAAATTAGATGTCCTGTTCCTTTAACTGTGTGTTCTCAACTCTTCCCCACCTATCCTCAGATAATGCAGCAAAGCTTAAAAAGGTATTGTAGCCTATTAAATCTCCAGCCTTATCAGAAATCTGTAAAACCAGTAAATGTGGATTTTGCATGTGCAGGAGAATATTCTTATCTTTATTTACATAATACCTCTTAAATGAGGTCTCCCATTTGTAAGTATTATAATCAGTAAGTCCTATTAATGCTTACCATAGACCAAAATTTCTCTTCTTTACTCGCAGGTTTTAAGTAACTTGTTACTATTGCCCTTTATAAAAAAGAAACCCAACCTCCAACATAAATATAAATATATTTTAATTTCAAGAAAGAACACCCGTGGTTAAGAGCTCAAATATATGTAGCAGAGACAAGATATTGAGAGTACAAAGGTTTATCAAAACACCTGCTTATGTGACAACACTCAAATGAGAGTTACAAAAACCTGCATGCCACTAAGCTGCTGGTTTTGCATCAGTACACATGATTACACTGCTGTTGCACACAGATCTCACTTCTAACTAAATGAATCTTCAGCTTACAGTAACAGTGTGGTAAGCGCCAGCAGATGTCACTACTAAACAAATTTTCATCATTAAGTGTAACAGCCTGTGAGTGCTCTGAGGCAGCTTTTCAAAAATGAACACCTCAGTGAACAGAACCGGTACCTGACCTGGAAGGTGTGACTGAATGCTCTGAAAAAGACCTTTTCAGCACACACCTATCAGGGAAGTGGCAGGAGATCAATTACCTTTATAAGGAGGGGAGGATTACTGTTCAAGATTTTAGGCAGGCACTGGTCTGTCTCCTGAGCAAATGTTGGCTGGACAGGAAAAAGATGAGTCTAAATATAAACATCAAAAAGTTGTGTTATACAGGGGAAAGCATAAGAAAATCTTATGAAAGATGAGTAAACTGGCCTGGATTTTCTAACACAGAAACAAAAAGATTTTACTACTTTCATTTAAAATTGAGAAATCTTAGAAAATCCAGATATCTTTATCTTCAAATAAATGTACTCATATAATTTGTGGCTGGGGCATCATATCTTTATGTAAGAAATTGCTCTAAACACATATCTGGGAAAAAACAGTAACACCATATTCCAAAACAAGACTGAAGCCTAAACGGCAATATGTGTCTTTACATGCTAATGAAGAACTGAGTGTTCTTTTACCAAATAAAAAAAAGATTTTTTAAATTCTTCTTTTGTGCTGTTCCACTGAAAAACTGAAGAATTCTTATTTTTATCATCGTATTCATATTCTGTGTTTTAATAGAATTTCTGTGGCTACAACATTTAAAATGGAAATAGCAGTGCTTGAATTGTATCGAGCATCACATCATTTTAATGCTATTTAATATGGTTCAGTTTGGGCACAGACTACCTGCTAGTTTTGCATTACTACATTCATTTTACACATCATGTATCATGTACACATATCACCTTATTCTCCTCTCTTTCCAACTGCAACATTGAAATTTGAGGTAGCAATTGCTTTCAAGGTGTTAATAAATGAACTTCATGTGGGCTAATCTTACAATTTCTTTCCTGACTTTTCAGTTGACACTATGCAAATATTTAAAAGCAACACTGGAAGTTTTTTAGCTTGTTAAGAAAAGCAAAAGCACGTGGATGAACTAATTTTTCATCAGTCCAAAGTCCATTTTATATTTTCACAGATGGATACTTCTTTTGTCTTCTATAGTTTTATAAGCAATACAGTAATTACAGATGTTGACAGTGTTCACTGGTGCTTGTTATTATCCTTTGAGACAGGTTGCTCACACCTCAGAGCTGCTGTCATGTTTGACTCATTGTTGATCTTTTCTCCATATAGTCACAACAACTACACCTGTCTAATTAAAGCTAATTAAACATTCCAACAGCACTGTATTTGCCATTTCATTCCATGAGTGCTTTGCACCAATATACTGGCCCAGGATTTAAACCTCACTCTTTTTTTCTCTTTTATCTATAGTCTAGTAGTGTCTTAATAAAAAATTAAAAATCAAGTTAGATGAATAATTTTTTCCTCTCTACTCTTACAATGAAACATCTGGAAACAGAAGCAGAGGAGTAAGAGGAGGAGGTGGCAGTGACAAAACATCAATTTTGTAAGCAGCACAGGTCTTGCTATAAGGAGAAAGGGAAAGTCAGTGAATGCCAGGCCTCTCTTGCCTATTCAGTAATCAGTTACTATCTGTAGTGCATGCTTGAAAATTCAAAAACTCACAATGAGTTACTTCCTAGTAAAACTGCTTTTGAAATGAAAGAATTATCTGTGCAACACTGATGTTCTAACTTGAGTATTGTCACAAGTACTGACCTCCGTAGCATAGATTTTGAAGAGCAGCCATGCAATGTACCAGGTCATCAGAAGAAACACACCACTCAGCCAGGTATGGTAAAACAAGGAGAGATCCAACAAGCCACTCAGAGTATCAAGAGGATGTAATTTACTGCAGAGAAAATAACCAAGAGGATATAAGTATTTCAGTATTCTTATTAAGGAAGATGTCTGCAGCAAGCTTTTATAGTAACAACCATTGCAGGAATAAAGTTGCTTGGTTTTTTAAAAAAAAAAGTTGAAGTATGTTTGAGATACCAGTTCTTTGATTTTTCAGTAACTGATGAAATAAAGTTAAGAAAAAATTATGAAATAGAGGAAAAGACAAGAAATAAATTATAATGACTACAGTCGTTATGCCAATTAAGGTATTAAGACTCCAGCTTCCCTTTTTAAAACAAACAGCAGCTATATTAAAAAAAAAGATGCCCCTCCCAAAAAAAACCATCACAGAAAAGCAGATGAAACACATAGATGCAATTTGGAGGGATTAGCCTTTCTAATAATTTAGAGACTTACAGAGATGAAAAAGGAGGTGATTTCTTAATTACTATCCTAATGACAAGTTCCTAGAAGGGGATGCTGGTTCCTTTTGGATTCATTTCAGAAGTGGCCAGAACTCCCTATGTTCTGCATGGGAAGGCAAAGAACTGAATCCTGCTCCCAAGAGCCAGCTGCTAAACTGGACTTCCTCAGCAAAGGGACATCTCAGCAATATTCCACGTTCCTAGCACAATGTCCTACCTACCCGTCTGTATGAAGATCCATCGTGGTACATATCCATACCTTTGGGATATAACCTGGGGGATCAAAAAGAAATGCTGAAACAAATATGACACTACAAAACACACACACACAGTAGGACAAAAAAGAAGACAAAAACAGAATCATGCAGAGACAAGAGACTAGTCTTGTGATTCACATGGACAAGGAAACAATCTGCCTTGGGGTTTTTTTTTTTTGTTTTAAGAAATAGAGAAAAGAGAATGAAAAACGGCTTCAGGCCAGCAGCTATACACTGAGAGGTGGAGAGCTTTCATTGCTGTTTCTCAGCAGTGAGTTAATTGTATTTCCTCACTAAAATAAGAAGGTTAATAGTAATTTAATATTAATTTTCACTACAGCTCAGGCAGCAGCAAAGTGCTTTTAAAGACTTAATGGAATCTGATATAGAACCACTATACTTCTAATTTATCCCCTGATGTAAATAAAGTGGAAATAACTCTTGCATATTTTGACATCGTTTAGGAGGATAATTACAACCCTAACAAAGAATTCTCGACTTTTAGAAAGTCCAGTGCAATCATCTTCATCAGCACAGATTTTTTTTACCACAGACAAAACTCCATATTCATATGGGAGGGAATCACAGTGCCTTTGTGTCCCAAGCTCCCTCCAAATAATACACAGGGCACTTGAGAATAAAGCCAAAGTGCTAATCTTTGCCAAAAAATAGTGAAGATATAGCAACATTACACATAGTGAAGTCCTGCCCACTGCTGGTGTGTCAGGCTCAGCTCTGGGACACTACATTTCCAATGCCAGGCAATGGAAGGAGCAGACCGAACTCTGGCTGATCAAAGTTTTCAAAATACAGGAATTACAAATAAAAAGAATTTCAGGAACCCTTACCAAAAAAGTAGTATGTGACACAGAAGTTTCTAACAAAATACAGTGATTCCACACAACTGTGTTTTATCAGGAGAGGCAAAGATCTTCTGAAACGTAAATACTTGTATTGCTAAAACCAAACAAAATAAATAGTTTAGTATTCCACATTCAGAACAAATCAACGAAACAGTTAATAAAAATAATATAACATAAAAAGGACAAAGTACTTGAAAGCCTGAAGTCTAGATGAATTAAAAACTTAATTTAAGGTTATTCCAGGTTGTACATTTATTATTTATGTTCCAAATCTTTCCTGACTTCTTATAATAATTTCTAGTTCTTATCCTTTTTCCTGCTTGTAGTGGTGAAAACAGAGGATAGGGAACATTGACTCAATACACAAGGGAACAAACTAGAATAACCCTGTCTAATGCAAAATAAAGGAAGGGGGGAAAAAAAAAGGCTCATTTAATCTACCAGATGTCATTTAGATTCTAAATGTTCAATTAAAATATAGGGAAAATTTGGACAAGCCTGAGTTACAGAGTCAGTAATCCTCCAAGCAGTGAAACCAGTAACACTGATGCCTTCCTCCAAATAAATAAATTATCTTTGTTTCCAAATGACTAAGGCAACCCAGCTGACAAATGAAACCATAAAAATGAAACTATGCAAATGAAACCAAAGTGATTTAATTTTTTACTTGGCTATGTTGCATTGGAAAAAAAAAGAAAATAAACAATATTCAAATAGAATTTTTAAAAACATTCTAGCTACAGCACTGCCAAAATGCTGCTTGGTTGGCTGATAAACTGAATAAATGGTGAGCATAATGCAGCATACGTGTTTTCACTAATACAACCATGTTTAAAGGCACCTCCTGCCAAATTGGTTGGACTGTGTAAATCCGGGAATATCAAAGTTAATGGCTGCTGTGAGGCTGCAGCAACAGAAGTATTTTTAAGATGTTTCACACTGGTACAGATTTCTGCAGGACTCCTCCAGAGGAATTAATGGAATTTCAGTTTCCATAGCGCTACACACAGAAAAAGGCTATGGATGTTGAGCTTTAAGCAAGATTTAATGTGCCATTTAGACTTGAACAAAGCTGGTACAGTTAGAACCCATTTACAATTGATAATATGCTTTTTTTTTTTTTTGATTGTCAAAATTTTCAGCTTTTAGGTGACCCTTGTTGTCAGTTCCAGGAGTTGATGACACCCAGTTTGTGTACATTATCTCTTTCCTGTAGTTCACCTGCCACCTCAGCCAGCTTTTAACATGCATCAGAGGGATGTAGTCTAAATGTTAAGAGTCACAGCATCTCAGCTGCTGTGTTCATTTAAAAGGAGCTGAGCAGGAAGGAGGAGGATGAACACTGCTGGCATTTAAAGCTGGGTGTACACTTCATCTATCAGTGAAAGCAGCTGCCCACAGGCAGGTCCTACTGCCATACTCATAAATTTTCCAGGTTTTTTTGACCACTGTTTTACTTATACTTGTCTTTCTACAAAGGTGCTTAAACCTCTTACCTGTATGATTGGAAATGGCAAATAATTCATGTTGTTAATAAAATAAAAAAGGCTGTAACTGTATCCCAAGAAAGCTCCAGAAAGTAGAAAGAAGAGGTGATACTCGTTTAGGCACATCTGAGGAACAGCATCTTCTAGGCTAAAACAGAAAACTTAGAATCAATTCTGAGTTCAAAACAAAAAGCTGTTCAAGCCTTAGGAAGCTCAAATTAGAAGTTTGATTTTACTTTCCTGATCAGTACATGTGATGATATCTCAGTAAGTTTTTGCTAAAGTAGGAATCCCACCACCTGTTTTTATAATTTATGAATGAGGATGCTTCCAGCGTTTATGAAATATGTCCCACTAACCACAAGACCAAGACTTAGTTCAAGTGACAACCAACTTGTCATCAACCTTCCATTAAGAATCCTGGCAATTTAGTTTTTCTGGTTCAGTTATTTCTCTGTGCATTGTTCTTTTCTCTTCTTTGATAAAGGAAACCAACAAGTAATTGCTGATTTTTGAGAATACCCAAATTCTAGGGATTCTTTTTATATAAATGATCAGTATATACATTTTACAATAGAAGTTTTTTGTTTCTCTTTGACACACACAGTTACCTTTCTGAAGGCGTACAGGACACAGCAATGAACTGGAACCTCCCTTTTGTCATCACTGTAGCACACCAAGCAACCAGCATTCCCATGATAGCATGAACAAAGGAATGGATGACTTGCTGAGGGTGAATAATTTTTCCTATCAGTGCTAATCGAGAGCATGGTATGGATGGCACAACTGTAAATAAAAGTAGAATATTCATTTTCACTTCTTACTAACAGAATCTTTCATTAAAAAAAAAAAAAAA
>VZRN01001083.1:3535825-3552696 GCA_013397935.1 Dasyornis broadbenti | reverse complement strand
AAAAAAAAAAAAACCAAACCAAAACAAAAAAACTCCCACCATTGTCACCAAGGAACTTTTCACAGTCAGGATCAGTCACTAAATTATAAATGATCGTCTTATTTAATTCAGGTATCAAAGACAGTTCAAGAATTTACACAACCTACCTGCATAAAATTCAACGTTAAAGATGCTTATTACTATTATCACCACAGACATCAGGAAGATACAAAAGATGACGTAGGAAGTATACAAATCATTGAAAGACTCTAAACAAAAAATAAATATTAGTAAATATTATAGTTCAGAAGACCACAGTGACACATTAAGTAACAGAAAAGAGCACTTAAGCAACTGACAATAATCCTTTAAGTGCTTAAAGGGGAGTAATGGTCAATGGACTCTAACCCCACATGAGATCTGCCAAGCTACACATTTCTGCACAAAAGCATTTTTAAACTGCAAAGGAACTTTTTTACACCCTTATAACTGGTTTTCTTATAAGCGAACACTCAGAAATTTGTTCTAAGAAAAAAATATTTCAAAATGAATTAAACTATGGCACAAATATCACATTTCCCTTCATTTAAGAAAAGCTGCAGCCATCCAGCCACACTAAAAAGGGAAGAAATTTCTTACAGAGTGGTTCTTTTGGGTTTTTCTATTTTTAAAAGAGGAAAGAAGTAAATTCTCTCTGCCTGGAGCAGCTCAATGATCACAGGCATCGAGCTTCCAGCTAAATATCTCTCAATTTTCATTGTAGGCACTCAGGGGAAGGTTATTCTCACCATGCAGAGTGGCAGTTTCAGGAATTTCTCTTAGGATTCAGTGCACCATAGAGAAAACTGAAGCTGCTTATGGAAACAGCAGCTGCACAGGGTGGAAGGGGAAGGATGTCCAAGTACTCAGAACAGACAACTAAAGCACTTAACATGTTTTTTTTTTTTCTTCTGTGAGGGATATACTCACATGAACTTGCAACGCCGATTCCTACCTAGAGTGGACTGTGGCTGCTGTGATTGCAACCCAGAAACATTTCAAAGGCCAAAGGCCATTCAAAACACAAATGTAAACACGATGCCACGGCCCGTTATCTGGGACTGAGCCCAAAACAACAGAGTAGAGAAAAACAAAAATGCAAGCATGTGAGGGTAAAAACAGGAAAACACGGCCGGGCACCTACTCGAGATCCAGCGCACCGGGTGGAACAGGTCGAGGCCGCTGAAGACGATGAAGGCCGCAGTGCAGATGGGCAGCAGCAGCACCGACCAGGTCACGGCGGCAGCCACTCGCCAGCCCAGAACCTGCGGGGACACAGCGTGAGGGAACCCGGACTCGCTTGCCCAGCGCCTGAGAGGAGCACAGCATGAGGGGACCAGGACCCGCCAACTCAGTGCCTGCACGGCGACAATGGGAGGGAACCGGGAGCGGGGACCGGGACCCGCCAGGCAGCGCCTGAAGCGTGCGCAGGGTAAGGGGACCGGGGCTCACCGCCCCAGAACCCGAGGAGAGACAGCGTGAGGGGGCCAGGGAGCGACACCATCCGCCAGCCCAGCACCTGCGGGGAGACAGCGTGATAGAACCGGGACCGGGGAGGATGCGGCACCGCCACCCGCCAGCCCAGCGTCTGAGGGAGCGCAGCCTACGGACCGACCTGCCGGAGCAGCGCCCGCTGCCCGCCCGCCGCCGCCGCCTCCATAGCCGCGGCCCGGCCGTCCGTTCAAAGCCGCCGCCCAATGGCCCCACGTGCCAGCCCCGCGACACTTCCGCCGCGCGCCCAAGGGAAGCAGCCAATGGGAGGGCGTGCGCGCCCGCTCTCCCCGCCCCCCGGGGGGGCACGGGAGTGACGTCACGCACAACGGGGAACTACAAGTCCCGGCATGCCCCGCGCGGCCATAGTGGCCTGAGGGGGCCCGGGACGGCGAGGAAAGAAATTGTCAGATTAGTCCACATGAAAGCCGTTTATTAACACTTTGAAAGCCTCGCTGGCCCCACGGGCCCACCTCAAGGGGGTTCAGTCCTGTCACATCTCCACCGTGCCTTGGACCCAACCCTGCCCACAGCTTTAGAGCATGAAGATGCTTTGTGCACAAAATACAGATCTCACATCGCCTTCAGAATGCTTTATTCAGAGGCAAAACGGTGTGGCGAACATAGACTGAAAGAAAACACAAAACAAATACCCCCAAAAAGCCAAAAAAAATTAAAAAAAAAAAATCCCAGTCAAACAACAAAAAAACCCCTTTTCTATTCTAGATTGGAATTGATGGTTCACTCTCCTCATGGACCCAGTCAGTGTCCAGCAAGCATGTTGATGTCCATATGTCCACAGCCCATCACTGTCCATCCTGCTACAAAACACATCCCAGGTTCTTGCCGTTTTCATGGTTCTTCAGTGAAAAAACAATCTAAAATAAAACTACTGTACAGATGGAGAAACCAGTGCTGTTATCTGAAAGAGATAAGTAACTTCCGTGAATATTTCAGCTCCTCACCAGAGGACACATTAAGGCACATATTTAGTTCTAAATACTAAAATTCATTACTGTCATATTGATTCTTATTATGCATCTGGGATGTAAAACTGATTTTGCAGGAGGAAAAGCCACTAAAATTGACTTTGGGACTGTGTAATTTTTTATGACCACTTTTGCTAAGCGCACTTGGCTATTTTTTATTTTATTTATTTAAAACCTAATATAGCTTCTATTCATTAAATACCCTGATTTCCACAAACACACTTGTGGCTGGTGTACTTGGAGTGGCCTGGCCTTTACAGGCCTATTAACCTTTTCCTGGATCTGCTCCACAGAATTATCTAACAGAATTCAAATGTCATCTGCTGCTGGCAGCAGTCCCAGATATCAGGAAGTAAATCCTCAAAACTATCCCACAGTAGAAATCCAGTCCAGAGGGATGGCTCCAGCTCTGAGTCAGCCCTGCCCAGAGCCTGCACAGACGTCCCCACCCACGGCTGCTACTCTGAAATGCTGTCTCAAACATCAAAGGGGAAAAAAATCCAATT
Source organism: Dasyornis broadbenti (assembly GCA_013397935.1). Lineage (NCBI taxonomy): Eukaryota > Metazoa > Chordata > Aves > Passeriformes > Dasyornithidae > Dasyornis > Dasyornis broadbenti. The sequence continues at coordinate 3,549,692 of VZRN01001083.1, read as the reverse complement.
TGCTTTACACATTAAAAGGAAAGAAAAACTGGAGTGTAACAGTTTATTGCTTAAGTTTCACTTGTGCAGAATAAATTCAAATAAATGCTTTTGGGTTTTTGTAAGGGAATGACCTCTGGGAGTTAGTATATTAATTATTTAAATGAGAGTTTCTTCACTAACAGTAAACCTCAAAGAAAAGAAAGGTAACATGTCTTTACTCCTAGGCATCTCCAGGTTTTACATCTGTACTTAAAACTTACAACTGAAAAAAAGTTAAGAAATGGTATTTATACATAGACCCCATTTGGCAAAATTAGTCTGTTAAACCCCTTTCCATTCAGCCATAGGGATGGGGAAAAGTTTCAAGATGTCAATGACTGCAGGAGGAAGTGTTTAATAGGGATCTTACCTTATTTAGTGACTCTTTGTTATTACTGTTGTTCCATTGTGAGCAGGGATAATAGGTGCAGGAAAATCCAGTTCAGGGGCATCAAAAAAGTATGCCTACATTATCAGAGAAGAAAAAGACTATTTAGAGAGAAATATACAGTACTTCCTCATCCCAGCTTTTTCTTTCCACACCCACCAAACACAGGTACAAACACAGCACTTTAATGGCAAATCTGTATCTTTCTCTGTTTTTATCAGATTAGAAATGGTCAATTAAAATGGTGCTCTGAACTGTACTTTTAAATTTAACTGTTAGCAGCCAGGCCCAGTGAAAAAAAAAAAAAAAAAACCTGTACCAGAAAGGGTTGGACTGCACACTGCCCATCCAGGAAGAGTTGTGTTTTGCTGTCGCCTCCCTGCACACTGAGCTGTGGGGAACCAAATCTATCTACTCTGGAAGCTGTGGGAAACAGCTGAAGCCTGGCTGATACCCTTCTACCCACTGCAATAAGGAAACAAATAATTGTGTTCATTGTATATTTCAGTGGCATCAGGGTATTCTGTTTTGTAACACTTACTGTGTATGAAAACTAACCTACTAAAACTCATAAGCACACACTTTATACTGGACATTTAATCCTTTTAAAGGACTAAGCATAGTACTCATTGGAATAAAGTGCAACTGGATACTATAAATATTAATGCTTTGCTGATACTATGATGAATTCCAGGTAAATTCAAGAGTGTTCTGTGGGAGTTGGACTCAATGATCATGATGAGTCCCTTCCAACATGGGAGATATTCTATGACTCCATAACTGATTATTGAATTTATTACCAGCACTGTCAGGGTCACATTGGCATCACTTTTTGCTAAGTTTAAAATAATTGGAATTTTTACATCGGAAGTTTTCCAATGACCAGCCAATCCCTGCTTCCCTGTCCCATAACATGCCACCTGTCCCAGGAAATAAGAGATCAGGGAAAAGGAATGTCAGTGTCCCACCAAACAGCCAACAGCCAGCAGGGCATGAAGCAGCAGGATGGTGGCCACAGTGGCCACCGCGATCCTGCGGTTGTCGTCCCGGACCGCAGGCCAGAAGGTCATCAACAACACAGATCCCGAGAGGCACAGCGAGAACACCACCAGCACCCAGCGCACGACCTTCTGGGGAATGATCCACAAAATCTGAAAAAGGCCGGAAAAGGGCTGTCAAAGAGGCTGTGTGAAATGGAGATTCATTTATTTAACGCATTGTTCTGTGATATGTCGTTGCTTCCAGTCGATTTACGCACAAATTAACTCACTCCTTTATCCGGCACGTCTCTGTTATTGCAGGAAAGAGTAAGAGCTTTACTTCCACACACAACAAGAGTGAATCCCAAGTTATGCCACTCCCTCTAAGGCCTGTCCCCAGCCAGAGGAGGGCCCCTGCCAAGGAAACTGCCTTGGAGCCATCAGCATTGCTTTCCTGCACAGATGTCTGTTCGCTGGGGACACACATCCCGATTCCTGAGGCTGCCTGCTGGGCTCACTAGCAGCACCTTGCTTGGGTTTGCTGCCTCTAGGGAAATGACCTGTCCTGGGCTTTTCCAGCACCCCCAAGACACCTTTACACTAGAAAAGCTTCAACAAAAAGAGCAAAAGATTCTACCAGTCTCCAAAATTTCAACAAATATCAACAATATTATAAGAAACAGCAAATCTTCTCAATCAGGACATGTGAGAGAGGCACTCTTTAGCCATACGTACCGCTGTGGGAATGTAAATGAAGAGGGAGTAGCCATAGACACACACTATCTCCAGGAATGAGTAGGAGACAATGTTCATGACTTTAGTGTTCCTCCACATCAGGAATCCCCAGAGAGCAAGGGGAACAAGCCAAGCATATGCATAAATCGTTGTAGCTGCTATGGACACTGGAAACACAACGAAAGATTTAATGTTCTACTTTAAATCCTGCCAGAATCAAAGGTGTAGAAACATTCAGCATGTAAACTAGAAAGTTACCTGTGAAGACACTTTCAAAAGATGAAGTTTGAATTATTAACAAGCTGAGAACTTTGCATTTATATCTAGTTTGCATCCACTACTCTGCCAGCACTTTGAGTTAGTTTAAAAGAAACGACTTCAGAAAAAATTCTCTTTTCAATTTCTTTATTACACCTGTGTACAAAATGGTGTCTGTTTCAGTCAGAAAGGAAAAGCCATAGAGGCAGGAAAAATTTAGTTAAAAATATAAATTCAGCTACTAACAGCTAGTGTCAAATCTGAAATTATTCAAATGACTGCATTCCCAAGTGGTTCTTCCAGTGCACTGAGGATTTTGGAAACAAAGAGAAGCCATGTTCCTTTGCAGGGACAGTAGACTCCCTCATAATTCAAAGACAGATACAGACAAACTACCTCCTCACTCTGAGTCCTTTGGGGAACAGATCAGTTGAGCATCTTTTGCTTATTTTTGAGTGTGCCAGAAGGTAACAACTTCCAGCTCTTGGTAGGTGATATGAGTAATAATCTGATCCAGTAATTTTCTGCCTGAGGCCTTTAGGTTCCTGGGAGGCCACAGATCCAGGAAGGTACCAACAAAAGCACCATGGTGGCCAGTGCTGGGCTTTCACTCTCTGTACAAGGGGGTATTCACTAAGGCTAAAAAGTAATTGCTCTAATTACTCCTGCTTGCTCCTCTAAAACCCTGTAATTACTTTATGCTCTGGAGAAACAGGGTTCTGCCAGTCACAGCCCACTTCAAGAATATGTTTCACATCTCCAAAAATTTAAAGACGGCAATCAATCAAAAGACTCTCCTAAATCAAAGCCATGACCTGGTTTTATACTACTTCAATAACATTAAAAAAATAAAAAAGCAACCAAAATAATGCCACAAGTGACTACTTACAAACCTTTTCTGAACTCGGGCACATAGTGGTACGTTGGTTTGCCCAGATGGATGATGAAATTCGAGAGATTGCCGCTAACAGCAATGGTGAACACGAGTGTGGCACATATCCAAAAGGGACCTTAAAAGGAAACAAGTTCAATAGCACCTCCTCTGCTCTCTTGCTTTCTCAGGCTAGCAAGTAAAATGAAATACAAACTCGAAATATTTAGCACAGAAAATAACTTCTCGCACCTCATACCTACCGTAAAGGTCAGGATTACTGCGGATGTACAGCCTTACAAAGTTCTTCCCTGGTACCGGGAATACTGAACCTTTGATTCTGTCCAGGACCTGTGAAACATATGGATTTGTCTGACTGACAATGCAAGAAGGAAAGAAAGTTCAATGGATAAGGTATAATTCAGACAACAGTTCTCCTCTGGAGCAGAGTATTTACCTGGTATGTGTCCACATCAAAGAAGGTCTGGTAGTACTCAAAAGTCCAGAAAGGAGCACTTTTCTTCTGTCCTGCAAGCAGCTGGATGGTGGGAAAGGCAACATGGAAAGTGTTACAATCATACTATATATGCTTTACTAGCTCATTTACATAATTACATGATTTCTGTACCCAGAAGAAAACAAACTTAACAGGGTGGTGCTTCCTATGAATTATTTAATGACTTCCCCTTCCCCCTCCTGTATCTGTTGGCAGCCTGTCTCTTGTCTCCCTGTAAGCAGAATTGTGGCCTGGGGTTGTAAAGAGCAGCCTGTTACTACCTGCTGCCACATCATCTTGAACACATACCCTTATCACCATGACAAGTTTCTTTTGCTGTCAGAATCATAGAGTGGCCTGTGTCGGAAAAGACCTTACAGATCACCGCATTCCAACCCCCTGCTATGGGCAGACCTACTAGACCAGGTAGGTCCAAGCCCTGTCCAACTTGGCCTTGAACACTTCCAGTGATGAGGCAGCCACAGCTTCTCTGGACAACCTGTGCCAGGGCCTCACCACCCTCACAAGGAAGAATTTCTTCCTAGTATCCAATCTAAACCGCTTCTCTTTTAGTTTGAATCCATTCCCCCTTGTTCTGCTCTCTACATGCTCTTGTAAAAGGTCCCTCTCCATCTTTCTCACAGGCCTCCACCAGCAGGTGTGAGAGCATTACCTCTGTTTTATCAGAGTCGTCGGTGCCCAGTAACTCATCATCCTCTTCCCTCCCTGGCTCCTGCAGGCGGCTGTGCTGATTCGTGGGGATTTCGACTGGTTCATCGATGCTTATGGTGGTGGCATCAGGATTTGCTGCAAGCAAATTAGCTGCATCGTCAAATTCTGCAAATAAGTACATTACAAGACAGGTGATGATCAAGATGCTAAAGTTTTTGTTCTCATGGCACCAAAAAACAGAAAAAGACCCTAAGACAGGATAAGCACTAGCTTAGGCATGTCGGGTATGATCTGTTTCTTAAAGGCCAAACTGACACGGGTCAAGCTGAACATTTACTCAGTCAATAAAGTGTAAGGTCAGCCGCCTTTCCTGCCTATCTGCCTGCAGGATGTTACACTGGCACTACTGGAGCCTGCCTTCCCTCCCTGCCAACAGCCCCGACCCAAAGACCAGCAGATCTCTGCAAGGGCAAGGCGAAGCTGTCCCTCTGAAGAGATAGGTAATTTTAATAGGCTCCAAAAATTGACATGAAATTTTAAATCAAAAACTAAAGAAGTCTGAAACAGGGGCCTTTTCCGGGTTAGAGGGCTCTGCCCCTTTCCAGCTGTCACTTTCCACCACAAAGGATTTCAGTCCACGATTTCCGTCAGCACCGGTTACATTTTTTAGCTCTCCGGGAGCACAGTTTCATCTCAGAAAATTCAGGATATCTGACCCCATCTGTAAAACTCCCTGGACGTTTTTAATCTGCGAACGCCCAGAATCGCTCCCAAAGCCTCCAGCGCCTGATGGCTACCCCAGCTGGGCCCCAACCCCGCATCCGCACCTGCGACATCGCCTTTACCTTGGAATTTGAGGTCGTCCGCCGTCGCCATTCATCCGCCTGGGTGAGGATCAGCTCCCCGGCGCTCGACCCTCCTGAAAGAGGACAGGGGCAGCGCTAGGACGGGGCCTGTCCCCCACCCTGTGCCAGCGCTGCTGTGTCCCGCGGCCGCGCCCCTCCAGCCCGTCCGTGCCCCCGTCCCCGCCGCACCCCGGGTCGGGGCAGCCCCACACCTCGGCACCGCCACGGCCCCACACCCGCCGGTCCGCTCCCTTAAAGGCGCCGCGTCCGCCACGCAGCCGCAGCCAATCAGCGGCGCCGTCGGGCCCCTCTGCCCCCCGCCCCTCGGGGCGCAACTGCCCCGCCGGCGACTCTCCTGGCGCCGGCCAATCAGAGCCCGCGCTGCGCTTCCGCGTGCGCGCTCGCCCGCCCCCTTAAAGGGCCCGCGGCAACCCGAGCTGATTAGGTGTGGGAGCGGCTGCAGGGTCTGGGGCCGTCTGCGCACATAGACACAGCGGCTGTATGGAATCATACGCTTGTACATCTGTTGTAAACGTACATTGCATGTTTTGATAATTCCGATTTTTATTAGAGAATCACATAATGGCTGGAGTTGGAAGGGACATTAAAGATGATCCTGTTCCACCCCTGCCGTGGGCAGGGACACCTTCCATTATCCCAGGGTGCTCCAAGCCCTGTCCAACCTGGCCTTGGACACTGCTAGGGGTGGGGCAGCCACAGCTTCTCGGGGTAACCTGTGCCAGGCCCTTTCCACCCTCACTGGAGAGAATTTCTTCTTCATATCTAATCTAAACCTGCTCTCTGTTGGTTTGCAGCCATTGCCCCTTGTCGTGTCACGTCAGGTCAATAGTCTCTCCATCTGTCTTGCAGTCTGCCTTCAGGTGCTGGAAGGCCACAATTAGGTCACCACAAAGCCTTCTCTTTTCCAGGCTGAACAATTCCAATTCTCTCAGCCTTTCCTCATAGCAGAGCTGCTCCATCCCTCTGATCATCTTGGTGGCCTCCCCTGAAATCACTTCAAAATAGCCATGTCCTGTGCTGGGGACCCCAGAGCTGCTTATTTAATCATTCCAACCCCAAAGTGCAGCAGAGCCCCAAAGCAGGCAGAGCAGGAGGAACAAGGCACTACTTGCACAGCATCTGTGTCACCCCAAGGTCCTGAGCATCAGCACCTTAGTCTTTAGTCCAGGATTCAGGGAGAACATCCTCTCGGTAGTAAAACACAGACCACATTCATGGATAAGCCTCACATCTCTGCAGTGGGCACCATGCATCCACCCTGGCTGCAGCTGCTGCCTTTGGTGCAGCTGGAGGGAGCAGGGCTGTCGGGCTCCTTGCTCACACAGGGGCTGAAGTGCAGAGAGGGGACAGTGTGCAAGGCAAGGCAGAAGCTCAACCAAACACGTGAACGTTTTCCCTCCCCCTCACCCTCTACCTTTGCCCCTGCCTCACACTGTGCTGCCATCGGGAGCAGCCAGACCTCCTCAACCACAATGTCTGGCATCAGGGTATTCCTACAGAAAATCCTGATTCTTCTGCAGGTTACTCTGTCTGTTGTTATTGGCAAAACACTGATGATACTGTTCCCCAATGCCATGAAAAGGTACATCCTAAAGATGGGCGAAAAGAGCAGGATGAACCAGAATCCAAAGTTCAGCTACGAAAACTGGGGCCCGACGTTTTTCAGCTTCAAGTATTTGCAGTTTGTGCTGAAGGTGAAGTGGAAGAGGCTGGAGGATGAAGCCTACGAGGGACACCCTGCTCCCAACACACCGGTGGTGACCCTTGCTGGTGAAGTGCGTCACCTCCTGGATTTCATGGAAGGTCAGTAATTGAACCATGTAGCTGGGTCTGGTTTGCTGAGAGGATAAACCAGGACATGCTGCTGAGGGAACAGGGACAGGCAGCTGGCACCTGAATGCACCACTTGCGGACCACCAGCACTCACTTGATGGAGAAGATGCAGCTCATTTACTCCAGCTCTCTGTTGATTTTTCGAAAGTAACCTGTAATTACCATCCTGTCTATGGTATCCCTTCACTGAGCTTACAAACCTTTTGCAAGATCTCGCTCTGCCTGGAAACACTTTTTACTGAAAGCCAAGATAATAATTTGGTTTTGGGAGAGAAGGCCCAGAATTGAACCATGTGCAATGATTCACAAGGGTTGGCTCTCATTCCCTGTCCATACAGAAAATTCCACACCTACTTCCTTAGCCAGCCTAAAGCCTAGAAAGAACAGGGTGGGTTTTTCCAGATCCAAAGTGCTGGGAATAAAGCAGAAGTAGCTGCTTTGTACTTTGTCCGCTGCCTCCCACTGAGATCTCAGTAAAACGTGGAATTAATCATTAAGCTGCAGCCTCCATCCCCACGGGAGAGATTACATCCTTCTCTCACTCTGCTTTCCTAATTATGTAGAGATATTTATGTAGAAAATTGAATGCAAATTTGGAAGAGAGATACACAGTATCTGCAGGAAGGTACCACTGTTATTTAATTCTTTGGGATGTGGATCTATGTTAGCAGCAGCTTTTAAGTTAAGCCCAGCCAGAAAGAAGATTTTGAACAAATTTCATGTAATTTAGCATAACCAGACTTAAAGAGGTGCTTAAAAATCCTGCAAGCTTTCTTAAATCAAGGTCTTGCAAACAGATTCCAACACCTGTGTTAATTTGTAAGCGACTGCAGACACTTTTGCCAGTGTAAGGTTAGTTTAATAATAATATATAACCAGAGTTCTGTTTAGACAGGAAATTGCAAAAATACATTGAAAGCCTGTGATGCATGACTGAAAAGTCTGCAGCTTCCCCTCAGCTCAGCTTGAACTGACACATCTAAAAAAATCTGGACATGAAAAGGCACTGGGACTCTGTCCTTAATGTCCATCCGTGAACCACTGTCCCTGGATAACCTTGCAGAAGGCCTTATTTAGTATTTTTGAAGTTGCTCCATACTAAGGATCTCAGGGAGGCTGAGTTGCCCATTTTAAATCAGTTCCCTATACCAAAAATGTTAGTAACTCGAGAATTGGCTCTTGTGATGAGGAAAAGAGAAGCTGTGTGACTGCACAGTGCCTGCTGCCTGTACTGGGCAGGGTCCCCTCAGTTAAACTCCTTGCTGGATGCAGCACAGATCAGAGCCAGGCTAGGAAAAACATCTTGATGCTTACTTTGCAGAGATGCAGAGGTTGTGCTGCTGATTTTAATGACCTAGGAGAAGGTTATAGAATAAGTGACTTAGTGTTGTCCAGGAATCTTTGCACCAGAGGCTCAGTTCAGTGTATTTAATTCTGTCCTTCCTCCCTTTCTTTAACCACAAAATTTCTTTTTTTTTTTTTTCCCCAGAGAATCGACCTTTAATCCTGAATTTTGGAAGTTGCACCTGACCTTCATTTATGTTAAAATTTGATGAGTTCAACAAGCTCATCAAAGATTTCAGCTCAATAGCAGATTTTCTTATCATCTACATTGAGGAAGCTCACGCAGTAGGTACAGTACAAACACCACAGTGGTACAAACCGCAGCTTCAGATGTGTCATTTCCTTTAGGGAAAAAAAGTGTCTTAGCAAAGGAGGGGGCTGCAAACAGGAGAAACCTTCAAATCAAGTGGCAACACCACATCTAGGCACCAGTTTGTGTCCCTACTTCTCCTAAGACTTTACATATCTGACTTTACATATCTGACTTTACACTGAGTTACTCCTGCTGAAGACACTCAGCTATGTGAAGGACACAGTTATATCTTTAAAAAACTCCCTCTCAGTGTCAGTACAAGTCCTTTTGGAAAGAGGAAGAAAAGCCATTTCATAGAACAAAAGTTAAGTGTACAATGCCAGCATGTTATGTGTTTACAGGAAAAAATCCCTGTTCTTAATATTTTCTAGGAACAGGATGCAGACTCCAATTTGAAAAACTTATCAAGCAAACAATACACACTTGTTTATCTACACTGGGTTCTAAGTAACACATCGGCACTGGTTTTATCCCATGATTAAGATGTTTTTCTAAAAGCTAACATTTACAGTTTTCTCGCAGTATGTAATTTTCAGCAGCTGAGAATCGGATAATGACTAGGTCAGTCATCAAACTCTTGCTAGTTTCTGCTTTACTGTGAAGAGTTGGGTGCAAATGTTTGTTTGCATAGCTCTGAAAAACAAAGGTGTGTCCTGGCTCATGTTCCACTTAGAGACCTGTAATTTTGGCTTATAAGCTGAATGAGTACAGTCAAGCAGAATGAACAGCACTGACAAATCTTACCCAAATAGAATATATGTTCCCCACCTGATGTCTTTCTAGGGTTGATTTATGTGGAAAAATTTCAGCTAAAATCCATCAAGTATTTCTGAATCCAGGGCAAGGGGAAAATACAGTTGGCTGAAATTAAAGAAAAAAAGTAGATCTTGGGACCACTTATTTGAAAAGCTCTGTTGATCCCATAGTCTGAGGGAGGCTCTCACTTCACGGCGAGTTTTGGTATTAGGAATAAACTGCAAGATTCTTTTAACCTAGTTTTGGGATATGACACACAGCATCTCTCTACCCTTGCACCTCTTCAAAACATTCCTTGCTAAATCCCTTCCGCATTTGTTTTAGATGGATGGGCTTTTAAAAACAACGTTGTTATTAAAAATCACAGAAGCCTTGAAGATCGAAAAATTGCAGCACAATTTCTTCAGCAAAATCATCCTCTATGTCCAGTGGTTTTAGACACCATGGAAAACCTGAGCAGTTCAAAGTATGCTGCACTGCCAGAACGACTCTACCTGCTTCAAGGAGGGAAGGTCATCTATAAGGTGAAAACTTTCAGTAGTAATGTGCACAATATACAGAGATTTTTAAATTTCAAGGTAACTTGAGACTGCTTTACATTTAACAGTCTGTACTTCATTCTGTTTGAGAGCTAAATATTTCACAATGCACTCTGACTGTGGAGAGAAATGAACATGCAGCAAAACCAGTCTGGGCCTTTATGTACATATTTGATGTACACCTCAGTCTTGCTCAAATATTTATCTTTTGGCTCACTGGTAACCTGAGGTATATCTAAGCTGTGAGATCCAGGAATACTTCCCAGCTCCAGGATCCAGATATTGGCCCTGTCCCAGTGTCAAAGCAGGGTGTAACCAGTACATAACCATCTCCCAGGAATGGCTGCAGTGGAAAGGGAGCCCAGGCACACCTGCCCTCAGTTCTGGTGCAACTGCTGTGCTCTGAAGGATTTCTGCTCTGTCTGCTTGAGCATCACTGTGTCATTTTATTGCCGTTGCAGGGAGGAGTGGGGCCTTGGAATTACCATCCCCAGGAAATACGTGCCATCCTGGAAAAACTGAAATAGAAGAGGACTTCAGAGTAAAGACTATTTGGATAAAGAAGCTCAAGAATAATTTGTCACACACCTAAGTCTAAGGAATAAAAAAAGAATTTAAAAATAGCTGTGGAGACAACAAAAGAATGTTTTATGTGCATCTGAAGAGCCTCTGTAATGAGTTTCATTATGTTTGTGTAGAGGCTTTCAAGTATCATCGCTACAACACCTACTCCTCTGTAGTAACTTACTACACTCACACCCCATGCAGTAATGTGGGAGCTGGGTCCATTGAGCTATTGATAAGAACATCTACATTTGTAAGGATTGCATACCAACATTTACACTTGTAAGGAATATCCTTCAGGCTGAACTTCAGGGGTGGAGACGTGCAAGAGTCCACTGGTATGCAAAGCAACTGACTTCACATTGCTATTACACTTGTACACAGAAAACTTTCCTAAATGTTCACTTTCACTGACTTCAGGAGGCTTCTGCGCAAGACAATCTCTATCAACATCTGTTTCCATGAGTATTTGTTATGATGGTCCCGGCATAAAGCACTGGCGGCTGTGACCTGATTGTAGAAAATATTTATAGAAACAAGGGATTGATCTATGACTATTAAAAGTCTATCAAAGCACTTCATATGGCTTCAGATTATTTCCCTCCCTGCCCTGCCTCTCTCCCAAGTTATTTCTAAGCATTAGCAGACATTTATATTCATCCTAATAATCTGAGTTTGAGTTGATGAGAAAGTTACCAATTTAAGGACTTTTGAAGGACTTGTTTGACAGTAGGAAGCAATACATCCCATTTGTGTAGTAAACTTCTTTTTTTCTCTATTTAACTCAGAGCACAAGGGAAGCATTTTAAAGGAAATTGAATTCTAATTCATATATTATGAAAGCCTGATATAAACATACAAACTTAAATGGACTCAGTTATGCTCAGGTATTCTAGGCTGACAGTTTAGGTTCCAAAATGAGAAAGCTGTTAGTACAATTGCCAACAGCACTGCATTGTGGTTGGACTCGATCTTAAAAGTCTTTTCCAACATAATTGATTCTATTGTATTCCATAGATTAAACCAGAAGGGAATACATACCACATCCATACATTCAAAAAACACTTTAATACAAGGTTCTAATAATAAACATTCTCTGCAATGCAGATATCAAAATGTAACTTCTTTATAAAAAAAAAAAAAAATCCAAATTTAAGCTGGACTCAAGTGTTCTCTGCTGTGCCCTCTGCCATCACCCGGTGCACTGACACAAAATGATCAAAGGCAGATTTGATGATGAAACGCAAGTAAGTGGCTTGGAACTCAGGAAGCTGCAGAAGGAATAAAAAAATGTTATTGCATTATCTGTAGTAACAAAACTAGCAAACCACATTTGCAGAAGTTTGTTAGACGCACGGATCTGGATATTTTGGTGTCTGTTTTTGAACTGCATGTAAATCAAGTTCTTTGACCTGCAACTCAAAAAAGTCCCATCACCTCCTGAATTCTGCAGCCTTAATGGCAGCAATTGAAGAAGGGAAGATTGCCACATTTCTGGAAAGGGCTCTTGCACATTATTAGGAGCACTAGGCAGGTGCAATTTCCTACCATAATCTACAGAGGAGCAGCTGGGAAGGGCAATTTCACACTACAATCTACAAATTTCTCTGTTTAACACCAACTGAGCACTAATTGTAAATAAAGACATGTTAGGGTTTTTTATAGTTTCTGCCCACTTAGTCCAGACATCCCATTTTATGAACCACTACTGATGTACACTGTAAATACTCACTGGAAATTCTTCCATTTGGAGCTGTCCTTCTGTGTGTTGCAAATCTAGAAAACATATTTTAAAGTAAGTAATGAAGAATAATGTGCAATGCTGTGAGTTTTTCACTGGACCCAGAGTTCAAATACTATAAATTTATACTGCATATAGACATTGTTCTTTTTTATTTTTACAAGGTGATTTAAGAGAATACTTTTTTGCAGTATCCCAGTGTGTGTGTGTGTGTATATATCCTACTCATTACAGTGTTATAAAAGATCTTCCAAGAGATGCTAAAAAAAAGCCAAACCCAAAACCAAACAATGCAGGAAATGGCACTCTATTATACTGCGTAAGCCTGTTTATAATTTTTGGAACATAAAGTGCACAAGTAGGCCTTTTAGTCCTTATACAGCATTTTACTCTCCAAACTGCTGCAGAGATCAGCAGTGTTCACAAAATTCACTTAAACATGACTGTTACATTAATGTCTAATAAAATAATCATCAAGCCACACTTTACTGAACAAACAGATGAGGGGTTACAGTGATTCACTGAAAAAGACCAACATTGTTCCCATAAAACCCCACAAACTCAAGGGTCTTACCTTTTTCAATGCACTGTTCAAAACCCACAGGGTCCTTAGAGATGCTTCTTTCAATCCTTAAGGTCCGCACTAAAACAGACGTAAATTTGAAGTATCAACACAAGTTCTGATTCTTTATTGATAATTATATTTATTCCATCACTTTACATCCACAAAGCACTTTCAAAGCATTAACCGATCTATTTTTCCTCTAAGCTATGGAGATTGTGGATATGAAGAATGATTGCTTTGTGAAAATGAATCTTTTCATGAAATTAAATCTTTATGTAAAGTTAAATCTTTATCAACCTGTTAAAAAGTGGCTACTTACAGACTATGACACTACTGTGGGAGCTTTCATTAAGGCACAGGCACACATTTTACTATAGCACACAAAGTCTTACCCAAGTAACACTGGATAGCAACTTTGCTTATTTTTACACATTTGGGAAAACCAATAATCAATTCCTGCGGGAACATGCCTGTCGTCGTCCAAAATGTTTTGGAACTTCTGTGGAGAGATCAGAACAAAACCCTCAACTGCAGTTTTCCATCTATAACCATCCTGAATGAAATTTATCACAGAAAAACATGGAAGGGAAAGGAAAAGGGAAAGTAGTGGGTGAAAGGAGAGGGGTGGAAAAAGAGGGGAACGGTGGGGAAGAAGGGAAGAAAAGGAGAGAGAGGAAAAGGAGGAGGGGAAGCGGGGCGAAAAGGAAGGGGGAGGCATTTTTATTGGGAGTGTTTTCAGCAATGACGATATTTTCAGTATGACGACAGAGTAGCTTTCTGGAGGTATTTACACCTCGCCATGCAGGCTCTGTACCCGGGCAGTATCATACAGGAACCTCGCCATGGCGGTGGGCCCCGAGCAGTTCCACCCTGCGCCGGGAGGGCGAAGGGCCAAGCCCGGGCCAGCTCCGGCGGGCTCCGTGCG
>VZRN01001083.1:3455779-3535548 GCA_013397935.1 Dasyornis broadbenti | reverse complement strand
GACGGGCGGCGGGAGCGCCAAGCCCCGGCCCGGCTGACGGCGCGGCCCCTCCCGGGCCAGGTAGGTGAGAGCCGGGGGCAGCGGGGCTCTCGGCTCCCTGTCCGGCTGGGGCCGGGACCCTTCCTCCTGTGCCCCTTCCCTCCGTGCCCCTTCCCTGGCGCCCCTCGGGGCTGTGCCCGCTCACGGCGCGCTCACCCCCGGGCACAGCCCGATCCTTTCACAGACCCTTCCCAGCGTAGCCCCCGACCCTGCTCCGGGCTGGACCCGATCTCTTCTCCCCCTCCTCCCCATCCCTTCGGTACCCCTGTCCCCTCTCGGGCAGGGCCCGATCCCCAGCCCGGCAGGGCAGGAGCTGAGAGGATCTCGTCCCCGTCCTGCTCCTCGCCATGGCAGCTCTTGAGCTTTCCTGCCCTCCGCCAGGGCCCCGCTCACAAGGGCCCAGAGCCCTCTGGCTGGGGAAGGGGCACGGGGAGATGCCCATCCTCCCAGGGAGAGAGGTTCCAGCAGGCTCCATTGCCCTGCTGCAGTCAGACATGTGCCCTCCTCCTCCTCCTCGTCCTGCTCCTGCCTGCAGCATAGCCAGGCCTGCTTGTGGGGCCACTTTCCACACACTTTCCCACTCCCTGTCCCTCCATCGCGGGTCTGGGTTCCATCCCAGGCCTCTCAGCCAGCCCGGGGTCTAGTTCCTACTCGGATGGGGTGTGTGGTTTGCTGGCAGGCAGCTCACACCCCTGCTCCACACAGCCTGCCCTCCTTACACTGCAGGGCTACGTGGCCATGCTCAGGGCTCTAAGGGGAGCTGCCAGGTTTGAGGGCTTCCCTGGGTCATGTTTTACTCTGTGGCTGTTCTTCACCTGTCTATGGTTTGTTTTTGCAGAGTTGGTCGAGGGGAATGTCGTACTGTCTCCACTCAGAAAGCCATTTGGATACTGGGCCAATATATGTGCGTGAAAACGGGAAGCTGCACGTGGTAAATCAGGGTGCAGGCGGCGTACAGAATGTCACTCCCAAAACAAGACCTTTTAGTTTGTTTTCCAGAAGTTTTTCAGTGGAGCTTTGCATGAACAGGGAGGACGATAGGGCAAGGAGGCAGAGGACTGATCATTTCATCTTCACATACACTAAGGAGGGGAACCTCCGCTACTCGGCCAAGTCCCTCTTCAGCCTCGTGCTGGGTTACATTTCTGACAATGTTGATCACATTGACTCGTTGATTGGTTTCCCAGAGCAGATTGCTGAAAAGCTCTTCTCAGCAGCAGAAGCAAGACAAAAGTTCACAGAGCCAGTGATAGGACTGAGAGCTCTGCAGAAGTTCACTGAAGCCTATGGCAGTTTGGTGCTGTGCTCTCTGTGCTTGCGGAATAGGTAAGTGTGTTCGCTGACAAACCTTTCATCTGCTAGGGCTTTCTGCTAGCACGCTTCAAACTTTCACTAAATTAAATAAAATAAAAATATATTTTGGGCTTATAACACTGCCTAATTGTAATGAAATGCCCTGAGCCTTATCTGATTCTTGTGCTTGCTGTCTTTTGTCCCATTCCTTTCATACAAGTGCAGCTTCAGGTTTCATTTTAAGATACAAATCATAATACAGGCAACAGACTATATCTATGTTAACTAACAGGGGATCTTATTTCAAGGATTAAACATGCAACTTTATTTTTAACAACAATAATCACCCACTTCTGTGGCAATCCATGGGCTTAGTGCCTTCTCAGGCATTTCATGGGATGTTTCTGTAATTGCTGTTTAAAAGCATTTTGACAATCTTAGCTGACTGTACAGATACAATACACCCTTGCATATTGTTTTGGTTTATTAGCTATAAACTTGCTGTCCCATCTCATTTTGGGGGCTCAGAAGAAGATACAGGTTTGTAGGTAAGTTGCAGGCTTTGAAATCAGGCAGATTTTACTTGTATTTATTGTTGTTCCCATCCCCATATTGAATGTACTTTTAACAAGGTCCTGATTACAGTCCAGCACTAGTTTTTCCATCTTCTCAATGCCCACCATCTTTCACTGAGTCTTGCCAAGTTTAAAACTGGTTTATGTTTTTAAAGCCTTGCTCCTACTGAAGTTTTTCCCAGTAATAGAACCCGTCTCTTCCATCTCTGCACTTGAAAAAGGGATGGTTTATCCAGTTTAAAATCAAAGTACTGGCATATTCATCTGAAGTGCCAAGAGTGTTCCGAGCACAGTAGGAATGTTTGAGTAGAAGTCATTTATCCTTTGTTTTATCCTTTAAACCTACTCCCTTTTTATCTCTAGCACAGATAATTTTATGGGCCTAATTTAGAAATTAAAGCTACTTCTGGCATCTTTTGCCATTACAGAAAGCTGAGTTAAGTACTGAGTCTTTGAAATCCAGGAGGTAAGGCATTAAGGCATTTTCTGATGAATTTTATTTCTAAAAGAGCCCACTCTCCTCTCCAGAACCCCCCTGAGCTAGTAATCTCCCTCAAGAACTGGCTTGTGCTCTGACTGTATGTGGTGCTTTCTGCAGAGCCAAATTGCACAGGAAAAGGCTTTGGGGGGTGGTTTGATGGGTAAACTTACACTGGGAGGATATTAAGGTCCCCTTATTTGAATGGACAGAGAGGTGTTCCTTGAGGGATCAAATTAATAAATCACCCCCAGTTTATTCAGTGAAGATGCTGACCTCAGGGTGTGTCTTGCCATAGGAAAGATGAGGTAAATTCAGGAGAGATCAGTGAATTTGGAGCTTGTCTTGTCACAGGGACAGTAAGAGGTGACTGCAGGGGAGGTATTGAGGGCTACGTGCTCATTACTGCATACTCATGCCTGCCATTCTTCAGTGGTTTGTTCCCATCTCTGAACCTCCTACCGAATAGCTCCAGCACAGATGTTTGCGTGGCTGCTGAGTGAATCAGACCAGGGAACCAGCACAGCTAAAAAAATAAATCCACTGAGTAACTGCTGCCTGGGGTGCAGCCACAGCTCTGGCTACTCCTGTGCTTTTACCCCTGGTAAAGTATTTTATTGACATACATAAAAAGTAAATTTTGCCACTGACAAGCTATCGTGTCCTGTTTAAAATCCACATTTGAAGTGTGTTTTAAACCTGGATGAATGTGGGTTTGTCTATATCCTTCCTAGACTCCGAGGGAGAGCAGTTTGTGAAGTTGACTTATGATAAACTGGGATATTTTGCATTATTCTGAAATAAACCAGCAATAATCTGCAAAGGAGCTCCTAATAGCAATATTTGCATGTTGAAGTCTTGTTAGCCCAATATTTTGCATCAAAGCAAAACCATGACAGTGATTTAAGGAGAAGACTGGGGATTCAGGCATGTTGTGTGCCAGCTGCACATAAAAAGGTACTTAGTGCAGCTGGGTAATTTCTGTCAATTTTCACATGTATTTCATTGCTTTTTCATTTCACTTAGCAGAAATGAGTGCATTGTGCTTATGACACTTGAGGATATAGACACCTTCTTACGTGCCTCAGCACTGAAGGCTTTTTTTTTTTGGCTTTGCAGATACCTGGTTATCTCTGAAAAGCTTGAAGAAATTAAGTCTTTCCGGGAGCTGACGTGTTTGGATCTCTCCTGCTGTAAACTTGGAGATGAACATGAGCTGCTGGAACACCTCACCAAAGAGGCCCTGTCTAGGTACCAATTTCTTGAGCTAAAAATGACACTTTCTTTCCTACCACTTGAGAGAATCAGGCTGAGACTTTAAAGGGAAGTTTCACAGGCTGCAGAGTATAAAGTTGAAGATTCTGGTTGTTCATAAAACCTGCTCTGGGGGTAAACAAAATACAGAATTTATTGTGCACAAAGTATATATTGAATAGTAAAAAGTCCTAAAAATATGCAGGATAATTTACAGTCTTGTGTTTTTAAATCAGCATTTTTACAATTTTCATTGGCCAGGTAAAAAAATGTATCTTAAGCATTTGGAAGAGTTTTACACTTAACATTTCCTTTTTTTAAGGGGGAACTTTGTCAGCCAAATTTTTAAGCAAACTAGTGTTCTAAATGAAGATTTGTGCAAGCAGGAGGTTGAATATTTGGTTAGTTAACATCTCAAAACAGTAAATCTTGTAATTCTGTTTGATACTGAGGAATGATAAGTAGAAAGCAGATAAGTAGAAAATTTTAGCAACAATAGGTAAGATGACTGCTAATTAGGGATAATATGTTGCTGTAAGCTTTTGGTGCATTTAGCATCAAGGTTTTGTCCTGAAATGCTCTGAAGAGAGCATTTTAGTGTGATGCGTTTTCCTGAGGTTTATTCATCTATGTTATAATACCTCATTATTTTCTGAAAATCATCGCTGTATCACTTATCAAATCTGTCCTCTCTCATTTTGCCAAGCATTTTTCTTAGTTTTGAGTGCATTTCAGTTTGGCAGCCTTGGTATAAAGAACTTCAGGGTATAAAGAAGCTTATTGTCTCTGTTGGGAAATGCTTGGCTCTAGGATCAGTTTGTCACTGGAGCTGTGGGAATAGCTGCTCAAGCAGTGCTTCTGTTGAGCTAGCAGGGAAATATAAAGATATTTGTTAGTGCTGCTAATCCGGGCTCCTATCTTGCTGCTTTTCACAGTGAGCCTGCAGGGGCTGGCACAGGATGACCCTTCTGACACAGAGTTTTAGGACATTCTGCAAAACTGTCTGAAATAATGACCATAAACTACATGTTTGTGTCTCTCCTGCCAGTGTGAAAAGGCTTCTCCTGAAGGACAACTCCCTGTCAGATGCTGGCCTGCGCAGGATGACAGCGCCCGTCCGTGTGCTGAAAAAGGGGCTTGAGAATCTGCTGGTGCTGGACCTGTCCTGTAAGTGCTTCATGGTCTCAGATTAGAAAGAACCTGTATCCTAAGGAGGATAAAGAATTTATCCTCCTTAGTACTGAAAGAATACAATTAATTTGTTGATTCCTATGAGCCAAATGCTCAACCCCAGATTTCACCAACAACCTGCCAGAAGACACAGGGCAGACCTGAAGTCTCAGGCACTTGCTACTTACATAAATATTTTTTAGTATTTTGAGAATTGGTATTGTAAATATTTGTATGTTGATAATTAGCGGGGGGGAAGTCAGTCTTGTTCCAGTATTAGCTTTTGGAACAAATATTTCCTTGGTATTTTGATCACCTTTTTCCACATCATGCAACTTAATGAACTTCACTTGGCCTTTCAGGTAACCCTAAAATCACAGATGTGGGAATTGGATACCTTCTTTCTTTCAAGAAGTTGAACTGTTTGGACATTTCTGGGACAGGTCTCAAGGTAAAAAGCATTGGACTAAGTTTGCTGGACAAGTGTAATAAAAGTTCTTGCCCTCTGACTGGTATTTCCCTTTTTCCCAGGACGTCGATGCTGTCATTAAGCGGCTCCAAAGGCAAATAGGCCTGGTTCACTCAAAAGTGCCTCTGAAAGAATTTGATCACAGTAACTGCAAAACAGAGGGATGGGCAGAACAGGTAACTCTGTTTTACTCTCCAAAAATTTTCCTTTATAGAGTACAAAAATCACTTAATAGGAAAGATAAAGGGATGGAGTTGTTTCCAATAATATTTCTGTAAATTTTACAAGAAACATTTCAACTCCTTCCTCTGTTATTTCAGACAGTTCTGCAGTGGGAACAGGCAGTTATGGAGGCCATGAAGCCCCAGGACAACTTGAGATCCAGAGCCGCAGCTCTTCGCTTCTGTATGTAACTGCATGAGTTGATTTATTTTCTTTCCTACAAGGAGTATTTCCTTTTTTTTTTTTCTTAGTACAAATAGCATCTCAGGTATGCAATGTCAGCCCTTTGTACAACTGCATTAAAATATGCTTGAGTTTTTTAATTTGTTAGACTGCTGGATAATTCAAGTACAGCACAGCAGTCTGCTTATGCAACATACAACAACTGGGCTTTTTCCTTAAAATTCTGAGTTCAAAATATGAATGATATTTTTATCTCTGCATATTTTCAAGTTGGCTTGGCCAAAACAATTTGTACCACAAAGTTATGCATTTTACAGCATAATTCTGTTTTTCCCAAAATCTAAACTTGGTTGTTTTTTTTTTTGCTTGTAGATGGCAAGACACACAGAATAGAGGAAGTAGTCAAATGCACGCTGGTGGAGCCAGAAACTAAAGAATCTGGAAACCTGCAGTTTTATAAGGAAAAAGTTCAAAATTGCCATTTACCTTTGAAAAAGGAGGTTGCAGGCAGCCATGAATTAAAGAACAATAAAAAAAGAGCTTTGGCTGAACAAGAGAGAGAAAGGACTTCCAAACAGAAGCATCTGTGCCTCACTGTGGAGGACTGGGATTTGTTAAATACCTACTGAGTCAGAAAGAAGTGGGTCTTTGTTGTTTTCTTGCTGATGACAGGATTTGGACATACTGAGAGGGAGGGACAAAGGAACTGTTACTGTTAAATCTGGTTGCTGTGACATGCCTGTGGGGTGACCTGTGCTGGGGGAGGGATAGAGACAAGAAGGTTGATGATTCTACTGTATATTTTCAATACATAATAATTTTTTCAAATAAAATTTTTTGTTGTTATCCTTAACTAACTCTTGTGATGAAGGTATTTTTCACTGAAACAGCTGGTCCTATCCCTGCTCCTCGCCTGCCTCTGGAGGGGCGGGACACGAATCATTGCAGCTCATCTGAAATGAAGCTGCACTGTGCGTGTCAGGTGCCATGGGATGTTTACAGTGCTGCTAGAACAGAAAGCTCAGCCTGAAAGCACCAGGCTGTGCTGATGGAGCTGTGGCAGAGGGAGGGAGCACAAAGGATAAGCACAGGCCTCTGGGGAGGCAGGCAGAGGTAGCAACCCCTCGCTCACAGTTACTGCAGAAGCCCAAAGTGGAGCACAAGTCCCCTTTCTTTCTCATTTTAGACCAGGAAATGGGACCTGGAATGAGGTGACTGTAGAGATTAGGCTCTGCAGTTGTAATATATTCTCCCTTACAAGCAAATTCACTGCATTTGAGATCATTCTGTGGTTTAAAACCCATTTTCAGTGTGCCTGCAATGCACTAACTGCATTCCATCTGAAAACATTGAGGGGCTTTTATAATTCAAATATGAATTACGCAGATTAGCTGTAAAACACCCAGACACTCAGACCTGTTCTGTGTTGCTCTGTACAATTGCACAACTCTTTATCATGGAATTCCTGCCCTGAGTGTTTGCATCAAAACTCCCTGAGGTTTCCCCTACTAGTGCTTTAGAGGGTATCTTCCTTTTACGCAGTGGTTTACCATGATTCATCAACAAGAAAAGCAGCACATCCTTGGAAACCATGAAGAGGCCAAGAAAATGAACTTCAGCTCAAAAATGCATACAGAACAAAACCCCTCTCTCTTTTTCTTGCTGCTGAATTTTCCACAAAAAAAGGACTACACAGAAACAAAACAGGCACACTTGCATTCAAATCCCACTTTCTTTTCCCAGAAACTCAAGGCTATTAATAGCTTCCCCTGACGACTACATCAGCTCTCTACTGAGACAAATAATGGCACAAATTGTGACTCAAAACAGCGGCTCAACAGGGAGGACATGTGCAATCTTCCCCCTCAAGCTTCTTCTGGTGCAATTGCCACCATGGAGTTTTTGGCCAGCCCTTCCACCATTGGAGATCTGCTAATCTGACCACGGAAAGATGCACTTTTTTTTTTACCAATCCTATTTTTACCAATCCTATTACCTGGGCCCTGTGCTGAGCATGAGGGTTCCTGTATTTTTTTTTTAATAGCTGATTAGTCCAATCCTTAACCGCACTGGGATAACATTTTACAGGCACAGAGGAAACAAGTCATGCCCCTTGCCAGATCTGGAGAGGGACAGGTGAGTAAATGCAGCTCTAATATGCCCCCATGCAGAGTTTTGCCATCTCATTCCAGGTGAAGTGTGAGTCACAATACTGTAAAGCTATTTATAAAAGATCTCTCAGATTTCCAGCTGTATCCCAGGGACAAATTAGAAGCAACATTCACCATTGATCTGAGTTATGGTGACAGGCAGAGCTGCAGATCACAGGACAGAGAAGAAATGAGTGAACAGGGGTTTATTTTTAAATATCTATGACCTGGGGTGGCAATGGGAAAAAGATCACCTCATGTTTATTTTGGGCCTAGAAAAGTAAGATTACTCACTGTAAATGTGGGATTTTCCTCAGAGACAATGTTTTAGACACAAGTAAAATTTTTAAAGGAGCAGAGAAAACCTCATCTTTCTTAAATTTCAGTGTCATGTCCATACCTATATCCTGAGGACTGCTTTGGAGGCTTGGCTGCCTGATACTGTCCTGCTGGCAGAAGAACAAAACAAGCAGCAAACAGATCCAGTGTCATCCCACACCGCCCTGGGAGCAGCACCTGATTTTCTGCTGCTCTCTGCTCTGAGGCTGCAACTTCTTTTTCCTCCTTTCTTTGCCAACTTCAGTGAAACCCATCCCAGCTCCATGGCTGTTCTCAACCTGCTGCTGCAAAACTGCACAGCCCTGAGGGAAGTGCAGGTTATTTACGTGCTCGTCCCCTGCGCTGGCTGTCAGGGTCAGCTACGCTGTCACAGGGATACGATTTATCCCTGAAACTTCCCCAGTTTTCCTTGTGGTTATACTCTCCGTGTTGGCCTTCACAGTTTGAGAAGAGAGCAGGAGGTGGCCTGAGCCGCAGCTCCCCGTGGTGTCACACCCAGCACAGCATTCTCAAGGAAGTGTCCCAGGAGCATCGACACAGAGCCCTCAAAGGCACTGCTGAAACCACCTGCAGATGTGTTTTGAACAAAAATAGAAACTTCTCATGCTGCTGGTGAGGATCAGAGCTGTGAGGATGTGTTGGAGGCTCACCTCACTTAGCTCCCACTCCTCAGGGCAGTTCTCAGTGTCCCTCCACTGGCCATGTACACAGAGGAGAAACCCCTGGCCCAGGGCTGTGCCAGCATGGGCTGGTGAAGCATCTCCAGCAGCTGCACAGCATCGAGTCAGTGCTGCCCATGTAGAAACTGCACACCTTCCCATGGCAGCAGAATCCTTGGAGCTGTCCCACAGCCAGAGTCCAGCCAAGGGCTTGGTCCCTTTTCAGTGTCACTGGGCTGCTGGGGAGGATTTGCTTGGGCTGGAGCTTCCTAAGCAGGCGGCAGCGCAGGACCCCGAGGCTCCAGGGTGATGTGTGGGAAGCACCCTGCTGTCCCCAGCAGGGATGGGTGCCAGGATCAGGGTGTGCAGATGAACTCGTCAGACCAGCCCAGGCAGTGCTGGATGCCATCCCGGCACAGCCTCCTGGGGATGCAGGAGCAGAACTTGAAGTGCACAGGGCTGCAGCTCCACCACTCCCACCCGCATGGAGGGCAGGCAGCCACTGGGAAGGATGGAAAAACAGGGAACTGAAATGCTTCTGCTGCACTGACCCCTTCCCTCCTCACTTCCATGGGTAAAACCCTTTCAACCCCCAGCAGAAAAGATACTGATGACCCTGTGACTGCAAGCCCACCAAAGAAGACACTGGCTTGGTACTACTTGTGGGAGATAACCAGAGACATTGCAATGACCTTCATGGCAGACAGGCCATCCTGGGAGGAACAACTAACTGTAATTTTTTTTTTTTTCCCAGAACCATGGGAGTGACTTAGGAACAAACCTGCTGCCCATTTTAGGAAGAGGAGGATCTAGATAGCTTTGAAGCTGCTGAGACTCAGCTCTGAGATGCACTCATATGCTGACCAGCTACCAAAGGCCAAAAGGAATGGTCACTACTGCCCACATCTACACATCATGTTGAAACTGCTCCACATCAGCAAGCCGTGGAGGAGGAGCAACTTTTGGGACTGGGAGTAAAGTATGGAGCCTTTCCCCTTTCAGTTGCCACCAGATTTTGACACAGAAGCCTTGGCAGCTGGCGGGACTGAGCCTGCATGGTTCATACTCACACCTTATCCCAGCAATTTTGTTTTTTAGTGGGGGATGCCAGCCTCCAGGCATTTCCAGCAGCACCCACAAGCACCACACCTGTACAACCCTGCTGCAATCCATCAGCAGAAAAGCCACGAGCCAGCAGACAGACTTACAGCTCCCCATCTCGTCAGAGCAGTCCCCGCAGTCATTCATCCCATTACACCTCAGGTCAGCATAAATCCACAATCTGGGGTTGCTGCAGTGGAAAACTAGGTGTCCTGGGAGGCTCTGGGGCAAGTCACCTGTGAGGGGAGACACACAGGACATGCTTAACTCCACCAGGCACAGCCACAGCTGCTAAAATGGGGATGGCACACACCAAAGGCTGCTGCCATGGGGCGTTGGTCGGGACACTTCCCCTGCAGTATCAAATGAACATGAACAAATAGGGAAGCTCTGTCGTTGGACACAGGAAGTCTGCCCCAAGGTTCTGCTTTATTTGGTTTTTTCCCAGGGTGACTGAACAATAAATAACTCATGTAGGCATACAGCTTTACTGATGGAGGAAAACTACATCATAGTTTAAGAAAAAGCCCTAGGAAGATCAGAGGAGCTTGGAGTCTTTGATTCCTGGCACTCCTGCTAGGTTTTGGGCAATGCCATCCCTCAGCATCTGCCCTACAAAGGATCTGCCAGGTTTATCTGCTCTCGTAGGCGGCCAGAAGCACGGGGCAGGATTAGAGGAAACACCGGCTGCTGGCTCAGAACAGGAAGACCAGTCCAGGGAGGATGCTCACAACAAAACCACTCACCACAGAGCTGCTCCTGCTCATCCTCTCCGTTCCTGCAGTTGCTGGCTCTGTCACAGACCCAGCTGGCTGGGACACAGGTCACTCTGTCATCACACAAGAAGCCTGTCTGGTTATTGGGGGCTATACAAAAGCGGTTCACTGAGGGGAAAGCAAGAAAACCTTTATTTTCCAGCATTTTTATGAGACGAAGAATAGATCAAGGGGAGTAAAGGGAAAATAACCAGGGTCCAGGATTACTCTCTGGTAGGTTCATGGCAGAATCTGAAAAACCATACCAGTAGTCTTAAGTATGACAGTGCTTCCCAGAGTTATCCCAGCCCTATGGAGCAGGACAGCAGAGCCAGGGAATGGCTGGTGGCCACCTGGGCTGTGCAAAGCTGGCACAGCCCCTGCCACCCTGCTCATCCCTGTCCCTCCTCCTGGTCTGTGCTGGACACCACCACTAAACACACAGTGATGGACATGAGGGCTGTGCTCATACAGCATCCTTTCTGCCTCCCCTTCCCAAAAAAAATAACCACTCTTGGGATACAACCTGGTGCCCGTGGCAGGAGTGCCAGTGCCACCCCCACGGCCAGGGCGACTGCAAGGACAAGCAGTGCCACGGCACAGATGCAGAGGTGTTTCCATGTGCAGGCTCCACATGGATGGCAGCGGCCTGGGGGAGGCAAGAGAGAGAGGTGAGGGGCTGGGGAAGGGTCTGGGGTGTTTCAGAGGGGAACAGTGCAGGGACATGAGGCTGATGTTTTGGGGACTCTGCATGGGGGACTGGTGGGGGCTGCTGGGGTTTAGGGGTTGATAGTTGAGTTTTAAGAACCAAACTCCAACATTGAGCACATCCTCATGGGAAATTTTGCTGCTTTCAGTGTGGAGGAACCTGTGCTGCTGTTACAGAGCACTGGGATTGAGCAGCACAAACACCGTGTCTCCATCAGAGCTCACCCAGTGGACTTGGATGCAGAAGAATGAAGGACAAGCCCCTGCCCAACCCTGTGGGACAGCAGTGACACTGAAACACAGGGCAGGTCAGGGTAAGGCTGGCGAAGGTGCCCTCTTAGAGCCCACAAGAAAACTCCTCAAGAGGTAAAATTTCATTTTACAGCGCTTCAGGCTTTCTGCCCCAAACAAGACTAACACTCCCACAAAATGGGGCTAGATTATCAGGACAAAATGGTGAGAAGGGACTGAAGAGCTGCCCTTTTCTTCCCCAACGACATCTCCAGGGCACAGCAACCTTCCAGGGACTCCAGCTTTCAGAAAGTCAGGTACATAAACCAACTGCAGAAGCTAAAGGGCAAACCCACAATCATTGCAACACCATGGCAGCACACTTAGGAACAACACCAGGCACCCACCCTGACCTCAACAACTTGCACCTGCAGCTTTGCCTCTAAACCAACGGGGTCTTTTCCTGCATTCCTTTGTACTCCCAGACCAACAGCAAAAAAATATTAATGTGGTCATCTCAGGAACATGGAACCAGTCACTTAAGGCAATCCTGCCTGTATAATTGGGTTTGGTATGTCTGAAGTTAAAGATCTTTAATTGGAATTTTAAAAGCTCTTAGGAACTTAATGAACTTTTAAGTTAGAATTTGTCTTAGCTGTGCTTTGTGTTTATTTCGTTGATGTATCGCTCAAAGTCAAGGGAAGGCACAGCCTTTGCTCAACAGCAAAAGGATCCTGATTCCAGCAACCTCCCCCCTCTGTCACACTCAAGCAGGAGCCAAACACAGAACATTTCAGCTCAGAAGAGAAATGGTGAATTACAGCATGTCTGTGTCTACAAAACACCTCTGACCAGAAAGCACAACAATTACAAACAGACTTGAGTATAAAATAACGGCAGCGATGAAATGTTGCAACTTCATCTACAGGTTTGCTATTTGATTCCGTTTGATCTCACTTCCTCCTTCCACATATGGAGAAGAGTAAGATAGGTGTGGTTATTAAGACATATAGACGGCCCACAGGAAGCTCATTATGAGCCTTTCTGTGACAGACAAGGATCACCTAAAATGCCACTAAAAATATGACTGCCAGCTCCAGGCCAACACAGAACAGATGAAGTTTATTAATTTTATAGTCTGGACATTTTACTACACAGAAAAGAGGGAACATCAGTCCAAACAGACCATAAATACTGGCTGTATTTTACATTACACCAATAGTTTCAATTGATTTATACTTTAATAATGAAACTGTGTGTTTCATTCATTACCTCTTTCTCCAGAGACGGTCGTTGTTGAACCAAAGGGAGCCACATCATCATTTCTCTAGAAGGAAAGGGATAAAAAGCTTTTTCCAGAATCCCATAGCCACACAAACTTTGCCATTCTAGTTCTCACACCATTTTACCCAGGAATACAAAATACACTCCTTTATTATTACATACAAGCAAAGATTGCCTTGGTGGAAACTTGGCCCAGCTTTAATTCCCAAAAAAATCAATCATATCACCTTTTAAACCTTAATTACCCATTTGCAAAACAAACACTAACCGAGTCCAGTGCTTTATATCAACACTTCTCTTTTGTATCAAGTTAAGTAGAAACAACTCAAAATCTGAGTGAAAGCAGTGATAAAGAAGTCAGGCAAACAGCACTATCAAGATCACAGGTACTTTAGGGAACAGCTGCGTGTAGAATTTTTTTAAGGACTGTACCTGGGGATGAGTTTTGTTCATGCTTCCCAGAGCTCCAGGGACTGCAGGGAGCTCTCTGCACCTCAGCACGAGCGATGTCACCAGGATACAAACCCAACAGAGGCAGCGAAGCAAGGAGGGCACTGCACAGGCGGGAGGAAACTGGCAGGGCAGTGCTGAGCCTCTGCTCCAGGCTCAGTTGAAAGCTAACCACAAACTCATTCTTGTCTCAAAATGTGATTTCGCAACAAACACGGCATTAAATAACACAAAGCAAACAGAGGTTTAGGAAGCTGAAAGCCCTGCTGCCAGTTTAGAAGATGAACACTCACCTCTAGCTGATGCAGCATTTACCCCAGTGCCGGTCAGGGAAACCCCCCTTTCAGAGTGAAAGCCTGAGGGAAGAGATTGTGCTCATCTTCATGGAAGTCTCCTTTCTCCCCACCTCCTTTCCAAGACAGAGCTGTCACACTGACCTTGTGGCTGCATCAGCCCAGGCTTCTGTCAGATGATGAGATCTCAGGAGAGCTGTGCAGGATACAACCATCTGGAACAGCTTCCCTGCTTGGGCAATGAGCACAGGCACAGGCAATCCTCTAGGGTCCTCTTTTACTTGTGCACTTGAATTTCCACGCTCGCAGGAAGTCTTAGCAGCTCAGCCTGCAGCAAACACAAACTTACAAATACATTGCAGCCTTCTAAACTGGCTGCAGGTCTCAGCACAGCACTCACGCAGGGGACTTCTACAGCTTCAAGGATGAAATGTCACGAGCAGACAGCTTTTCCATGGGGGTTATGGGGAATAAAAGCACCAGCATGAAGTGTTTGAGGACCCTGTGTTGTTCTTGCAGGAGGGTCCACAGGACTCAAGTACTTCCAAATTGTTGTCACCCCACAGATCACGACTCCTCCCCAAGCAAAACTATCTCACCAGGGCTGTGGAAGAAAGGCTGGCAGCCACATTGTCTCTAAGCTGGCCCTGAGACATCACCTTGAATTGATTCAAAGCACCAAATGATGCCTGACATGGAGGAACAACTACAGCTCCAACTTCCCTCTCCATCCCCACACATCAAACCCACCCTCAGTTACACTGAGTTAACATACTCTGCATGGCCAGGGCATCTCCAACCCTGTACTCACAGACCAGCCAGAATTAAACAGTCTTGTAGGAACTCTTCCTTCAGTACAGCAGCATTAATTTGTCCAAAACCACAGCTTATCAGTGAAATACATCACTACTAAAGGTGGTGCTAGAAAACTCTCCTGTTTCAAGGAGGATTTCAGGTGAAAACAGCTAACACCAAGTAGCAAACAGCCTGCAAGTCTGGGCTGCTGCTGCAATGTGGAAAAATGTCAGAATAAAGGCATCTTAAATTCTGTATCTCTTGCTTTTTAAAGTGGAAGTTTTAGTTTCTAATCAGACTTGATACAGGACTATTTTGAGCCTTCAGAAAGCTTATTAGGTAATTGGGAGTTTGCTAAGAGCCCTGTATAAGAGCCAGGTCAAGCAGGCCAGCTGTGCATACCCTGCAAAACAACCTACAATGAAGAGTTTAAAATGTGGAGTAAACCCACCCTTGGAGGCAAATGTCCATCTGAGATGTCCAGATAAGGACAACAGAGCTGGGGCAGGGTCTGGAGCACAGGGCTGATCAGAAGCACCTGAGGGAGCTGGAGGGGCTCAGCCTGGAGAAATGGAGGCTCAGGGGGGACCTTCTCACTCTCCACAACTCCCTGAAAAGAGGTTGGATAGAGCCACGTGGGAGTCAGGCTCTTCTCCCAATTAACAAGCAAAAGGACAAGAAGAAACAGCCTCAAGTTGCACCAGAGGATGATTAGATAAGATAGCAGAAAAAATATTCTTCACTGAGCTGACAGCCATCGATCAGGCTGCCCAGGGCGGGAGTGGAGTAGCTACCCCTAAAGCTCCTGCTCATGTGACACTTGGGGACATGGGGGGCATTGGCAGTGCTGGGGGAATGGTTGGACTGATTCTTAGAGGTCTTTTCCAAGCTAAAGAATTCTGTGATTCTACAACCTGACATCTACCACCATCTGTTTCCTGCTCCAGGATTATTGAGCTCAGCTGTAGCCAACCAAGCAGTTGGATTTTAGAGCCGTTACCCCACATCAGAGACTGTCTTGAGTTCAGGAAAAACGAGTTCATGACAGTGAGGTAAGAAACATAAACAAGCTCTTCTGAAGTAAAAAAAAAATAATAAAAAAAGGAGAAAATTTGCCAAAAATCAGAAAAGCTGAAGAGGCAGCAAATATCAAGGTATCCAGTATGACAGACAGTTATTGCTAATTCTAGCACCTAAAACCCTCCTATTTCTCCCAAATGTACCTTGGCTATTTCTGCCAGCGGTAAATTGCACGCACGTAAAGAGGGTCACCTCATTTGTGTCAAGATGATTCCATTCTAATCTGATACAGGTTCAGTTGAATACGTGCCTAAAGAGAATATAAAATGCTTTCCTCCTGCAATTTCAATAATTAAAGGCCCTTAATTTAAACAGTGGTTTTGAGCAGAGATCAAACCCAAATTGCAGCCTCTGAAAATGGAGATGTCAGTAAGTCAAATATTTAACAAAAAATTAATAGGAAATGACATTTTGCGAAGCCAAATGCCAAGAGAGCTTAAAGAACCGATTTAGACTAGAAATCTTGAAAAACAGTTCAATTACTTGCTAGAATCTGATTTTACTGAGGGAAGATCTTTTGACAAGAGTTTACAACACTTACCAAATTCCTCAGGCTCTGGCTCGCTCTGGATACAACAGTGCCAAGTGCCAGAGTGCCACAGGCACAGAGCTCTCTGTGACCCAAGAGCACATTGCTGAATCACTGGCTGCACTGCACAGATCACTCAGCTGAAATGTCATTAAACAGCCAACAAAAGACAAAACACCCAATGAAAGCACAAGTTGTTTGCTTAACTCGAGCCCAGGACTGTAGGCAATGGAGTTTTGAAGAGAAAGTTTTGTGAAATGAAGTTATCAGCCTAACAGAGGCTGTACTGTCCACTCTGGAACAGGCAAAGAGCCACGTCTGCACAGAGCTGCTCCCTCTGCAACCACATGTAATGGTAAAGGAAAACATTTTAACAGACTTGCGAACATTTCCATGAGCCATTCAGTTAGAAAAACGGGGATTGCTGAAGTCTCTTCTGGAAATTCCAAACAGCACAGTGCTAAGAAGATGGGCAGTAATCCCTGAAGCAAAGCCAGCACTGGCAGAGTAATTGCTGAACAGGGCTGCACACATCACATCTGAGCTCTGGCAGCCCAATCAGAGCGGGGCCGTGCTGGGCTTTGCCCGCGCCAGCAGAAACGCGGCCGAATCGCTGCTGCAGAATCACTGACAGAGGGATCTCCTGTCCCTGCCAAGTGAGCAGTGTCCCCAGACATCACCCTGTCCCTTCTCACAGCAAGGCCTCTGCCATGGCACCTGCACAGACGGCAATGGGTGCTGGCACCCAAATTTCTGGGCTGTCCCATGGAAGAATTCAGAATGAGGAGGTACTGATAATTTAAGACTTCAGATTGCAGTTCCTGCAGGCTGAGAAACCTGCTTAAAACAAACATCCTTAATGATCTGAAAGCTCCTGACAGCCACACTTCTGGAGTGCTGCGGGGCTGGGGTCTGCACATTCCTGTCTTTTGCCCCTGCAAGGCTCCATCAGCTGCAGTCACGCAACCAATTGCTCACAGGCAAGCTGGGAATGACCACTAAGCCAGGTTTAAGGGAACACATCCTTGTATTGTCCGGAATCTCCACAAGTCTTCACATTTTTTTAAACCTTTAAGGGAATTCTGTATAATCAACAAAAAAATAACAGTGAATTGGAGACTTACATTCTAACCAGAATTCGCTTAAGAGACCCTAAAATAAATCACTGACACCCCCAACTTGCCAACACTGTAGGAACCAGCATATAATAAGATCCACAAAAAATAGGTTAGAGACATGAGGGACACTGCTAGTTGCTGTGTTAGTGAATCACACAGCAAAATCAGGTCATGTTGCCCTTAAGAGGAAGGCTCCAGACAGGCTTTCACACTGAGCCTGCCGTGGTCAATAATCAGCCATAGCAAAAAGCTATATAGTCAACATTTTCTATACAGTCAATTTTATTTGTCTGTTCTCATTTCTCAGGAATCAACTTGTTTCTGTAAATGAAGTTACAAGACCAGAATAGTTAATCAAGAACAGAAAGTAGAATTTTTCAGAAAACACAGGTGCTAACTTTACAAGCAATTTAAGACTTAGAGGCTGAAGTCTGACAAAATAACTGACCACGTTATGTTCTGCATGTGAAGGGATATGTCCATAAATTTCAACGAAGTTTCCATCTTTCACAAGCTGAGTTCTAGCTTACAGTACCTCACAAATGCTTTCCACCTTGAATATTGTCACACTGTAGAAAAAATATATTTCTGTTTTTGGAGACAGGGTTGTTTGTGCATGGACATTAACAAGTACAAAAAAAATTCAGCAGATAACTTTATAATATTTTCTCTTAACTACAACAGAAAGTGCAACACTAGAAAGGCATCTCCTGCCTATTTAAAATGTCTTATACCTTTACAAAGCTAACTCTGACTGTACACATTACATCCTAGAACACACAAGTAAGTTTGAAAGTGTCCTGGCAGAAGTATGGAAAGCATGCTTACGACTTTTGTAAGCAAAAAGACACATAGCAAACACCAGTGAAAAGTGATTATGCCTGGAAACAAACATAAATTCATGTCTGAATCTTCTCTACTAGCTGAAACAAAATCCCATGACATTTGTTGATTCTGCAACTTTATTTGCATTTAAAGACTGGCTGCTAAGCTTCTCATCTGAAGAACCACCACAATCAATCAGGAGTTGCTAGCTCTGTTAGAATTAGTCTATCGGATCCAACGGATTTAAATTGCAGATTGATCCAGATTGACTTTTGTAGGAAGAGGTCCTGCTTCTTCATGTTCCTCAGTCTTGCATCTAACCACAACAAGTGCAGAGGGTGGGTATCTGCTGAGTTTTTGCTCATTCATGTATTCCAAATCTCCGTAGATGCTCAGCTTCTGAAACATTTAAACAAGTTACTTCAAGACAAAGATTCTCCATACTGAGAAGAAAATTAATTTCATTACGCAACTGCATTCCAGGTTCTGATGGCTGCAGCCCTGCAACCCAAGGCTTTCTGTAACATCTGAAATGCATGGCTAGCACTGGACTGCATCCAAAAGAAATGTATTAAATCTGCCAGGACAAGGGTGGATACAGTGTTTGTGTAGCAGCTCCTTTGGTGTGCAAACACTGTGAGCCAGGACTCCCTGGGCACTGGGGGAGTGCCTGCTCCCCTCGATCAGACTCTCTGCACTCACCAATGCTGTGTTGCCACTCTGTTCTCAGTACTGATCCTTGTGGATTAAACCTCCACTGAGTCCCCCCTACACCACCCAACCCTCGAAATAGCTTCATTCCCAGAGAGATGAGAATCAGCCTCCATTTGTTAAAAGCAATCTGAAGGTTGTTGAGAGTAGAGCATTACAAACCAAAAGATACCATGTCTGAGTAAGGCTCAGAGCTCCTGAGAGCCACAGGAATGAGCAAGAACTGCTCAGCTAGAAAACCATCGTTTAAATAAACAAAAATTGGTTTGCCATCCACAGCCGCAAAATAAAAAAACCCCTCTTTAATTGAACCTCACCCAAATATTTCTTAGTCTCTAGACAGCTGTAACATAAAAGCAATATAATGAATAAAACCAGATATTGTAGCTCTGAAATGCAGTACCTCAGATGGAACATACTGCTCTACAGCTGTAGCTACAGTCGCACAACAAATCCAGAGAAGCACCAGCACTGACAGGACAAGCGTAGTGGTTAAAATCCAACTGGAATTTCTGAAATGAGAAGAATGTTGATAGATTTCATAAACTGAATACAAGACAATGGACCTCTAAAAAGTTTGGCTCAATTTTGACTGCCTTTCTTGCCAGTTGATTAGCCTCTGGTTCTTCCAGCTACACAGCCCAGTGCAGACTCCTGGGTACTCTAATGCCTGTTTAATATCACAAAATACTTGCTGGGTTCTGTTATTGGGGCCCTAAGCATCCTCCTGTTTACAGATTTCAAAACAGATTTTTCTGTTATGCATTTGGGGGGCAACTCACTGATCCTTTGTGTGTAAACTTTCAAGGAGAAAGTTAAAAAGCTTTAATAAATACATAGTGGGTATTTTCAGCCTGGAAACAAGACATACCAGTCTGCTACATAACAGACAATCCCAAAACAAGTGCTTTGCCCTAAAATGCATCCAGAGCTAATGAATAGGCAAAACACGGTATTGATTAAACAGTTCCCAGAACACACTCAAAAAACAGTGTAGGAAATTATCAATATGTTGTTCACTTGGAATGGAAAGGAAAAATCAAAGTTGGCAGGACAGCCTGCACAGAACATGGGGCCAGCACAGCAAAGCAGCACTAACAGTCAGATACAAAATTGTGATGCTGTGCATCCTGAACCTACAGACCTGGAGCACCTTGAGGCCTCCCAAAAAGGTGCACACACAGAGAAAAGGCCTTTGCCCTCCTCAGTGGGCACAGACATCCCAGAACATACGTACATGGAAAGACACTTGAAGAAGCTGTCGTTTGCTCGCTCTTCGAAGAGTCCCCGGAATGTCTGGGAGCTCCCTGGACGTCCGTCTGCTGAGGTACAATGGCACAAATGGGGGTCAGGAGAACAAGGAAAGGGAAACCCAAACCCCACACACTTTGTACAGACAGCAGAAAAGGAAGCTTTTTAAACAGCCCCAGCTTGCATGTTTCCCTTTCCAGCAGAGCTTGGTTTCTACCACACTTTGCCAAGTGCACACAGTACACTCCACACAGTAAATAATTATATTTCAGCTTTCTAAAAATGTGCTTTCATATGCCACCTGTAACTTCATTTTTTAAATTTGCATGACAGGGAACATTTGCATTTACTCTTCCAAAGCACAAAGAACAACTTACAGGCTGTTTTACTAAGCGGCAAGGATCCTTTTGTATCTCCAGTTTCCTGATCAAGCTGCGGAACATACTGCACTTCTGGCTTTGACTAAAACAAAACAAGGAGTTAGGAGATCCTGCTGGAAAGCTTTCACTGATTTTGATAATCAACATTTTCAGAACTAATACAGAAATTAACCTTAAATCATGCTCTATTCTTCTAAGCTGGAATTTAAAATGGCCCTAAAGGCAGTGAAATACTAGCAAAAACTAAACACTTTCGATAAGTCTCTACAGTCTTTTCTGTGACTGGAAAGAGCAGAGTTGAAGTTAGCAGCCAGGACACCTTAACCGCAATGAATAAAGGAAGTACCTGGAATATGACAATTTTGCCATCATCTGCTTGGAGGTAGAAAGTCCATGAGGATGTTATGAAGCTCTGAGCTGAATCCATCATGTCACTCCAGAATGATCTCACCAGTGTCAGAGGAAAGAGGAGATGAATTCTTGGCATCAGGGACATTAACTGTAAGCACAACATTAATATATTTCCCATTTGTTTTTATGTGAAAAGGACAGAAGTTAAGTTCTTGCTCACCCCTCATCCCATGTCTAGATTTCAGTTCTTAGGAAGGTTTATTTTCCATTTGAAAGAATTTAAAAGAGAAGACACATACTGAACAGAAACAAGTAGGTGGTATTTGAAAAACATGTCACCTACTTACTTGCTCTTGCCTTAACTCAGCAAATGGCAACTGGTTCTGGCATCCAAGATGGCAAGCATATTGTTCATCAGATTGGGAGTATGCTTCAGTACAGGCTGCAAGGGAGAAGTTCCCCAAATGAGATGATAAATTCTGCATTTTAGTTAAGAAAACATTCTCAGTATAAGTTGGATCAGAAACAAAGCAGCAGTTGACAATTCCATTTGCAGGGGAAGATATGGCAATCCCAGGGTAGCATTTGCTCTGAGGTCTAATGACAGAATTAGAGCTTCAACAGAGTAGGGAGTTGAAATTTGGCTGCAACTGGAGCAAATGATCACCAACATTGCCCTGGCTGAGCTCAGGGATGCATGTTCTCATTCATCTTCCCACTACCACTATAGCTCTTCATCTACATATCACATAAAACATCAGAGGACAGAGATGGAATCCTAAAGAGAACAGAGGGACCGTCAGTCCATTAAATGCCTTTGAGGTAACAGCAGAAGCCATGGTATCACAGGAAAATCAAAGGAGCATTTCCTGCTAATACAGAAACTGCACTGAAAGTATTATGGACACATTTCTTATGAAAAATGAAGTCAACTCTTTGTTTTACAAAGCGCTTGTATTAATTGCTCACTAGAGATCATAAAGACCAAGAAATCTGAATTATTTGGAGAGAATAATTTAGTTTATTCTGCCTATGGACAAATCAGGCAGATGATACAAAGGCACAGCTCTCCTGCACAATTCTAAAGCTTAGGTGGACAATGTTGCAGTAGTACTTGATCTAAAGAATCAAAACCAAGAAGCAACACAGTGGACAGGAGTTCTCCCAGTTTTCCAGAGGAACAAATGGACCATCATAAAGACTAAGAAGCTGGCAGGAAGCATGGCAGCTGCAGCTAAACATTGGAGTGTTCAGCTCATGGCACCTGAGCAGCCATTCCACGCTACAACTGCCACTGAGTCAGTGTTTGCAGGAAGCATCAGAGACAGAACTGAGCAGATCAGCCAAGATGGATCTGCCAAGCACAGAACACTCATTCAGGGCACCCACCAGCAGATTATAGAACATAAGCCAGCAAAGACAACAGCCCCAGTATGGAGAGTTAAACCAGAAATAAGCAACTGTTCCATTACTTTACATGTGCTCTATTGCTATATTACCCTGCTTTATGGCACTCTTTCGTGTGTGGTTTGACAACTACACTGACAGGCTGTGTCACAGCTACACAGAGTGTGACAGACTAGAGCATTAGCCCATTTCTGGAGTATTTAGTGCAGTTTTGTAACATTAGCATCTTTGCATCTAAGGCTTCTGCTTCCCTACCTGCCATCGCCTCCCTGAGCTGGCCACGAGCTTTCTTGCTTTCATGAGCTACTGAGAGGACAAAAGCCACCCTTGTGTGCTGGCCTGGTGATAATTGTATTGGCAGTAAAGGTGAGGAGTTCCTACCTTTCCTTTTTGAACAAAACTGTGAATCAGCTTCCTCAATATTATCAGAAGGAAGTTCTATACAATTCCAAAACCACTATTAACTAGCCTGTACCACACACCGCCCCTGGAGGGATTTAAAGGTGTGGCACTTGGGGACATGGTTTAGTGGTGGGCTTGGCAGTGCTGGGGGAACAGCTGGACTTGATGATCTTAAAGGTCTGTTCTAACTTAAATGATTCTATATTTCATCTTCACTCTTAAATCTTTGCTCTAACACAGATAAGCCTTTAAGTACCTGTTATTCATTCTCTCAGGCTATTGCAAACAAAACATGTACGTCATTCCCAAGGGTTTAGCTGCAGGGAAAGCTTAGGATGTAGCCTAGACCACAAGTTACAAGGCACATTAAGATCTGTGTTCTTGCTCCACTGAACAATCCACTCCTATACACAAATTTGTCAGGAATGGCAAATGGGACTGATTGTCACAGGGAATTATTAAAAGGCAAGTGTTCATTTGCCTGGATTTCCCCCCAGGCATTTTGTGTTTTCTATGACAAACTATTTATAGTAAAATGCAGTACTTCTAATTTATTTACAGAGACTGATGATACTTAAGAAATTCAGGAAAACAGCAACACTAAGGAGAAACTCACGGAGAACAACCTCCAAGATTTTTTTGTTTTTAATATCCTGTATGTAGACTTTAAGAAGCTATTAAACAAACCCAAAGCAACTGAAGGAATGCCACCAATGTAACACCACCCTTTCAGACATTGCTGCTCTCCCCTCTGTTATGTCTTCAGATGATGGGATGCTGAAGGGGTTCAGAGGGCTCACCAGAGTCGCATTCCTGTTTGGTCCGATTCAAATCGGCGCCATCGTCCACAAACTGACAGATGGAGAAGAGACGGCAGCCCCGCTGGCAGGCAAAGAGCTCCTCTTCCTGGGGAGGCACAAGAAAAGACTTGTATCCCTTCAGCCCACAATAAATTGTCAGAAAACAAACATTTTTTTGTTGTTTGATTGGGTTTTTTTGTGCTCCTTCCCTCCACCGAACCTACAGCCCAGCTCAACATGACACAGGATGACCTGAAATAAACCCAAGCCAAGCAGCACTAACACACCTCTGGATTTATTTCAATCAGTTTTTCCTTCTGCAGTGGGCAAATCTGGAACAACAAACACCATTTTGTAATTCCAGACCTACAGCTCTCAAGAAAAGTGAATTGTTTAAAAACTATTTTGTTTGAAATTAAGAACCAGTGTTGTCAAAGATTTATTGATGTTTAACCCTACAAAGTAGAAAATCTCCATTCTCAAAACTTAAATGGTAAAACCCAGAAGGAAAGGACAGAAAATCTGTAGTTTTGACCTCTAATACAACGTGTCTAATCAAATTAATGACTCTAATCAGAACTACAACAGAACTATCGAAAAGAGATTATCTTCTTATGTCGGACACAGCATCCTGGTTTTCTGCTTACTGCCACATCAGCTCCACAAACACAAATGTTTATTTATTATATTGAACTGAAGGGTGAAAGCGCTTCCCCACTGCCAGCTATTAAAATTAAGCAAATACAGAAATCTTACACCTTATATTTCTTCTGTCCACAGCACCAAGGGGAGCGATGTGAAGTAAAACCTGTCACCGGAGTGTCCTACCTCTGACCACATCCTGACACTGACCCAGGAATCAGACCTTCAAAGCCAGCAGCCACTCAAACGACTGCACAGATGCAAAACAGGCTCTGAATTAATTTAACAACAGCCAAACACACCACACCTCTTGTACGACCTGTTGTAAAGGAACTGGCCATTGTAACTGAGATCACAAGTTCACATGCTCTAAAGACACAAGTGTAGAAAAATGTGAATATAAATGAAAGCTCAAGTCTAACACTGACAAGGTGGGTGGTGCTGTCACAGAAAACATGTTTTGTAATTTGATATCCAGATAAATCAGCTTTACAGATGGATTTCCATGACAGTCTCCATAAAGTCTGTCTTACTTTCCAACCACAACTAAAACAAATTTCCTTCAATTCCACCAGCAGTTTTGTGACAAACAGAACAAACACTAACAGTAAAGGAAGATGTGACTGTATTAGTGAACAGCTCCAACAACACATAACGAAATCCATATTCAAAAAGTAAAGTAACAAAATTCAAGAGTACAATAAAAACCACAGAAATATCAGCCCTCCTTGAACTTCAAAGGTCCTACAAGAGAAATGAGACCAATGCACCAAAACAAGTCATAAGTACACGCGTAAATTTACTCATATTCCACACAACTCCCTGTTACTTCTTTCCGTGGGGATACCAATATCAGCTACAAAAACCAAACTAGAATTCCACGGGGAAGCAGACAAAGCTCTGTTACCTGACCCTGGCACTGCTTCACTTGCTTGCTGCCTTCCTGTGAAATCCCAAACACAGGGTAAGAGTTCCACCTGCTACCCAGCTGCAGCTGACAATGAAGTTTATTGCCAACAAAGAACCAGGAAAGATGAGATTTTTGATGCCGGATTTTTCAAATTTAAGCCCCTAGTTCAAAGCCGAGCAAAGCATGAACCAATAGCAAACTCTGGCGTATGAAATTAAATTCCTATCAGATACTATTTCAGTATTTTATCATGAGATAAAAAATTCCCATGAAGGCTCTAACGAGTTGTTTGCCACCATTTATGCTTCCTCCTTCAACATTCAAGTGCCGCACTGGCGCCCTGACTCAGGATCTCTGCCCTGCCACGAATACAGCATTGTTTTAGTGCCCAAAATATGGAGCAGAGCAAGCCAAATTACAGCTGCTTTTCTAGGAACAGGAGGGAAAAAAAGAGCAGCAAACCGCCCAAAACCCACAAAAGCCCCAGCACTGACGAAGCTATACTTTGACAATAGCGCTTCATTGGCAAGCGGCAGCCTACCCATCTATTTACATAGCGAAGTATCTGTCTTTGGAAAAGAGACAGAGCTGCAGGGGGCGAGGGGCAAAGGAAAGGCCTTGCCGGCCCCGGGGGAGGCGGAGGGAAGCGGCGCAGGGGTGGGGAAGGGCCCCCCCGTACCTTAGGGTAGGTGTGCAGGGGGTAGGTCAGCTGACAGGAGCGGTGACACGAGGCTGTGTTGCCCAGCACGGAGTCGAAGGCCTCGGAGGAGGCGGCGGGGAGCGGCCCCGCAGCGGCTCCCTCCTGGATCACCAGGAACAGCGGCAGGAGCAGGAGGAGGATAGCGAGGCCTCCCCGCCGCACCGCCATCTTCGTCCCTCCGCCCCGGTAGCCGCCGCCGCCGCCGGCGGCAGCCTCTCGCGAGATACGGCCCCCCGCCCCACGCGGTGCCTGCTGGGAGGTGTAGTCCGCGCCGCTGGGCATCGCCACCCATTCCATAGAGCCTCGCCCCTGACGGGAACTACCGAGCGGAAAAAGCGGGACAACTACACCTCCCTCTGCGCGCGGCCTGCTGGGAAGTGTAGTCCGCGCCGCCAGGCACTAGCGGCCATCCCATAGGGCCTCGCCCATGGCGGGAACTACCGGGCGGAAAGGGCGGGGGGCCGCCGGCGGCTTCCGTGAGGGAGGGCGCCGAAGCGAGCATGGACCGGTTCGTGGTGCGCCGCGCCCGCAGCCCTCAGAGCCCCCGCCGGGCCGCGCCAGGGCCCCGCGCTTGCCGGCAGGTCACCCTCGAGTCCCTCAAGGCAGGTCACCGGCGGGAGGGAGCGGGGGTACGGGGCGGGGGGACTCGTCAGCCCCGACACCGGGTGCGGCACGGGCGGGGCAGCGCGGGCGGCGGGGGAGGAGCGGTGTGCGAACACCGGTTCTGCTCTGAAATCCTTGCAGCAGTGAGGTGGGATCTTCACGGGAAGTGGAATTACACCGGTTCAGAGGCTCTGCTGCCTTGGTGCGGATTCCATGGGTTATAACTCAGCCTGGTGCTGCGTCAGCCTGGGCACACGATTCGAGGACAGCCCGGTGACCCCGCCAGCTTCAGTATTTCCAGCTGGCTCTCTTCCCTCTCCAGCAAAGAAAACCCTTCAGTTCGTTTCGTGGCCGTCCTGAGTGGAACCTGTGCAAGAACTGAGCCCCTCTTGGCCCCTGCTCGTAGAAACACAAAAGAAAACATTTTCAGCCCCAAAAAGTTCATCGATGTAAGGCAGAAATCAAAAAGATGGTGTATAAAGCACCCCAGCTGTCTGACCACTGGTGAATAAGATGCTTCACATCTGAAATATGAGACCTGCGCTATTCTGCCAAGGTCTGTGGCAAAAACAGTGAAAAACACTGTGACTGTCTCAGGCCTGCATTCATGTTCCCTAACGCTTTGTTTCTCACCTTGCTGGCATTGTTTTACATTTAAAGCCAATCTGAGCAGGATTCTAAGGATAATCAGCCACCTTCCTCTTAATCTCTTTTCCTATTTAGAAATGTTTATACAAGGGATCCTTTAAATTCAAACCACTTTTAGCAGACATTTGCTGTTACGTGCCCATAGTTTGGCAGACCAGGGTGAAGCCTCTCACTTTGCTTTCTGGTTACTTCAGTCTTGATTTGTAGGAGTTTTCTAATTCCAAGCAAGTACCCATCATATATTCTGTGCCATGGTCAATAATTCATGTGCTGATAACAGCTCCATTAGCTGAGATGAAGGCAGTGTCCGTATTTATCATAACAATATTCCACTTTCCTAATGGCTTTTCTCTTTCCCAGAGAGTTGTGGTTGTGGAAGACATAAAACGTTGGAAGGCTATACTTGAGCTT
Organism: Dasyornis broadbenti; assembly: GCA_013397935.1. Lineage (NCBI taxonomy): Eukaryota > Metazoa > Chordata > Aves > Passeriformes > Dasyornithidae > Dasyornis > Dasyornis broadbenti. Next base: position 3,508,332 of record VZRN01001083.1, on the reverse strand, counting down.
CCTGGGCAACCAAAAGAGAACCTGATGGAAGCTTTGGAGGAGCTGAAGAAGAAAATACCTTCCAAGGAAGTGTTACTTTCCACTAAAATAGGTACATCTGGTCTATCTAGACTGTGAATATTAGTCTGTCTTGTGTCTGCTTGGCTTGTCAGTACACAAGAGATTAGTTTGGAAGCTTTTTAAGAAATGAAGAAATTGCTGCCAATGAAATATTGTTGATATCCAGCCTGCAGTTTTCACAGCTTGTACTGAAAAAGTCAGCTATCCTCTGATTCCTCCCAGGAAATACTGCATCACCCACTTTGTGGTCAGAGTTTTGAAGAACTCTCCTTGGTACCTGTGTGTTTTATTCCTTCTGCTGCTGTTTGTCAGTGCTCTCTTGTCATTTATCTTACTCTGCTGAATCCTCTGAAGGTGTGAGAAAATCTCCTCAGACTGGCCCGGAACTGCTTCCTGCATCCTCACCCTGAGGAATCCCCAGCAGATGGAGAGCTCCATGCGAATGGCACAGCTCGATGCCTGCCTCTTTTCCCTAGGACTTGGGGGAGGGATAATGTGTGACCACATGGTCCCTGCCTTTCCTGAACACTGAGAGCATCTCAGCCTTTGTTTGCCACCAGAGCAGCCGGATCTGTACTCACAGAGCCCTGGAAAAGGAGCTGCGATCCGCCCCTTTCCCCATCCTTCTGAACTGTCACTTCATTTGCCATGCTCAGCTTATTTATGCTTTTCCCGAGATTTTTCCCAGGGGCTGCTTGAATGCAGCCGGGCTGGTAGAGCCACCGAAGCCTAACAGTGACATCTCCTGGCCAACAGCGCTCCTGGCCAGGAGAAAACACCCCTCTGGAAGCAGGAAGGTTCCTTTTGTCTCCTCGAAGGGGAAAGCTTCTTCTGCACTGCGAGGCCCTCTGCTTGGAGTCACCGTGGTGTTCACATTTTAAAATGCTACAGAGCTGTCACCAGAAACATCTGTTTCCTTAGGGGGGTTTCCAGTTGAAAACCAGCACTTTTTATAGGCCAAGCTTCAAAGCTTTCACCAGATCCAGGATCTGTGTGGAAAAAAAAAAAAAAAAAACTAGTATAGCCCTGTTATAGTATAGTGTTACATAAGTGTCGCTCCACACCTTGGTGACTTGGGAAGGTGATTTTCACAATTCCTTGCTAATTTCTCAGGCTCCATGCTTAACCCCTGATCATTTTGTATTTATGTTTGTCTCAATGCTCTGGTGGTTTTGCTGAGACTACCCGAGTTAAAAATGTGTGTGGCCGCTTTAGCACCAGCGCAATTTGGCTGGTTTCAGTTGTATTTTTCCCACCTGCCAGTCCCAAAGGAGCTGTTCCTGTTTTCCAGGTCACACCGTGAATAAGATGCGCAAGCACCCCGATCCGGATGTGTCCGGCCTCGCCAGGGACATTTACAGGGAGTGGCGAACCTTCGTCAGGGCCCACGCCAACATGCCCTCCATTGAGGTCAGGAGCGATCCCAAGACCGAGGCTTTCAGGAAGAAAGCTCGGAAGCTGCTGTGTGAAGCCCTGGAATTAGAGGTACAGTTCAGAGCCGCTCATCTGTGGCTCAAAAAATTCCTTCTTGTAGGAACAAGTTAAACCTTTTCCAGCCAGAGCTATTGCCAAGCTGGTCCTGCCTGCAGAGCAGGGACAAGACCAGGTGATCTGTTCCCATTTTTAGAGATTCACAGCACATCCCTATTTATAAGTAATTTCCTTTGCAAGGTAGATGATGTTTTGTGGTTGTTAAACAAAGTAAATCTTCTAATTGTGAGGAGTATTTGCTGTTATGTCCATAACCTGTCAACAGGTTATTTGTGTAGCTGTGCAGTTGGGCTATACAAGAGAAGGAGGAAATTAATAGAACATGAAGATTTTCCTACTAAACAGCTGTGAATGCAACAGTGGGACCTTTTGGGTGTTTCCTAATTAAATATTTGTAAATTTAAATCTGTAGCAAAAACAGAGAGGCCAGGCTGACAGTATATAAAGTGGTGAAAAATACCAGATCCCTCAGGTATGTTTAACTAAATGAACAGGGCTTTGCTGTAAGGCTTAATAACTACTTTGCTTGGTCTATGAAGTGCCATAATAATTATCCTTTTCAGTTTATTCATTAATTATCCTTTAAATGACAAGTCAAATGATAAGCACTCAAGAATTTCAAAGTTTTGCGTTTGCTAGCTGTGAGAACAACCTCTCCAGCTTCCAGTCCATCTGGATTGGGGCAGCACAGAAGGATGGTTTGCTGTAGGAATGCCTCAGAAAGGTGGGAACTCACCTTTGCTGGGTCAGGCTTAGTTCTTAGAAAGCACAGCTATGCGTGGTGATTAGACTGGTAGTAAAGTCAACATCTGTGGGACATAAAGGCTGTGGAACCACCCTAAAACAAACAGAATTGGGTAAAGCAAAATTGCCCCTGAACAGGACTCACCTGGAAGAACCTGCAGCCACCACATGTGCAAGTAGAGGGCATAGCAGTTGAACTGCTTCTAAAGGCAGGGGAGCCACAGAAGTGCAGTGCTGGGGAGCAGGGACACCTGAGAGGCTGACAAAAAGGAGAAGGGAAGGTGGGGATGAGTGGATCCAAGGCGCTTTTTAGTGATGGGTAGCAAAACCAGTGTAGGTGAAGGACTTGTAGGAATACTACCTGGCTCACTGGAATCTCCTGCATGCAATGATGGGAGATTCCCCACCATAAAAGGCAGAAGTGAAATTAAAATCATTTCTTGAAGGGTAGGGGGCTTTTTCCTAAACTCTGCTGAATTACAGTTTTTGGCACATGTTGAAGCAATAACTACATAATTAACATTTAGCAAATCCCTTTCTGCATTCTTAATTACACCTCCTTCTACACACAGAGAGCCCACATTTCCCTTTATAGCACCTGGCAGAATTGCCAAGTGTTTGGCATGTCTTAGAGTTGCTGTTGGAATCAAGTTTAAAATAGTATCCAAGGTACCTTATATCAGCGAGATCAAAAGTGAGCTTTATGGAGACACTACAGCATAGCTTATAATTGCAGTTGAGCTTGATACCCAAAGCTTGTCACAGATTAGTGTCCTGTGGTGATGGCAAAGTACTGCCACCCTGCTGGAGGTGGGGATATGTTCCCTGCCACTGGCCACGTTGCCTTGTCCCTTAATTGCTAGGGTGGAATTAAATTGTTCTTCCTGTTACACTGGTGATGCGAAGCAGATTTCCTTGAATCTAACCTGATTAATGAAGAAACACTGAAAAGCACCGAACTCCCAATTTCAATCAGCTGGCCTCCTTATTAAATGTAAAGATCTAATTTTATACTTTGCTGTTTTCAGATTGATCACCCACTGGCTGAAAATATTGAGCGCGAAGCTTTTCATCTCTGTTCCCGCCTCATTAGCGCTCCATATCGCAGGGCCGTGCGAGCCCTTGTCTTCTCATTAAAGCACAAACCTGAGACTCGAGCAGAAGTCAAGGCTGGCACACTCACTGTCCCTGCCTTTGTACAGAGCCATAAAAAGTGAGGTGTTGTGCTTGATCCTGAGGGAGAACTTCCTGTGCCTGCATCTCCGTGGAACTGGGAGGCCTTCCTGTAGTGAGGGGAGTGCAGGAGGGCTGACTGTGTGACTCCCTGGCACCACTCCATGAACAGGGCTGCTGGAGGGAAGAACTAATGATGGAATGGGTGCTATAAATCTGACTTGGTAGAAATCCATGTGGGCTTGTTGCAAGGAAAGTTTCTTCTACTCTGCTGTATATTTTCCATACATTCTGACTCACCTGTTTCTCTCTTCTGCCTGTTTGTCGTAGCTCAGTTTAGCTCCATCCGTGATGTGGATCTTCAGGTGTAATCACCTGAATAACCCTTTTAAAGGAGCAGCTCTGTGCTGTGCTGGTTGGAAATACTGGGAATTCAGGGTAATTGGTACATGGGAGGGGATTCCTAGTGGATAATTGCAAACTCTAGTTAGCGCTAAATCAGCCACATCTGCGGCAGCTGGGCCCTATCAGTGGCAAGAGCTGTTTTGCCAAGGTGATTTCCCTTTGCTGCATTCCAGAGCTGGATGCAAAATAGTTTTCAGTAACTTGCTCATCTCAATCATCCTGTGATTTGGGGCATTTTCGAAAGCCCCAGGGTATAGGTGCTATCTGATACCTCTACTGTTCAAGGAGCAGCTCACTCAGCCTTCCAAACCTCACTCATGATGTAAACATGGTGCTTGTTCTTACTGTAATGTGAAAAAAAAAACCTTGTAATGAATTGTCAAAATAAAACTAAATACTCCTTTTAAAGGCTTTTTTTCCTCCAAAAGGAACATGGTTCAGAATGATTGCGTGAACAAATCTAAGCAACAAACTATTGTTTAAATTCTTTCTAGTTACTGAAAACTGGAAATCTTGCCTCTATATTTGCTCTAATTTCTTTTGTGCCAGAAGTTGTCTTGTTCTCCGTAAGCTCTTACTAAGGCTGTGACAGGCATGGTGTTCATATCTTCACCCTAAAAAATGACTCTCATTACTTGGACCTGCTACATACTTTTTTCTTCTGTAGACTCTAGAAGAAATATCCAAAACTTACCTGAGGTGTTGAACTCCGTAAATTTAATTAGATAATTGCAAGTTCTCTCAAGAATGTCTAAACCCTGTTTTGTTTGCTTGGGCCAGTGCAAGATCAGTTTTGCCTGTACACACTGAAAGTGTACTCAAACAGCTGAACACAGATGTTTCATTTGTAGGAAGTTAAGATCAGGTGTATTGGAGGCAGCAACCAGTAGATCAGAGGGTGGTGATGGTGTGGGTATTAGTGAGATACAATACTTGTTGACCAGCTGCAGCAAGAAATGCGAAAACCCTCAATTTCTTACAAGCAATGAGCTCCATTTCCCACTTAAATAGCTTCAAACTGCACAGCTGTAATTGAATTCGTGTATCCTGGACTGTCAGGAGGGCTTCAGGATCGATGCATGACACAGCTTTTGCACCGGAGCTGCCACACCAAGTGTTTATTTTCAGCTTCCTGTTCCTGGTGCTGGGCTGTGTTTTCTCTATTTGCATAACATGTGAGAAGCAAAATTCCTCAACATTTGGAACTTCCGGTCTAATAAAGCCAGGCCAAAGAAGTTTCCCGCACAGGTTAGATACAGTCTGGCAGTGCCAAATATTTTTCATTTAGGAAGTAACTTCAGGGATGCAGAGTTGCACATGAGCAGAAGACTCTCCTATAAATTTCCTGTATTTAATGGCTGATGGTTTTGCCCAACTTATTTCAAAGGAACCCAAGCTCTGGTCCAGTTCTTTTATCTTGATGTTAAAGCTGGCAGTAAAATTTGGGCTGAGGATTCACAGACAGCTTTGCATAAAACTCTCTGGAGAAACTGGAAAAGAGTCCAAAGAGTTGGACTCAAGACCTACAGCACAGGAGGAATTCAGGGAACCAGGGAACGCTTTAAGGACCAAAAAACAGAAAGGAAGATGGGGAAAGAAAACAAAAACAGATATGGGAAAGCAATAGGCCAAAAAAGGCTTCATTTTCCCAAAGGGTGATGCTGAATATGACAACAGGATACTTGATACCTGGCATTAATGAAGTTTTTAATCAGTCTGTAAAAACCAGATTCCCTCCTTGGAGCAGCATCACCTGCACAACTATGGTTTTTTATGCTTTGGGTTACCTGCTGGATCAGTTTGCTGCTCCTTGGCTCTTCCTTGCCTCCCGTGGGTGATGCAGCCCAGCCTTCATGCTGGGTAAGCCCTTCTAGATTAAAAGGGACGATGAAGGGGCTGAGCAGTGACTCCCCTGTGCTCAATTTCTCTGGCATGGAGACTTTGAAATCTCTGGTTTTTATAGGGGAAACATTAAATTAGAGAAGCACCCAATCTAGAGAAAAGATCTTATTTTTCCCTTGTATCTTCCTGATTAAGCCTATCCCACAGATCGCTTCCAGCAAAGGGGTACATACATAAAGCTGGCACACCTCCACAGACCTGCTGTACCCAGCAAAGAAAGGAGAGAAGCACTTTCTGAAGGTGTCATCTCCTGATCCCCCTCCCCGTGCTTGGGGAATACTAGGTGGGCTCAGGGCAGCACCAGGAGGGATAGAAGAGGGAATTCACTCCTGTCAGAGCTGACTTCTGACTCTGGCTTCTGAAGAGCAAATTTAGGAAGGCAGTAAGGTGACAGCTTGCTCTGTTCCCTATCAGCTGGCACAGCTCGGGAGAGCTTTGTCCTGCTACAAATTACTTGGGTGAAAGAAGAAGGGAGTGGACAAGATCCTCCCTGTCCTTTGGAAAAGAGAATGCACAGCAGCTCACCAGTTTTCATCTTTCAAGAGGCTCTTCAAAGGTTTCTTCACAAAGAACCCAAACTTTTAGATCTCATTTGCTTCCCTGGCAGCCCTGTAATATGAAGGGCTGGCTAAACTGGCCCTGGATTAAGAGGCATTAAGGCAAGGAGCAGCCACAGATGTCCTTTGGAGCCCAAAGGAGGCTCCGGGAACTTCCCTCCTGGGGTATGTTATGGATCAGAAATTGGGAGCTGGAGCAGTGGAGGGACAGAGGGAAGCAGAAGAGAAGAGCTAGAGGGAGAGAAACACGAGGGAATTCCCCAGCCCAGCTGGCCACAGCCAGCAAAGCCTTGCTTCTGCATGCAGGTCACAGCAACATTCAGATGAATGAACTGGCACCTCACAGGAGGGGAAACTTAGGCATGAAGGGACTCTGACAGGAAGTAAAAAAAGGGAAGCCATGCCAGGGCTGCACTGCAATTAATGATGCTCTTATTCTTGTGCTGGCTGTCCCCTGAACAACATCCACAGTCTCTGACAATTAAGATAGATTATGGAACGATCCTTGCTAATTATATATTATTATCTATCAAACAGATACCTCCCTAAAAAGGGTGCTCTATAATGGACAAACACTGTTCCTCTAGCTCAGCCAGCCCAAAAGGTGAGAAAAACAACAAAAAAAGCCAAAGTAATTTCTGCTGTGGCCAATATTTTGCCTAAGCTGGAATGTTCACATTGCAAACACTGCACTCCTGTCCCAGATAGAGGGAAGAGGAGGAGGAGGGCTGCAACATGCAGAGCCAGCCAGAGAGACAAGGCAGGATCAAATCTGCACCCCCCAAAGCTGCCACAGAGACATGACTGTAAGCTCAAAATCCAGCTGTGAACTCTCCCACCCTTCACAGTGCACTCAGCATCCACACACCAAAATCCCCACTAGCAGGGCCCTCGCTGTCCCTGGGGCTGTGATGATCAGGAAACAGGGCTTAAAATAAGCTTGGAAAACAGCTCCCGGTAAATGCCGTCATTGCATTTTTAATTGTCCATATGCTTGATCCATTATGTTTTCCCAGATGGCTGGGCTGCTTGACTACTGCCTCCTCATCTGTGCCACCACAGCCAGGGTCTCCACAGGTACCTGGATCCCCAAGGTAGGGACACCCTCATGGCAGGATCTGTGTCACTGTGGCCAGGGTCTCCAGTGGGTATCTGGAGCTCTGTCCTTCCATACCCACTGACCCTTCCATGCCATGACTGGCTGCATGGCAAAAGTGACTGGGGACCTCCTGGCCTTACACACCAAACCCCAAGAAAACCACCCCACGGAGCAGCAAACCCACCCCTGTTCCAGCCCATGAACTGCCCTTGTGCTTGCCCAAGGGCCAGTGCCTGTTCAATTACCCAAAAAGGTCTGAGGAGAGGATGCAGGGGAAGTCCCACCAGCTTAATTCCTGGCATTCCTGGAGAAAGGGAAAAATAAAGAGCTAAAGCAGAGTGGGAGTGGTTCCTCCTGGCTTGGTGGTCCCCAGCAATGCCCCAGTGTGGGACTGGGGCTGGCTGGGCAGTGCTTCTGAGGGCCATGTTTGCTCTGGGGCTGCCAGTGCTATCAACCTCGGTGTCCAGTGCCATCCCATGTGTGTCCTGCACGGGAAGCAAGAAGCTTGCAGGCAGCTCTCTACCACAATCAGCCACTCTCCAGGCCTTCACACCTCCAATTTTGGAGCTGAGGGATTTGGGGTAGGGTGGAAGACACAGAGCATGTTCCCAGCTATGGGTACCTTTGGAAAGAAGGAAAAAAAGCCCCAAACTATTAATCAAAGCAGCAGGGTTTGTGCCCATTGAGGGAGCTTAATGCTGCACACCACCAGCATCCTCAGTCATAGGGTTCAGCTCCAGCACTGGCTCCCTGGATGTCAGTTCTCCCAGAACCTGTCAGTTCTCCCAGACTGTGGGACTAGAGTATAAAAACTCAAAAGACACAAAGAAGTCTCTGAGCAGAGGAACAGGGGAAGAGGGAAGAAAGGAGGACTGTGGGTGTCACCAAAGAAAACTTACAGTGAACATTACGTAGAATAAACTGCCTGGGAAGGGGTGGATCACGACACCACGTGCTTGCTGGGCTCCCCAGTGGGATGCCCAGTCCTGCGCAGTGCCCCAGGGTCTCCGGGCAGAGATAGCGGGGTTTTGTGCCAGCAGCAGTGCCCATTCCGGGGCACTTTCAGCATTGTTCTCTTGTCCAGCGCAGCAGCACAAAAGCACATCCCCCACCAGCACACCCTCACAGTGTGACACATCAGGAAAACCTTCCTGGTAAACAGAGAAAACACAGAGAGCATGGCTGAGATTTTTTGGATATTTTAGCACAGCTTCTCTCCAGTAGGAGAGATTTCCCCAGGGAAGGAGAGGAATAAACCAATTGATCCCCTGGGGGCTCTTGCAGTCCTGTTTTCTATGATCTACAATTTTCCAACAGTTCTTCACCGGATTTGCATGCAGACGTTTGCAGAGGGATAAGAGAGGCTCTCCCTACCACACAACAGCCAAGCCTTTGTCTGCTCCGGAGAGACGCGACTCCATGTCCATAAGCAAAGCCAGGAAATGGGGTGGCTGCATCCAGCCTGGTTCAATCGAGTCATCATGCTCTAAATAAATAATCAGATGAGCAACGGGAGCGTTGCCCATGCCCACTGCTCTCCTGCTTGCTCGGAAGGCACTGGGCAAACACTAAGGAGGGAAACTGAGGTCTGATGTGTGAGGACCACAGGCACAGTGGAGGGAAGGAGAGCTGGTGATGGATTCCTGATATGTTTGCTGCTCATCTGAGCAGCTTTTATATGAGAAGAAGGGTTTGTTTCACGAAATGACCTGGGCAGTCTCTCTCCCCTGCTGGGCTCCATCCCCAGCCAGGGCAGGATGTCAGGGAAGACCTGGCTTATAGAGGATGTCAGCGAGCAAATTCCTGCAGGGCAGGGAGAGACTGAGACATGGTGGAGGATGACTGGAGGCTGAGGAGGGCTAGTGTTTGGCGAGCAGCAGAAGCTTTCCTCACTCTGAACGGGATGACTGGCTCAAGTGGCTCACTGCTGATGGCAGATGCAGCTGTGAATGCTGTCAGAAACAAGTGGGTAAAGGGCTTCTGGAGGCATTCAACTTGCATTAATCACCCCATCCATGACCCCTGGATAACACCCTGCAGGGCTGTGGGTGCTGAGGATCCCCCGACTCAGGAGTAGAGCTGCTACCACAGCACCAGTCCTGCATCCACAGGGATGTGTGCAGGGGAGCACCACACCCAGGGATGCTCAAGTGGACGTGAACTGGAGCCAGAGCTGGAAGCCCTCCCTGGGGCATGTGCAGCACTGGTGCCTTCTGCTTTTGGACTCTGGGACCAGGTCCAACTCCTTATTTGAGTGCAACACCAACAGCTATCCAGAAGAGCCTTTTACCCTGCAAATCAAAGGGTTCTGGATGCTCCAGCTGAGCGAGGAGGTGCCTGTCCTGCAGGCAAGGGCTAGATGCTGCTGGGTGCTGTGGGCTCCCTGCCAGGCACGAGCAGCCGCAGTGCTCACCTGTTTCAGCAAAATCTGGGCCACCAAGAAGGTTAATTATATCTTTAAGTTTCTTTCAGTTGTCAAATCTTGTAACTATGGTCTCAAGCTGACAGTTCCATACCCAGCAATTAACCGGCAGCGAGGCTTTGCAGGCAGCGGGGGGGGGGGCTGGCCTTGTTTACCATCTCTGCACACAACAGGCTCTCAAAACATTGCCCTAATGGAGCTTAACGGTGCTGGCAAATATTTCCCTCAGAAATCTCGCATTTGCTGACGTGTTGCACCAACAAACGCCAAATCAATCCGGGCTCTGATAACGAAGGCTCCTCATTAGGAGGCATGCGCAGCTTTGTGCTTTCTTCCCTCCCCAGACATTCTCTCAGGGCTGGTGCAATCCAGGAAGAAAAGCTGCTCAATCATCATCCTATTCCTTTGCTGCTGCTTTCTCTGATGCCCTGATGAACAGAACCATCCCAGAAGGAAGCAGGACATCACTCAGGGCAGCCTTTCACTGGCGGAACTGTCCTATCAGTCCCTGCTGAGTGCTGGATTCAGCAGCACAAGGGGTTTGCTGTGTCCCTGAATGACCACACTGGGACACTTTAAGATCTCTCCCGGCACTGCAGTATGTTTTACACAGGCTGGAGGAGGAGGGGTGGCCTCTTTCCATAGCAAGATTTCATGGGGCTTTGACACGCTGGCTCTGACCCACAGGGATGAATATAGGCTGGTCTGACAGCCACCCCCTCTTTGATGCTGAAGGGGAATGTCCTTTGTGCTGGGGTGGCACAAGAGGCAGGCAGGGGTTATTCAGCCATCCATCAGGGCTCTTGGCGAGGATCCCCAGTTTTCTGGAGGGGCAGATGATCACAGGACTCTTATTTTCATGCTCTCAGGTGCTGAGCTCACCTTCCGCAGGGACCATGAGTGGAGGTCTGGTGTCACTAAGGTCCCGGGGGAGCCAGCCCCACTCCTGCCAAGTATCTTTACAAGGTTACCAAAACCTCCATGCTCCAACATCTCCCCAACCCATAACAGAATTTGCCCATGTTTTCAGACTTCAGGAGTGATGCTGGTACAGGGTTCACAGTCATGGACACCTGGATATGCTGGAAAGGAGGAAAACAGAGCAGAAGAGGATTGTTCTCCTCCCCTCCAGCTGCTGGTGGCTGAGGCATTCAGGTGAGTCCTGTGAGAAGGTGAGACAACATGAGAAGATCAAACGAGGAGCTCCAGGGCACAGCGAATGCATCTCATCACATCACCCACAGACACCCAGAAACATCACCTGGGAGCACCTACATGAGCTACATCTGCGTGTGCCAGGTGGAGATCCCTGTAACACAGCTCCACAGTCCCCTCCAAGCACAGGCCGGGAGCATGGAGAACATTTGCTGGGAATATAGCTACATTTGGGGATGGTTTGTACCTTCAAGAATTCAGCTAGAAATAATTGACAGGAAGATTTGCAGCCATCGGCAAACAACGTTACTTTCCTGAAAGCAGCAGCACTACAGGGAAAACAAATTGAAGCAGGTGCGGGAAGAGTTAGGGAGCGTAAGAATTGCATTCCCGAGCCAAATGGACAGATTGAGACAGAGGAAAACAAATTGGGAAGGGAAATGGCTGCCTATTGCCCAGATTTTTCAGGCACTAGGAGAAGGTGGAGGTTGGGTTCAGGCCCAGTCTCAGGCCCTGGGAGCTGTGTCTTTGTTTGGGCAGCAGTGTTAGGGCTCAGCCCAGGGAGAGGGTGGATTTTGAGGTGCTATTCTGCCCTGGGCAGGACTGGGATTGCAATCCCTGGAGTCTGGAAAGCAGCATCCTACAGAAGCACCAGCCCCACCACCGCAATGACCATGAGGAGCCCAGCCAGGATGCAGATGCTGATGAAGACGATGTCGCTGGTGTCCTGGCTCTTGATTTCACGGGCATCCATCGCTTCCCCCTCCCGCTGCTGGGCATCCACCAGGTTTTCTGCCTGGCTGAGCCTGGACGGATCAGGGCCAGCAATAAGGGTCACTGAGGCTTCCTTCCTCTTTGGCTCACACTGCACCTCATACTGGTGGATGTCCTCCTGGTCTCCCACCGAAAAATCGATGTAGAGGGTGCTGATGATGACAGATGTGTTGTTTCGTCTCTGCAAGACAAGGGACACGACTCATCAGGGCTTTGTGCATCTCCTTTTCACAAGGGTTTGGAGGGGCTGGCCACGAATCAGGCCAGTATCTACTGGGAAAACGTGAGGGGGACTGGGAAACCTCTCTGCAGCCAGTACTCCAGCACAGGGCCAACCATGTACACAGCTTGCTTTAAAGGAGGGTTCACTGACTGCTTACCTGGGATTCGGTGCCGCAGGTGTCGAACCTGGTATGTATTTTAAAGTTCCTGCCAACCACCTGGGCTGCACAGGAGGGGGTCCCCAAATAAATCCTATTCCTCTCCAGTTGGGTCAGGGCCTGCACAGGGATCTGGATGTGGAAGTCTGTCCGAGTGCAGCTGACGTTCATGGGCACAACTATTGGGGCAGAAAACAAGGTGGACTCACGTCAAGAGTTTTCAGGAAAAAAGGAGCTACACCTAGAATGCAGAAAGCAATCAGTATCAGTATTTTAGCCCTGTCCCATGCTGAGGGCAGATATGGACGGCTTCCAGGCACTGCTCTGCTTTCCATCCTAGGGAGAGATCTCACCATCAACCCTCTTTGAACCTCATCCTCCTTCCCGAGTCTGTAGCGACACACAAGTGCCATTACAGGCAACACCATCAGGCTGTCACTGCCACTCTCCATCATGGCAAAGCCAGCAGGACATTTGAGTTGCTGCCCAGGAGCAGACCATGAGAAGTTTGTGGATGGCTTGCTGTGGGCAGAGAGCTCCCCTGCATCCTACAACACCCCTGCAAGAGACACTCTACAGTGATGAAACATCTTGGAGGGACCCCATGCATGCCCTGGAGTGATGCAGCTGCTGTGGCTGCCACATGGCCCTTGTGAAAGGGTGAGCTGGGTCCATGTCCCCGAGGCATCCTCCTGGGGAATGGCCCAGCCCAGGCCCTGTTCCAAGTATCACCAGCCCTCCACTGTCCTCAGAATGCTAATTTTGATGGGGAGCTGGTGAGCAGTGTATGGAGGGAGCTGCTGTTGGGCTGCCCATGATGCCAAGACAGAAAGCAAGGCAATGGTGACCCCAGGCCCTCTCCATCACCCTCCTTCTGGCACCATGTTTGGCCCCTCTGGATGTAGAAAGCATCCACACAGGGAAAGAAGCAGGGAGGAAAAATACCCCCCTCTTTAAAGTGAATCCTTGCTCAGCTTGAACTAACCACTTGGGCAATATGAATTATTGAATTATTCCAGCTCCCTCTGAATCTCGGCCTTATGAAACTGGGAAGATGCAATAAAATCAATGTGAAAAAAATAGTGTCACTTTGCTTCGCTTAGTGCATTATAAAACCATTAGAAGATTTACCAAATAACTAAAGTGCATTAGATCAAGAGGAGGAGAAAGTGGATCCTCTCTCCTGGTATGAAGGCTTTCATTCAATGGCCATGAATTACAGACACCCTGCCCAAGCCATGCCTTTTGGCGGGCCTGAAAGGGAAATATCTGCATGGCTGAAGGGCCGTGGGTGTGGATCCAGAGGCTGAGGTGCCCCTTTGCCTCTGTGGACTCCTGAGGAAGCTGGCGGCAGGGAGAGGCTGCTGTGTCCGGTGGGAGCAGCCGCTCTCCGGGCAGCGCTGGCAGCTGGATGTGCCACGCAGGATGTTAATCACAAGCAGATGCCGGAATCACTGGGCAAACACAGCCAGCAGGCTCAGCTCTGTGGAGGGAGGCTCAGTTTCACATCCAAGCTTTTGTCCTCCCCTAGCATGCATGTGGCAGTGTGTACCAGGGGATGCAGGAGCCTCGGGCGGTCGGGAGATGTCACACCCCTCTCTGTGATGGGACATCCCCCACTCCTCGGCAGCACCCCATCTATCTGTCTGCAAGCCTCTGGAGCAGGGTTTCTCTGTGACCAGGCACAGTGACACCAAGATTCTCTCCCTGCACATGGCTATAAAACAGTGAGAAATCAGCAGGACAAGGACAGGGACAGACCTGCTGTGCACACTACAGCCTGCTAAATGTTCAGTACAACCTCTCTCCCTCCAGAAGCTGCAGAGGCTCGGGACAAACTCCTAGAGCCACATACCTCCAAATCCTTTCTGCTACGCTGGAAGCAAAGAACGATTTTGCAGCTGAGGGATAAAACCCAGGACCAGCCCTTCCAGCGCCTGTGCTGCCAGACCAGCAGCTCTGCTCCGGCTCCAGCCCTCCGGCAAGGCTGCCCCTGGCTGAATCATCCCTGACCCACAGGTCAGCTCAGATGTAATTATCTTGAAATACAACAAACGCCATAAATTTCCTGGCGTGTGAGGTGCAAAGGTTGGCAAATAGAGGAGGAAGGTTACACACTGCTCCTCCCACCAGCTGCAGACATGCCAGCTGGAACACAGGGAATGCCAGCAGCAGGGATGTGCCAGGCAGGGCTGGCCAGGTGGATTTGGGAATGCTGTGCCCCAGGGCTCCTGCCCTCCCGTGCTGCTGCCAGTGGAGGAGGGGACATGGTTTATGTCTGCCTGCTCAGCCGTGTGCTGGCAAGGCTGGAGCATCCTGGGGAGCAGGGAGCAAGGTTGTGATGCTTGAGCTGGTCACCTGCTCTGGGGCTTTGGCCCCCTAAAAAACCCCTGGTTTTCTCTCCCTTATATCCTGAGAGGAACAGGAGCATGGCAACGGCAGAGACACAGGAATTTGAAACTGGAAAGCATCTCCTGCATACTAAACGTGAAGTGCAGCTCACTCGCCATGTCTTCTCTGCCCCATCCCTAAGGAGCCACAGGCTCTGCTCCTGCAGACAGGAACCTTCACTGATGATGTTTCTGAAAATTACATAGTCTCAGGCATGTCCCAATGGAACCAAAGCACTGAGGAGCACCCAAGTGGGACCTTACCTCCCACATAGGAGATGGAGAAGCCCCTCTTGGCCGTGTTGCGGTCGGTGTGGAGGACCAGGAGCAGCTGGTTGCTGCGGGAGGTGATGGGTGCCAGGCTCTCCCGCCCACACCACTGTCCCAGCAGGGATCCATCCTCAGTGCCACCATCAAAGGCAGACAAGTGATCATAGTCACAGCCACCCGTCAGGCTGCTCCTGCCCTCCAGCTCCATGTCCAGGAAGAAGACCTTGACCCGGTAGCCTGGGGGCAGGCGGATGCTCCACTGGCACTTGAGGTTGTTGGGGTAGAAGTTGGGGTACTGAGGGCTGGAGAAATTCCCTTTGACAGTGGTGAACACCTCCTGGCACTCGCCTGCTCAGGAAAAAATGGGAAAGAAAAATCAAAAGCAAACCTGAAGGCCCCTGGGTGTGGATGAGCAATCACTTTTATTGCTAAAGGATACTCTGCCCTTCACCTCACTGCTCCCAGCCTTGTGCTGGCTGATGGACAGCCAGCAGTTTTGGGGGATGGAAACTCCCAAGGTAGCCAAAGTCATATAGGAGCACATGGGAAAACCCATATCCCCAGGGAACGGCATGAGCAAGGGAGAAGGACGACTCTTGCTCACAAGAAGGACAGGCCAGAGCCTGGAATAGCCACAATGATGTCATTTGCATTGCTTGGTTTACACTTCACACCATCATCTCATGGGCTCACCCAAAAAGGATTCCCCCATACCATCTTCTCTTGCTGCTGCGGGAGGGAGAGAATCACCACCCCAAGCCAGGACCTGTCCCCACATCCTTCCCACTGCCCCACCACCCTGAGACCCCCGTACCTGAGTAGAAATGGGCCTTGAAGCCCCTGCCACCAATGTTGAAATCTGATTTGAAGATGATGAGGAGGTGTGGGGTGGAGGAGACGGTGCGGGGCGGGCGGGCACTGCCGCAGTAACGTCCCAGCCGAGGGGCGGCGACGGTGGGGCCATCAAAAAGGGCCACGTAGTCAAAGCCACAACCTTGGCTCCCCTCCATCTGGAAGTCAGCAAACACCAAGGTGAGGGGGCCACCACTGCCGGCCCCGCCGATGCTCCAGCGGCACTCAGCATCATTGGGGTAGCTCTCAGGGTAGCGGGGGCTGGTGATCTCCCCAGAGAGCCCTGTCAGCTGCCCACCACAGGCATCTGCAAGGAGGCAAGGATGATGAGGGCAGTGAAGGAGGATGGATGGACGGACACTCCGTTACCACCACCCCTCCCTGCTACCTTTCCTGTAGGCAGCGGCGAAGCCGTGCTTGGCCACGTGCCTGTCGGAACGGAAGACCACAGCCATGACGTGCCAGGCGGAGGAGAAGGGCGGTGGGGGGCTGTGGCCACAGAAGGTGCCCAGGAGGTTGCCCCGGTCCCGGGCAGCCCCGTTGTAGACTTGGAGGTAGTCGTAGGCGCAGGTGTCGTGGTACTCCAGCTCGAAGTGGCTGAAGGAGAGCAGGACGGAGGAGCCCTCGGCCACCACGATGAGCCACGTGCATTCCGTCTCGTAGGGATACAGCCCTGGGAAGTTGGGGCTGGAGAAATTGCCAGAGGGTGCTGAAAGCACTCCCCCGCATTTGATGCCTGGGGGACACAGAGGTGGGTGTGATGTCCCCTTTCCAGGGGAAGCCTAAAGGAATGGAGATGGGATGCACAACACCGGCTCCATCCCACCACCACACTACCAAAACCAGCATCCTGCAGACCTCCACAGGGCTTGTCCACACACTCTCCCTGCAGGACACGTGTGCCCCCATCACCTTTCATCCCTCCGTGGAACCCCTTTTCCCCATGCTGCCCTGTGAGAGTGAGTTTTAAAGGCTCAATGGTACCAGGCTTGCTGGTGCCCTAGCTGCCCAATCCTTCAGCTTTGTGCCTCCCACTGACCATGCTCCCTCCGTATAATGGTGGTATCAGAGAATTTGAGCTGGGAGAAACAGAAGTGAAGGGCTCGATGAGCTGAACAATGAGTTATGCATGTAGAGATCGATTTCCCTAATGAAATCTTTATACTGAGACATGGTTATTATAAAATAAGGCTGAGAGGGGGCCGGCTGTCACCTGCCCCTGGGTCTGATTAGGGCTGGGGTGAAGAGGCTGATACAGGGGGCACATACATCATGTCTGGGAGGGATGCAGACCCTGTGTAGCCCCCAGGAGACCTGTGTGGGTTCCCAAACAAGGCTGGGCGCTCGCTGCCATCAATCTGGGCCAAGTATATTGCAAATCAATAGTCAGCCTGTGCACATTGCTTTTCATTGTGCTCACTGGCATGGTGACCCCCCAGCAAGGGGGGTCCTGGGATATGTGGGATGCAGCACCACGTGCGTGTGCCTGGCCCGATCTAAAATCACCTTGCTAATTACCGGGGGTAGGCAATGAACTAATATGGGGCTGGTAGTAAAGGAATAATGTTGTTGAAATGAATACCCAAGAGGGGAGCCTGTGGGAGAGGTGAGTAGCCACAGTACAGGCAGATGGATGGATTAAGGGCTGGGAGATTTGGGGTGCTCTGGGAAGCCCAGGTGGCTGTAGGTGGGGGGTGAACAGGCACCACAGGGCAGTGGTGTGACCTCAGGAGCCCCTGCACCAGGGCCAGGCATGGGTTTTGATTTCTGGCACAGCCCTTCTGTGAGATAGGCCCTGCCATTTTTGGGATGTGGGATTGCTTGGCCCACCCTATCCCATGAATTACTGTGTCATCTGCTAACCCTGCCCTGCATCCTGGGGGCTATTTTACCTGGGTAAGATGAGAGGCTTATTGCATGCCTGCCACGTACACATACACGCATACATATAAATGTGTATGTGTATATAGATTTATATAGGCAAGTGCAACTCCAGAAGTTAACAAACCCTTGCCCAAAGCACCTGCACATCACAACAGGACAACCCCTACCTGCAATCCTCAGTAAGGTAAGCATGAAGCAGAAACCCAAGTATGGAGCAGTGTCCCACACTTGCTGCCACCACACCCAGTGACTCCAGATCCCAGCCCCTTGCCCCTGGCCTAAGCCAGCCCCTCTCCCTGCAGGAGAGCTGGAACCCACTCACACCCCAGAGCCACTGTGGCATCTGCAAATGGCCCTCCCCTCCTCAGGGACCATGGATGCCCATCCAGCTCACTGGGAGCTGGGACCAGGCTCTTACCTCTGCTGGGAGCATCCCCGAGAGCCCCGTAAAGCACAGCCAGCGCTGCCAGGCAGCCCAGCCCAGTGCACCCCATCCTCCAGCAGGCAAATCTCCCCTCACCAGTGCCTGAGCATCCTTTTGGAGCTGTCTATCTGGGAGGAAAAAAAATAAATAAAGAGAGAAATAAATAAAAAGCAGGAGGGCTGTAGAATTAATAGCAGAATGAATAATTCATCGCTTGTTTGAATTAAGAGCAGCAAGGTAACTTGATCTATTCCTCCCTTCCTTCACTCAGTTTTAATGATCTGGATCAAATGTCCCAAGGATTTACACTATACCAGATACCTTGTCAATACACTATATTTAGAAGAGATATTAATGTTTCAGAAATGGTGTATAACGGCAATAAGTCTGGGCTGACAATATGCCCTTAAGGGGCTATGAAAATAATTTAGTTCGCCAGGCAAGCCAGCGAACCAAAATGGGAATTTCAGACTTACCGCGGAAAAGCATCTCAGGAATTAACATGATTTATACTGCGGCACCCACTGCACAAAGCCAGCTGGTGGTAAAGGCTAGAGAAACAGGGAGCAGGATTGAAACGCAGCCGCGTCTCTGCGCCGGCTGCCAGGTCAGCATCCCTGCAGCAGGAGTCCAGGCTCAGCGGGATGCTCAGCCTGGGAAAGCGGCAGTCGTGAGCACTAAAGATAGCAAATCCCACCTCCCCCGAGGAAGATTAGAGATGAATTGTGACTCATGGGCAAAAAACATCGATTATTATAGAACCTGCTAAGGCCTTGGAGAATTGCCACGTTCTTCCATGCTGGGTCACGCTACTTCTCACCCAGGCTCTTGGATGCACTCGGCTGAAGGTAACCAAGCCTTTGGGTTTGGTGGGAAAGATGTGCTCCTTGTGCTGTGCCACATTAACTGGAGAAGCCCCAAACCCAACAGTGGCTCAGTTCCTTCCCTCCCGCCCAGGAGAGAAAAGACTTTCCTGCTGCCACAGCCCACACCCACATGAATGCCAGGAAACAAAATCCCATGAGGGCCTCCCAGCGTGAGGGACCTACGCTAAAAAAGTCACCTTCAAAGCAGCGGGGAGAGAAGCAGCGAGTATCTCTAAATCTCAGGCAGGAGACAAGTTGCATTTATTAATTAAGCAATGAGGATCGATGCCCGAGACATTTCCTGTGGATTAATGATGGGCTGGGAGGAGCTGATGGCCTGAGGTGCAGCTAAAGACCATTAACGCCAACTGGTCATGAATCCCCAGGAAATGCTCCATGCCAAGGTCGTTAAGTGCCTGCATATATTTATGGGGAATAATAACAACAAGAATATTTGTACAGGCTCTCTCCCCGCTGCCCAGCCTTGCTGGAGCCATGCCGAGGGCTGCTGGGAGCACTGGGACATCCCAGCCAGAAGCCCGCTATCCTAAACCCAGCTGAGGCAGGGAACATTGCGTTCTGTCCTGGGACATCGGGCACTGTGTCATCCCACCAGCACCAAGACTAAGTGCACAATGGAATGAGGAAGAGCAGGGCAGCTCTCCCTGTCCTGGGGCATTGAGTGAAGATCCTGCCCCAGAGCAGGCTCTGGGAGATGCTGCGATGCTGGCACATCTCCTGCTGACCTCCCATGGCCATTGCAGAGCTCAATTAGCTGCTTCCCTAATGGCTTGGAGAGGAGGTCTGTCCTTATCAACAAGTGTGGGCCCACACAGCAAAGCTGCAGGAGCAGTCTGGCTGTGGTGCAGGGGCCTCTCCTGGGTATTTTCCATTGCCACAATCCTGGTTCATCCAGGAGGAGTGCTCAGCCCTCCCAGCCACCATCCCCTGGGCTCAGGGACAATGTGCTCCCCAACTTCTGCGTCACTGCACTATGGAGCAAAATGTCCATCCTCATTCCATCCATCCTGGGCAACACCCACTGTCCTCCAGCCTTTCCACCACTGAGGCCCATCCTGGTAGAAGCCAGTGCCGGGACAGTGGTACCTGCACAGCTGCTCCTCTCCCTCCCCTCAGCTGTGCTCCGCATTGGCGATCCCCCGGGAGACGGGGGGCCACGGCTGAGCAGCACAGCAGCTGTGCCCCGCTCCCAGGAGACGGCATCCATCAACCACCGGCACATTCACCCTTCTCCTGACCCGGAGATGGCCATTCCTGGGCTGGGCCTCAGCCCAGGCAACACGGTTGTCAGCTGCTAAGCGGGGTGGGAGGGCGAAGGGAGACAAGGGGAGAGCGACATGCAGCAGGGAAGCAGAAGAGCCAGGCATGGAGGTCTGGCTGGAAGGTGCTCTGGATCAGCCCATGGTACCTTGGCTCTGGCCACAGGCAGGGTGGGTGATTTCAAGGTGTGCCATGTTGGGGCTGTCTCTGTTCCTCTGTGGGCAAATTTATAAGTCATGAGTCAAAAAGGCATTTGATTAATTTAAACAGAAAGGACGTGATCAGGACTGTGAGACTTCAGAGAAGATCAAAGGTTTAAAAATGGTCCCCAGGAGAAACGGGAATTATTTAGGCAGGAAATAATGAGATGGAATTAAGAAAGTATTTAGGCTGCACATGAGGAAGAAGAAAGGAAGTGAAGCCCCTCTCTCCAGCACAGTGCTGCACGGGTGGCAGGGGCTTCCTGGGGGCAGCTAGAGATCAGGAGCATCCCACCAGCACCTCCCTGCCTGGCAGGAGAGGCAGGATGTGAGCCCCTGCCCCGGCTGGGTGTCAGCCACCCATCCCTGCAGGGAGCTCACACAGCTCCAGCTCCACAGATGCCCCAGTCACCAACAGCACCGACACCGCTTCCCCACGAAACTGCCACCAAGGGTTGTTCCGGGCCTCCAAAGGAAAGGAAACCTCTCTTCTTCCACTGGCAAGGGCAATTCTGCCCAAGAGCCTTTCCACTCTACATCTCTGCGTTTGCAGGAATCCACGCCATCCTCTCTGAAAGGGGCTGTCCCCATGGGGGATGGTTGGGATGAGGGGACTCGTTTAAGAGCCAGCCTGAGAAACAACAAAAGGCGGGAGGGGGAAGGGAGAGAAGGGCAGAAAATAGAGAACAAAGTGCCTGCGGGCGGTTTAAAGGCTCCTTCCAGTTCCTGCTTCCAAGGACATCATCTCCCCCATGGAGAATGTCTCGCAAAGCCCCTGTCCCCTCGGGCGGGACATGCCCCGCTCCTCCCGCTCGGCCGCAGCCCGCCCTCGCAGGATGGCAACCCGCAGCACTCACAGCTTGCTCCGTCTCTCACCACCCTCCCTTTGAGCCACGAACAAAGACGGAGCTGCGCGGCAGAACGGCCGGACCAGCTGGGTAGGGTTTAACCATCGTGGCCCATATGTGCTGAAATACCCAGACATATTGGGGTTGTGTTTAAAGGAACAGTCCCAGCTTTCACGCAGAAAGCCGGCGCTTTTCCAAGGCGAGCGTGAAGTTTTTTACCTTGGGCCTTTGCAAAAAGGTGGGGTGGGGTTTTAGCGAAATCTCAAAAAGGCAGAATATTTCAAGCAAGAGGTATAGAAGTAAGGTTTTCGAATACTTAATATCTGACAAAAATATTTTCTCCATGTTCCTAGCTAAGGCCAAAGCAGGGAGAGCAACGGGAGAAAGCATCTCATTATTTTATCAGCCTGGGCTGTGAAGAGGCACCTTCACTACACAGTGACTTAGTGTGGCTGAAGTGCAGCCTGGATTGGAGATGAGAGCTTGCCTTGGACTGACCACGGACAACTTCCCTGGATCTCTCTACACTAAAAGCCAGAACCCTGTTTTGGGTTAGGAAGATGGCTTTCTTGTCAGCCCTTGCTCCAAGAAAGTTAACATAAAATCTGCAGCTACATGTGTGATTAATTCCAGGCATTTGGTAACTGGAGACAAATCTCAACGGTGCAAAAGAACTTACACTCCCTCCCAAATGTGTGAATCAAGCCACCACTTCAGTGCACACTGTATTTTTTGTGTAACAGACTACAGTTCCTCCGTGTAAGGTGTAATATTAGACACAGGTACAAAAGGAGGCATGAATGATAACGCAAAAATCACTGGACACAGCCTGGAAAACCACAACCTTGGGAATGAAAGAAAAACACGAGGTATGCAGAAAAGTTGTATTTCCAGGTGTAGATGGTAAACACAGTGGTCTAAGAAGGTAAAAGAGTGGACAGCAGATACCTCAGAGGAAAAGCAGCGGCATTTTTGGACTGAAAAAAGGAGGAAGTGGACCAGGTGCCCAGACTGGGTGCTGTGCCAGGCTGTCATCCCTGAGGCAGTCTCTGCTCCCTGTCCCAAAGGGAAGCACCCCAGCACATCCCATGCAGCTTTCACTCCTCAGGTGGTGATCCTGTATGCTTAAGGAACCTCCTCAGGCACCTGGGAGAGTCCTGTGACAACACCAAGCAGCTGTTTATTTGAGAAGAGGTTCAATTTAATGAGCCAGGGCTGTGATACAACACTTGGGGGACACAGAAAGCAAACAGCCACTCTCTCTGATAGACAGCAGCCACAACCCAGCCACGTTCTCCCAGTTTTAGGACATGCTCTTTGTCTCCCCAGGTAGCATTTCAAGGGTTAAGCACAGGGTAGGTAACACAGGCTGTGCCAGGGCAGAAGCTCAGCCTGCCCAAATCCTCACTGGGCATAACATAATTCCATCCTTATGGACAGTTTTTCCATATATAGTTGGAAAGGCTGTTTTTAGAAATCATTGCCACCTTCTCTGTGTTAGGGCACAATGGGGCAACTAAGGAACAGTGGGGTTGAAGGGACTTGCCTGGCACCACCCTGCACACACTAGAACCAAAATGATCCAGACTCTGCTGTTCCCTTGGCCTGGCAAAGATCCCTGAGGATTAAGTCTCTCCTCTGGACACCTAACAGGGCACAACACCACTGCTGAATAACACGGATTGCAAAGCAAGTCACCAATCTTCATATTACAACAGAGCTGTGTTCATGGATGCTTTTTAGTACCCCCTTAGGAGATCTCTCTCTTAAAATTGCACTTGAAGACTTTCATTAAGATTACCACGCTGGTCCCTGAGGTGTGGGTGGCACACCATGTAGCAGCCACTCTGGAATGGCACCAATTCCTTAAAATGCTCAGGAGTAATGAGCATACTGGAGACAAAGAGCTGCTCCAAGGAGCTCAGTCTTCTGAGCAGGCCCATTTTGTGCAATGTCTGCGAAGAAACAAGGACATCCAAGGCTCAGCCTAAGGTTCCTCAGGTCAGGAATATCCTGCTAAAAGACAAAACAGGAATTTTCTTCAATTCCTGCAGCTTTCAAGTATCTGCTCATATCTTCATTGAATGCAGAAGAGCCACAGATCAATACAAATGGACTTCTTCGACAGGAATTTACTATTGTCTTCATCAAGTCTTCATCGAGGCGACCTGTGTATGTGTTTTCCTGATAGCTCCAAGGAAGTTTTTCCAGTGAGGTTTCCTGGAAACATAAAAGGTTTGCGTGACGTTAAAAAGGACAACTGATTGCTTAGAGCCCCATCTCCCTCCTCCCCTCAGAGTAGTGCACAGGATGATTTTCATCCTTGTCACACCATGGGGGTGACACTGACCCTTCCTGAGAGCTGCATTCCTCTTCCCAAGCCCAGATGAAATCTTCCCCTGCCATGGAATCTGGCCTCTTGCTCAGAGGGGACTGAACAAAACCAGAGTGTAACTATTACTAATAAATGCTGCGAAATCTTCTCCATTGAGAACCATCTCCCAGTGTACCTTTCCTATTCCCAAGTCCCAAATCTGTTCCTCCCTATTGCCTCTCCCATTCCCAAGTCTGTTTCAGTCCCAATCTCCCTTGACCAAAACCCTGCTCCAAATACAGCTCTGATCCCATGAGAAGAGTCAGATCCCGTGGTGTTGGATCCAGCGGGGACTCCCTTGCTGCAATTAATCAGGAGCAGAAGGTGCTCAGATGTGGTGCTGACAGGCAGCACAATGAAATACAGACAGATACATAATCCCAAGAGGGAGGATGCACGAGCCAGCCTTGGACTACCACAAGCCTGCTAAGAGAGGAGGGGAAAGGGAGAGAGGAGGGGCAGACAGTGTTGACAGGGGTCAGGTGGGTTTCTTGCCCTTCACTGATTGAATTTCAAGACCTCCTCATGCTCTTGAGACAGCACTCGAAGAGTTTAAACACCCTGAAAAGGGTATTTAAGCCATGTCACTGGAGACAATTCTGGTTATGCTCCTACAGAGCAGCTGAGGGGGTGCCCAAGTCACCAGCACTTTTCCCTCTACCAAATCTCATCTCACCCAGGCCATACGTGGAACAGAATGTACGAGGCACTTCCACTGCGAGAGATACAAAAAATGATTCATCTGAGAAACTAAAAATGCAATGGGATTCATTCCCTTAGCATAAATAATTCTTTCTATATCCTCCCTGCAATGAATCCTCATTTCTGACAGAAGTAATTTTTAACCACCAAATCCATGCAGAACACAGGCAACTTTGGGATCAAATGGAAATGAAAAAGACTACTCAAAATGTAGGACCACTGAGGACCACTGTGCCCTCATCCCATGAATGTGGCAAAAAAAGTAATTTTACAGAGCAGGAAACAACTTTCAGAAGTTTAAAAATGGGTCAGCAAGGAAAAATAATTGCTGGGAAGTTGGTGCTAGCACACCAGAAGAAAGCTCTAGCCACGAGCAATGAATGGAGGATAACAGATTAAGGCACTGGTATTAGGAAGAAAAAAACTGTTTATCTGCTGTTTAGGTGCAGCAACAACTGTCTGAAATGGGAGGGAATAATCAACAGTGACTATGGAACAGCAGGTCCATCCCAACAGAACAGCTCCCAGGGAGGCAGGGAGGGACAAACAGTGATGGATACTTCCCTGAAATTCTCCAGATTAGTAGCAGTGTGAGTACATGTAGCAGATTTAAGAACAGCAGCTACTGGATCACAAATTAGGCTGGATGACTGGGAAAGAATTAAGATCATGCCTATGGAAAAGTGGAGGAGGCAGAGGTTCCTCCAGCCCACAGAACCCTCACACAAACACACTTCATATCCATTTATTTACCTGGCTTAGGACATAAAATATTCTGATGTTCCAATACCGAGCCAGATCCCGCAGAAGAGGCTTCAAATAAATTTTGTCAAAGGTAGGGAAGCAGCCAACAAGAGTTACAAAGGTTTCATCCTCTTCATCATCTGTTATGGACCGGAGGATGGGGATCATTGGTGCAAGGCCAGTGCCAGAGGCCAGCATGAGGAGTTCTCCATGCTAACAACAAAACAGAGAATTTGGAATGAGCTGTGGTGGCTGGAAATGGGTGTGCTCATGGTCAGTTCCTCTTGCTGCCACATTGGTAAAGGATTGCTGAAGAAAAAACACATCAGAAGGTCACAAACTGGTAAATTCAAATCTCAGAATGTAATTTTCTGCAAAGGATTACAGACAGTAGTTAAAGGGTTTACAGATCAAATCTAATAAAACTGGATTTTACCCAGATATAATAACCTATCCTAACTTTAGCCTTGATTTCAGTTAATTCATGTTTCAGTCACAATTCTGCAGTACATTTTACTGACCCTCTGCATATTTTCTTCCACTGGAAATGCTCCCTGAGTTTCTCTTGGTTGCTGCAAAGTACAATCCTGAACATCCTCTGGAGGAACTGGGTTCTTGTCCATACTGATCTTTCTGGTGTATTATCTCAGTTTTCTCAGAGCTACTAGCAGCTTCCCACCTGCAAGGTGGATATTCACTCTATTTGGAATAGGGATGTTCAGGCAATAACATGTGTATAGGAGGACAGAACGCTCCCAGAACTTTTCCCAGTTGCCAGCCAGTGTGCACCAGTACCAGAACTGGGACTTAAGTTCCTGAGAAGCTCCTTGTGCTCTGTTTTGACTGGGCATTTTATTGTGAATGCGTCTGATTTGCCTGAATCTGAGTCCTATCCTACTGGCAGCAATAGAGAAACTAAAATTTTATCATGAAACTAACATTCAGAACATGTGCTATAACTCCTAAATAATAAACAGTTTCACAGGAAGTTGTTTCAAAGGTTGCCCAGGTGCTTTGTAAACTGCATGTACACAGATCACACACCACAGAATACTCTGAGCTAGAAGGGACCCACTAGGATCCCCAAAGTCCAATTCCTGGCCCTGCACAGGAGACCACTTCTAGGCAAGACTGCCATGTTCTTTTCCAAATGATTATCTGGAAGCTCTTGAGAAGGAAACAGTGGCCTAAACGAGCAGGGAGAGTATGTCAGGAAGCAGGACACAATTGCTCTGCATAGAGCTTGGCCACTCAGATTTTACTTGCTGGGGGGGAAAAAAAAACCCCCAAAACCAAATCCACCAAAAACCCCAAAACATTTTGGGATGTTAATGACCAGTGTTTCAAATTTGCTCCTCACTTGAAAGGTCAGAATTAAGTAACTGAATTAGTGTGTGAGAGAAGCCTCCCCCTGAAACCAGATCTGCCTTTCCCTGCAGCCAGCCTGGTATTGGCAGGTGGGGTCAGCATTTGGGGAGCGACCTGACACCTCAACAGCTCAGGGAATACCCGAGAGAGGAGAAGATTAACACCTCCCCTTCTCTTGTGCTCAGTCACAACACATCGATGTGGATCAAATGAGGCAAAAACCCATTCACACTCGTTGCCGGTGCAAAGAAAGTTCTTTTTGTCAGGCACATCAGGAACTTCTAATGCAAGTGATGAACACAAAGCCTTGCTAATATTTTCCTATCTCCTATCCACCTCCTCTTCCCTCTTAAATATTCTGCAGTTCAAGAAGGTGCTCCGACTGCTAATGCTGCCACACTGTACAGTAACCCAGGAAGTCTCTAAAATAATCATGAAAACAGTAACCAAATTGATGTCTTCCCTTCAGAGTATTGAACAAAGCTAGCTGCCACAGGCTGAAGCATCCTATGTCTCTTAGGGAACTAACCTTATTAGGTTGATATGGGAAGCCTCCAAACGGCCCACGCCAAAAGACCAAGTCTCCTCTTTTCCATGTTTTTATATATTGTGACATTAGCCCAGCTTCATAGCACTAATAAAAAACATTGCACAAAAGAAAAGAATAATTATACTCCATTGGAAAGTTTCCCAGCTTAAAGTCGATTATAAAGTTATCTGCATTTAAACGAAAAGGGGACAAAAAAACATTTCGTGTGTTTAAAAGAGAAAGAAAGAGCTTTCTGTTTGAAAAATAACTCAAAGTTATACCCAAAACAAAGACATTTAAATTAAAACATATTGGAACCACTCCAGCTTGACTATAATGTAAACACAATCCCCTCTCATGCAGCCTGAATTTCCAAAACTGGAAAAAGCTTATCAGAGTTCTTGCTTACAAAGCACACAGAGAAGAGTGTCTTGAATGCAAAGCACAGGGCAGGCCTTCAAGTGTTCTCCAAATCTCAGGGTATGGGGTCTGGAAATGCCCTCTGGGTACTGTTAGTTATTTAAACACTGGATAGCTCTTGCTTTATTTCAGTCTCTCAGATGCTGTGCTGATACAATTAGTGACCCAAAGTGAGGTTTCTCATTTGTAAAACTCTTGTTTTCAGAACAGATAATCTGGATGCTGAGGGATGCCTCCACATTTCCAGAGGAATATGTTAATGCTGGCCCCATGGAAGAAAAACACGAGCAAAAAAACCTGCCTTATTTTCCACCAGGCACAAACAATATTATCCAGGCTGTTGCCTGCAGGAATGCTGATCTCACTCATGACTGATGAGAAGGGGTCAGCGCTCACTGGAAACAGAAGGGAGGAGAGGCTGGAAAATGAAGGGCTCATCCAAGCAGTCTTGTTGCTATCCATGCCCTAAATGTGTGACCAGTGGATGTTTAAAGAGAACAAAGGTGAGCAAAAGAGCGGCCACAGTCCGGGATATGGCCAGAGAACCAGGACTGGCCCAAGCAGCAAGAGCAGAAAAGCCCAAAGCTGCAGCACACAATGGGTCTCACAGGGAAAAGCCTGGGGGAGAGCAACACAACCAGGGGTCAAAAGATGGCATGTGATACAAGCCTTTGGCAACTCCAGCCCACACAAAAGAAGTGTATTGGGGGGTATTTCCTGCACAGGCATTGGAGAGAAGCCTGGCTCCACACCCCAGTGCCTTGGCTGGCCACCAAGCTGCACTGCAGTCAAACAAAATTGGTGAACCACAAAGCAGCTCAGAAAAAGCAAGTGAGGGAGCCTGTGCTTGCAAGCAGTGTTAGCTAAGAAAGAACACAGATACTCCTCCCCTCCTAGCCCTCACTTAAACCTGAAATATGAAGAAGTATTAGCACCAGTTGTTACATTCAAAAGGCAAATCACACACACACCCGGGCTCTGAGTTACTGTCAGAATCATTTTATGTTCAGAGGGCTCTGGGGCAGGTGCTAAATCTCATGCAAAGAGTGTGCAGTTGCATCAAAGAAGCAAATTTTATATCTCCTTTCTTCAAATACATCTGTAAACCCAAGGCAAAAGCAGAAAAGTCAGGCCCACTTACAGAATATTCCCAAAGGACTGGGTAATGGAAACTAAAACAATCTTTCTTTCACCAAAATTATTTCCAAAAAATTGAAGTGAGAAGTGATTGAGTGGGTTAAAGTGAACTTTTCTAAATAAAAAGAAAAAAACCATTATCTCCTGGGGGAAAACTTCCACACCCCATTTTACACGGAGAGAAACCCTAGCATTATAAAATCACTCAAAAAGAGGGTTATGCTCTGTAAATGGCAACTCCCTCACTCTTAACTGTAGTATCACAAATGCAATGCTGTAATAACAGGAGACAGAAGGGTTTGAACAGTGCTTGGATTGCATAGTAATAATAATATACTACTTTCCAAAATTGCCTCAATAGTGTGAAATATACCACAACCTACAGAGTGAGTTATAAAAATGGCTGCTTTACACTGGGTGTTACCAACCTCTTTTGTCACTGCCAGAGAATAACTATAGCTCCTTTTGGGATGAAAGGTTCTATATAAAGGAAAGTTATCATTACAATCATTACTATTATTATTGAAATGCAAAACCTGTGCGTAATGAGCCGCTATACATGAAATTTCACAGTCATCCTGTGAACGTATCCTATTAATGCAACTCAAATGCAACATTTCTCTACCCTACCACACACCAATTGCCACAAGAATGGGGAAATGACCCTCCCACAGGTGTCCTAGAGAAGCTGTTCACTTTTCTAAAGAACAGGGTTTGTGTTCGAACATACAATGCATAATATACCCCAGAAACCTGAATTCCTGGCAGACAGGCAGAGGACAAGTGGCTCTTCTCTTGCCACCTGGGATAGCCAGCACTCTGAATTTCACACCTGTACTGAAGTCTGTGTCTGCCCTGAGGAATGACTAGTGACGTACAGATGCAGTATTGGAAAAATGTTTAAGTCAGTATTTGCCACACATAGTAATCATTTATGAGTACCCTGAAGACTTGCAGGGGATAAACTTCCAGCCAAATCTCCTAAAAAATCCTTTTGAACTCAACCAGCATTTTGACACTTCTCCAAAATGGGCTCTGCCACCCTGATAGATGCAGCCTGTACCCAGGGGACACCTCTCTGCCCCATGAGCCAGAGTCCTCGGACTGCAGTTCCAGAGCCCTGTCCGCAACCTAGGAACGGCTGCCCACTGACAGAAGGGTGTTTTTCAAGTGAAATACAGAGGAAGAGAATAAGGGCAAACACTTCCCAAGATCAGTGGCTCAGCTGGGCTGACAACTGGGTGCAATTTTAAACAGAGCCTGAAAAAGCAAAATGAAATGAGGGAGGTGGAATGGACAACTCTTTCCGCCCATGGGCTCTACCAGGTGCTCCCCAGGGCTTCTGCTGCAAAGCACTTGTTTGTGTGTCAATTTCTGTGTTCAGTTTGGTGGGAAAAACTGCAATTTTTATCAGCAAAGCACAACTGCTTCAAAACAACAGAGAAACAGCCCATGAGGGATTTGCGAGTCTCACTTGAAGCACTGACATCATGCTTGGTTCCTAAAGAAAACACCTTAGATCCATAAGATCTAATTAGATCCATTAGATCTAATCCATATTGTCCAGGCTTACTTACTTTAATCAGAACTTCAAAGTAACCTTCTGCATTCCCAGGGCTAATCGGAGTATAGGCTCTCTGGACCTCCAAACCATTCACCACTCCTCTGAGAAGAAAAACAGGAATCCCCTGTGACTTGAGTCATTTGGGAGCTCTTGCAGCTCTCTAGGAGACAGGGCAGGCAGCAAGTCCTCTTCACAGTGGCCCACAGGTGCAAAAGGTTTCCCTTCCAGAGGTTGAAATCCAGGGGGAACATAATGGCTAACAGCACCTTTTGTTTTCCCGGTGGTGGCCTCAGCTGTACCACATCCAGCTCCTGGACACATCCCTGACAGGGATTTTGTGAGAAGGTGGAAGAGTAGCAAAGGGAAGAGAAAACACTTCCATGGTTAAGTTTGCTGTTCCTTTTGAGCTGGGGTCACTTTCTGCATGCAGTCAGCATCTGGTAATCAAAAAACAAAAGCCAAGACATGGCCTTGACCTCAGGCCTTGTCAGTATAGACTGCATTTTCCTGTAAGTCTTCCCTTTCCATAGCATTATCCATCCTGCTCTTTACTACTGACCACGGGAATTGATTAAAGTGACCAAACCTTTTTCTGTGCCGTGTGATGAGCCAGGGCTGGAGGGAGGAGCATGTGCTGTCAGCAGAGCCAGCTGCACACACCAGCCCTGAACGTACCAGGGACGTCAACAGATGCACATCAATAGCATCCTAACAGGACTTTCTCTATCTGGCAATGATCACCACAGATGGCTGAGAGACAGAAACTTTCCCCAAGTGGCCCCTTTCTGGCAAGCAACAAACTACATAGGAGTGTTGTTTTGCTAGAAATCAGTCAGGCAGTGCCTGGGTACTGGGGTGCTGAGTTACCCCACGATATAGGGCCTGAAATACTGAGCTCTGAGGCAAGTGCAGCTCATTGTCTTCATTCCAACACGCTGTAGTAAATCATCTGTTGTAACGTCTATTCTTTAAGCCTTTCCTTCTGCAAATGGATTTTCTTAATCACACCTAGTTCTTTCTGACCCACCAACGCAAGAATAATGCTGAAGAAAACTACAGCTTTTACCATAGAATTAGCAGAGCCAGCAAGCTCACAAGCTCTTTCCTCTGTGTCATTGTGGAGGTACAGAAATCATGATTTGCCTGCTATGAAGCCTTTGTCTATTGACAAAACCCTACATGTTAGGTTACATAATGCAGACTGTTTAACTGGCACAGAGAACAATACCTTAACACGATATGTTGTCCTAAACTCAGTCGCAGGCTGCTATTTCCCGGTAATTCAAATTTGTACTGGTAGGTGTCCTCTGTCAGCTGCTCCACCGAGCTCACTCTGAATGCAGTGAATGTATCTGGATTCAGCTCTGAATTATTGCTCTGCAAGAACAACAATAAATAATTACTTGGTTAGATGGTGTCTTTTATAATTTCATTTTTCTCTGGAAGTAAACGTGTGTGCCAATTTAGTGCCAGAGATACTCAGGATGTGTATTAAACACTGAGGCCCGGTGCAAATTTCAGCTCTCTGCTGATTCATTACCATATTCTGCAGCATGCACTTTGGGATCTTGCATTTCTCCCCACCACCACCTTTTTAAATTACATTTTTTACACCTTACAGCAAGGTCATCCTATTATGACTCACTGCAATCATTTTCTTATGTCTGGAAACAAACAGAAATAATTCTGCTAAAAGAGCCAAGCGCTGCTTTGGGGGCAACTTTGCAACCTGCTGATGGCCACAGTGAACAGAAAATATTGTCAGTTGTTTCAGCTGATCTTTTTTGCTTGACCCAGCATAGTTAATCTTATGTAAAAGGGCACTGACAGGCTTAAAAACTACACTCTGAAGACAACTGCTCCACCACACGCAACACAGCTTTTTTTCAGCATAAAAATACGAGTCTAAAAATCAGGAAAAGATGAAAAAGGTGAGGAAAACAAAGCTTCTCCAAGGAAACTCGGAGAGAAGCTGCAGAACCAGGGCTGTAATGCGACACCAGGGAGAACTCTACACTTGGAAAATCACATTACAGCAGGGAGAGAGCAGCCAAGGGGGAGGGTGAAGGCTGAGTTTGGGGAATTGCATTTACAGCCATCTCTTAAGGCACCACTTGAATTTATCCCTGCATCCCTCACCCATCACCACAACCCCACACCCGAACAAGTACGATCAAAGCACACGCTCCAGCATGCGATGAAGATCAATCCACCTGCTCCTTTCCCATGAGAAGGCTTTTGTCTTGCATTGCTTTGGCTCTCTCCCACTGTGCAAGCTCCTTCTCGTACACATCGTAGATGCAGGGCTTGCAGCCGCTGCCACAGCACTGGGATGGAGAAGGTTCCTGGGGCCTCAGAGCCAGCCAGTCCTGCTCGTTTCCACTCATTGCCTGCAAAACACAAGCCCTCATCAAACCCATGAAGAGCAGCATGTGCTCGTCAGCTGGGTGTTTTTGGAGGACTGAGAAAATCTCTCTCGAGCATCTTGCATGTGTATCAAACTGAAAATGTGGAACTCATCTGTGCCTGCAACACCTCATTTTTGCTCCAGTGCTCAATGCCTATGCATTGCCTGGTGCAGGAATGCCAAACCTAGCAGCCACCAGCCCAGAGCTCCAGAGCAGAGCCTTAGCCCAGCCTGAGGCCCTCCTCCCCAGCCCTCCTGGCTGCCCAGCCAAAGCTACACCCTTTAATCCTGTTCGTTCTGCCGTGGTGATCTCCTACAAAAGAGCAGCTTGGTCACCCGGAGCAGAAACATCTTAAAAATCTGCTGCTCAGTCCAGGATAAGGGGTGACAAACCCAGCCAACAGATGTGGCCTGAGTTTTGTGCAGCTTCGGAACAGGGTAGGGCAGCAAGCCGAAAGCAGCATTTAAAGCCAAGAGACTTGAGGCAAACAGGGGAAAGTCTCAGGCAAACAATCACTTTGGCTATGGGTACTGAATATGGCTTTAAACACAAACAGGTAGGGGAGGGCAAGAAGCACAGGATTTTATCCCTTGCTCTCGTTGCTTCCGAGCGAGTTGTATCCACTGAACTCCTCAGGCCAAAATCACGCCACAGACCTTGCAGGGACCCTGCTATTTTTACGCATCGGCCGGGTTAACGCTGTTCCCGACGCGTTTGTGTCCCTTGTGTTTGTACCCCTTGAAAACAAAGCCGACCACAGGAAATTATGAAGCCACGGGTGACCAAGCGGAGGAAGCGAACGTTTAGCGCTTCCAGCAGCTTCATTGTCAAGGTCAATTAATTAACTAACCTTCACCCCGTAACAGAAATACACTTATTTTAAGGAGGGGGGTGGGGAACGGAAGAGAGAACCAAACGCCACTGGTCCGGATTCCCACCGTGCCCGCTCTGTCCGGGGGCCCGGAGCATCCAAGAACTATGAACGGGAGGTAACCCGACCTGGCCGCAGGCGAGTCCGAGACACAAGGGCTCGGGTCTGCGCAGATTTACAGAGTTTTGAGCACTTACTGTGCGCGCCCGGGGGCTCGGACAGGCCGGCCAGGGAACACAACCACCCCAGCCCTACACGGGCCCAAGACACAAGCACTAACCCCACCAGCTCCCGCCCAGGGACGGTCTCTCAAGTGTCCCCCGCCCCACAGCCGGGCAGGCACTTCTGCCCGCCCACCTCCCCACTCACCAACGCAGCGCCCGCCCTAACCCGCCAGGCAATTTGCTGACCCTCCCTTACCGCGGGGTGCGCCTGCCCGCCATTGGCCGCCGCCGCCGTCAGTCACGGGGGGTGACGGTGGGGGAAGAGCCCTCGCCAAGATGGCGGCGGGCAGGTGCTGAGGCGGCGGCGGGAGGAGGAGGAGGATGGCGGCGGGGCCGATGGCGCTGAGGCAGGCGGGGGCGCGGGCCCTCACCCGCGGCATCACTACTCGCGCGAGGCGGCCCCGCCACCCCGCCCCGCTGCCGCGCACGCCCTGGACCGTGCGGGGGCCGCCGCCGGACATGCTGGCGGAGATGGTGGAGCGGCGGCCGGTGCGGGAGCAGGTGGAGCTGGACACCGTCACGTACGCGGGACGGCTGCACTACGTGCCCGGCTTGGCCCGGCCGCGCTTCCCGCCCTGGGACCGCGGCTGGCGCGACCCCTGGCACTCGCCGGGGCCGCGCTACGAGGAGATGCCGCTGTACAAGGAGCGCGGGTGCTACATCTGCCATCAGGGTGTCCGCATGCTGGAAGGTACCAGACACTCTGTGCTGCCCCTTCCCAAGCACTCACCCTTCTCCGCCTGCCAAGGGTTCTCCTCGCACAGAGTATAAAACATGGGCCGTGAAGAGCCTGCCCAGCCCCATGAGCTGCCAGGCAGCCTCGGTAACATACCGTAGAATGGTTTGGGTTGGAAGGGGACTTTGAGGATGACCTCTGTCACCTGTGATATATCGTGTTGGGTTTCCTTTCCAGGAGTGCGGCAGGCGCAGTGGCTCACCAAGACGAAGCTGGTGGAAGGTTTGCCCCCAGCCGTGCAGGGCATTATGGATAACCCGGCACACGGGCTCCAGGAGCTCGAGGAGAGGGTGAAACACGCAGTGTCCCACGCGCGGCTCTGGGACACGGCAGAGGTTGCTCCCAGGCGAGAACAATATTGGTAAGTCCTCAGCTGTAGGGGAGGTTTTAAACGCTACAGAGAAAACTCATACACAGCTCTGCTGTGGAAAGAGGGTGTGATGTGCGAGATCCTCTGCGTCAGATTGTGAAACAAAAAAACCAACAACCAAAGCAATAAATAAAACCCAATGGTGAATATTGACAGTAGCACTGTCATAAACACTGTGCTACATTAAAACTTCTTTCAGGCCAATGTCTCTGTTTCAACATAAGATCTACTTCTAGCTGATGCAGAGTATCAGTTTTTAAAATAATAACTGTTAAGCATTACCTCTGCCAATTTGAAACAGGACTGGTGTGTGTGATACCAATCTGCAAGCTCTGTTAACTGTTTGGGAGTGTTATGCCATTATATATTTTACACAGAGTAATTTTACAGTATTCATGTCCCAGAAGTATCTGCCTGCTATTATGATCTCTTTTTTTATGTAACTTTTTCTTCTCATTTTACAGCCCAGTGCTGTTTGAAAACTTGATACATATATGCCGGTTAATGTCTGGGAAGTATCCTTCTCTGAGTAAAAGGATGTTGGCTAGAAACTGCAGGATAGCAGCGACATGGGAAAGAGGTCAGTTGGCTGCTGTGGTGGAAGCATTTAGCTCTGTAAGACGAGAGCGGTAGCAAAGCTCCTGGCTTTAAGGCTGAGGACTTGGAGAAAGTGAAACAATTTCTGGAACCAGGTAATTCTTTCTAGTTTAAATAGTGCCATTGGCATGGGCAGCCTTGGATGATGGCAGGATGCTGTCCCTGAGAAGATTATTAGGTGTTAGACCATATTGACAAGATGGGGTGAGAAGGGAACCAGTGTCTTAGACCTGATTGTTTATTTTCTTGTGCCCTAAATCAGTGCTGTTGTTTTTCTAAGGATGGTTAGTTAAGAACTTAGCCCTAGCAATTAACATTGGCATTTTAGCAGAACCTACAGCCGAGCTACTATTTGAAATGGGTTTGGAGGTGATGGGGAGAAGTGAACCGTGCAGAACAGAATTACAAAAGGAAGTGTACATCTTTCCCTGATGTTATTTCACCAGTGCTTGACTGTAGCCTAATTTCCCTCCCCAGAATCCATCCTCCTTCAGGTCCGTGGCCTGAGTGGAATACTCATGAACTCTATGACCTCAATACCACCAGTAGCCTCCAAGGAGGAGATACTGGCCACCAAAGAACATGTTCTGGAGACCTTCTATCCCATTGCACCTACAATCGATCTTCAGGAGGTGAATGTGTACAAAGAGCTCAATGATACAGGTATGGTACAGGTCAATGTTGATGACAATTATCTCTCAGTGTTTGGGTTAACCTGGAGTCCTTGGCCTTCTGGGAGGCAAATGAGAGCAGGGAGTGTGTGAGAATGAGGGGACAGAGAAATGGGCACAGGTTTGCAGTGCAAGTGCATCAGACCTGTGGTGAGTATATTGTTGCCTAAGCAGGACTGAGGAGAAGAACTTAAACCCCAGCAAACTACTTGAACAGTTCCTGAAGATAATGGGAGAAAACCTTGGCTGCATAGTGTCTTCCTGAGCAGTTTCTGACATGATTATGTGCCCTTTAGGTTTCAGAGATGGTTATCCCTACTCTCATCCTCACACCCTGTTCTTCCTGGAGTCGGCCAACACTCGCACCGACAGGTTCAGACCAGATCAGCTCCGTGCTAAAATGCTGATGTTTGCTTTTGGCAACGCGCTGGCCAAGGCCAAGGCACTCCACGGGGTACGTATGGGAGGCTCCTGCTGGGCCTCTCTTCTTCCTCTAGTGCTACAACCAGTGGAGAGAGACCTGAAATACCCTCACAGTAGTTTTCACCTCCAAGCTTCCCAGTCCAGAGGTCAAAACCCAACCTTCAGAAATCAACTGCTCAGCAATGAGCGGGTTTGTGTGGTGTAACATGCACTGGGATGGCATGGGCATGAGCCAGGGAGTAAGTTCAGCTGTAAAAGTCTAACCCATCCCACAGCTCAGTATGTAAATTGACACTTCATTACTGGCTGAAGGAGGAATTTTAATTAAAATACAAAATCTACATTCTAAACTTGTTTGACTAGAGTAATTTTCTGGGCAAGGTAACAATATATTTATTAAAATCTTGGCTTTAAACCAATCCAAAAATGCATAATCAGCAAGTACTCATACAATTTCTGTTGTAACTAGTTTTTGAAACATTCTCACCCACATGCCCCTTCTTTTCCTAGAATGAACCCAAGGTTTTGGAGCAACCAGTAGTGGTGCAAAGCATTGGCACAGATGGCCAGCTCTTCCAGTTCATGGTGTTCCAGTTAAATACAACAGACCTCATCTCTAACGATGGTGTAAAAAATCTAGTCTGGATTGACTCTGATCAGAACCTGTATGAGAAAGCCCAGTGTGTCCCAGAAGTCAAGAAGAGAGTTGTTACGGTAAGAAAAACTTGGGAAATGGTCCTGGAAATGCTGCCCTTTCACTTCAGCTGGGGGTTAAAGAGCTGGCACAGAGCTGCAGCAGGTTTTAAACCAGCTGGAGGGACCTGAAGTGGGCATTTGCCTCATTTTTACCTAAGCAGGTATTTCTGAGGGGGCCAGTTCCTGAGTATTTGTAGTGCTGATGTTCTACATGCCAAGCTTAACGTGAACTCCTACGTACAGATCTCCCCAGCTGTAATTCATCTCATAATGTGCTTGTTTAAAACGAGCTCTGATGAAGGGAGCGTTTACATGCAACTGTCAGCCTTGCTGGATGGTAAATAGAGCACAGGGCTGCCAGTACTGGTTATACTGGGAGGGCATCTCACGGATGGGCAAAGGGGTTCTGCCCTCTGAGATTGACACCCCCACACAAGTACCCCCACACAAACCCTTCTGGGGAGGGAGAGCACAGTTTGGAAGCTGCCATGCCTGAAAGTCTTATTCAAGGATGTTTAAAGCCGTTGTTTGTCTACATTAATCACTTCACTGCAAACTGAGCATCCGTGTCTTTTTCTCTGCAGAAGCCCGCTGGAATTTCTGGCTTTCAGCCAGACACATTCAAGAAGTTTCTGGCACTGTATCTGCATGGAACTGTGTGAAACTCAGCTCAAATGAAAATACTTCACCAACTGTACCTGCTGCTTCTCTTTGCCAGAACTGTCATATAATTAAAGAAAGGTGGATTAATTTACTTTAAAAAATAAATTATATTGTTACTGAAAGAATTTTTTTTTTTTTTTAAATTAAATAGTGCATGAAGAAATTCTTTCATTTTAGGGGCTCACCTCTGGATTTGGGTTAGAGAAGTCATCAGATGCATCCTCCTGCACTCTTCCTCCATTGCCTGGGAAGAACATAAGCCAGTCATTATTCCTCTGCGCAGGCTCTGTTCTCAGTGTGCTTCTGCACAGAGCCAGACTCAAACCTATTCCTGAGTTTGCTTTGAGTCCCTCTGAATGCAGAAGAGACTTACAAAGCTTCAAGGGGAAAGCCTGAGCCACGAGCCTTTTTCATTCTGCCTGGCTTTGACTTTGTTTTACTCCTGGCTGCTGTTGGATGTGTCGTGCTGCCCTGTGCTTAGTTCCCAAAGCACTTAATCGGAGAGATTGCTTTGTTGGATCTGTAGAACCGCAGTCCTTTTATCCCCCAATCCTGGATGAAGAGACCTGTGCATCTGGGGAAAGTGGTGTAGAATGTAGCGGGAAACTTTGGTGCCTGTAGCTGGTATTTGCTGCTAAAAATACAAAGGAAGAATTTTCCTGCCACACAGAGTTAACTGAGCAGGAAGCATATTCTTTTTAACATGGGGGGATTAGTGTGGGTTTTGTAAAATGAAAGCTAAATTAGCTGCAGCCAAATGTAGAATGTTTTGCAGTTCTGATACCCTACAGCACATGGGAAGGAAGAGGACAGCCTGTGCTATTTTAAGGTGTGGAAGAGCGTATTTCCAAGAAATTCATCTCACTTCAGTGTCTTGTGTCAGAGGTTGGTCTGTGCTTTGTGATCTTTGGCCATCTGGATGAACACCCCAGTTGTGTTCCTGTTCCAGTCCATCAGGCAGCTCCACTCCGCGGGTTTCAGGAACATTCACCACTCACATTTGAGATCAACAGTTGCACCCCGTAAATTTGGGTGCAGAGGCTGCAAGTTAACAAATCCCTCCATAGTTAGGGGAAGTGCTTGAAAGAGAAATAACCTCATAAGTGTTGCATCGCTCTGCATCGTGTTAATCCTGCCTGCTCGAGGGATGAGTAATTCAGCTCCTCGGAGTAAATCTGCTCAGGTCTGTGATTTGCACCCAGGTGTTTGGGAATACGTTTTAACACAGCCGTGCTCTGTGGAGCTTGTCGCACACAGTGGGTGTTTCTTTCTCAGGCTGTTGGCTCCCTGCTGTGTCACATGGACCCTGCGTGACATCGCCTCGCTCTTCCAGCTTCGGGTCATTACCCATCCTAGGGAGGAAGCCCTGTAGGGCAGCCAGCTGCCTGTTAGCATTCCTGAGGAGAGAATTTCCCCGAGGAAGCGTGGTGGAAGAGCGGCTGTGCTGGGGAGGGGTTGTGTGGAGGTGAAACACCTCACGTCCTTCAAGTAGATGTGAGAATTTGTGGGGATGGTCTGTGTGGAAGAGAGGCAGAGTCCCTTCAGCCGCTTTTACCTCTCAACAAAGACATCTCTGTCACGGCAGGCAGTTGAAGAGGAGAGACTGAGGAAAGCTGGAATCCTGCTGTGGCCGAGCTGAGCTGAGACAAAGCACGAGCACGGGGAGGGATGGATGAAGGCAGAGCAAAGAGAGTTTGCTCTCTTTGGATTGTCAGCGGGAAAATGAGGGTTATGGGATTGTGTGAGGCATCAGGAAGCCACTGGAGTTGAGTGGATCACACATAAGCGAGGCCATGCCCCTGCTTTGTTCAGCACAGCCATTCTCACCTGAGGCTGGGGGGAAGTGGTAC
This sequence comes from Dasyornis broadbenti, assembly GCA_013397935.1. Classification (NCBI taxonomy): domain Eukaryota; kingdom Metazoa; phylum Chordata; class Aves; order Passeriformes; family Dasyornithidae; genus Dasyornis; species Dasyornis broadbenti. The sequence continues at coordinate 3,468,808 of VZRN01001083.1, read as the reverse complement.
ATGTGTGTTGCTGGACGGAGCAGCTGATCCTCGCGCAGGGAATGCTCCTCTGAGGGCCTGGAGGGGAGCTCCCAGCTTGGCACCTGGCATGGATGCTCAGGTAGGCTCCTTGTGGTCCATGAACCAGGCAGCCCCTACCGCCTGCCTGTGGCGTCCTGTTGCGCTTCCTAAGCATGCTGTGCATGGCTCAGCTCTCCCAGTTCCTCCAGTGTGGCCTGCTGGAATTGGCCCAGCTGAGGGAGGTGGGATGGGGAGCCCAACAATGGGTCACAGAAGCACATCTGGGTTGGCATCAATAAGTTATAAAGGCTCGTCAGCAGACACATGGCGTTACCTCAGCACGGACCCAGGGCCAGGCATTAACTTTTCATGAATGGCAGCCAGGGAAGCAGAACATGCAAGAATGGGGTGGCAGGAGCCTGAGACGATGAGGCAGAGGAGCCTGGCTGCCCATAGGAGAGCTCTCCACCACTGCACACTCCCTTCCCCTGAGCTGCTCCCACTGCAAAATCCAGCTCCACAGGCTGCACACATCATGCCAGCAAGTACACACCGTGCTCAGCCTGGAGCCCCTGGTCGTTCAGATCCTCCTCCTGCATTTAATTTAATGAAAACTAATGGGGGAGACAATTATCCCTGAGGCTGGGCTCAGGAGACATTCCAAGGAGGGAACTTGGCAGTTTCATGGCAATATTTAATAATACCAGCCTGTAACCCTTAAGAACCAACAGGAAGGACTTTTCTATGCCCTGCAATGAAAAAACAACAGGCAGCAGTGCAGGAGCCTGCTGCTCTGGGCAGCTGAGCAGGGCCTGGATAAGCAGGGATGGGTCCCAGGGATCTGGAAGGGCAGGATTTCATCATCAGCCTCAGCCCCTTGGGGGTCATGAATCCAAGTGATGGACAGTGCTCACACTCTGCTTTCTGCAAACCGCAGAGGGACGTGATTGCCTGGACCAAAATCCACACTGGGGCATGGCTGCAGGCCCTGCACATGGACATCTGTGGCATTACCCTGGAAGCAAACCTGCCCAGGCAGCAAAGGGTGCAAACACACCCTGCTCCTCTGCTGATGGGCTCTGCAGGCACCATGGTGGTTCCCAAACCCAGCAGTCACCCAGTGCATTCGCCCCCTCACCCTTCTGCTCCGTGAGCATCCGCAACCACACGGCGCTCGCTGCTGGAATTCCAGCAGTGACGTGCCTGTGGGTGCCAGTGCCAGCTGGGAACATTCCCCAGGAGTGGCAGAGCTCCAGGATGGCCCACAGCCCCCCGAGCCTGCAGCCCACGCCTGAACATTCCCACAAGGAAGCAGAGAGCTCACAGCCAGCCAGGTCCTGCCCCGACTAGTCAAATGCAGAGAACAAGTCTCATGCAGCAGCTCCTGGGAGCGTTTCAGGCACCTGGCACTTGCAACCACCCACCGAAAGGCCTAGAAGTTCCCAATCTTTCTCCAAATGCTGCAGCAGCCTCTGATGCTGCCCACTGGGGAACCAGGCTGGGTTGCCTGGGTTTCTCTATCCCCAGTAGCTCCTGGAGCCGAGTCTATTCCTACATTGCAGCACACACCCACCCAGCACCGCAGCTCTTGCCCAAGGAGAGGGGCACAGACCCCATTGCCAGCCCAATATTTACATATTTGAAAATAATACTTGTGTCTTCCCCTCCCTTTCTTACCTCCCAGCAGTGCAGGACTCCATCAACGGGAGGTAGCAGGACCCAGCTCCTGTCCCAGGGAGCTGCTGCACAGGAGACGACGCTGGCATCGCAACTCCTTCAGCCTCTAACAAGCCAAGCCTGGGGAACAGTGTACAAAAAAAATCCCCTTTTTAGCCCCTAAAACCACCCCCCTGCCTGCAGCGTGGTGGGCTGGGTGTCAGGAGAGCAAGGGTCCAGCAAGCGCATCCTCAACCCAGTGAAGACACCACTGATCATTTTCTAGGCTAAATTTTCAAAATGCTTTAAAAAGAATATTCCAAGAAAAAAGCAGGCATGGTTAAACATCACACAAGTCCTAACTGCAGCCAAATCCCTTTGGGATTCTGAATTCTCAGCCACCCCCTAGAACTCCACCTTCTCAGCTCTGCATCACCTCTGCTCCTGCACCCCAAATCTGGTGTTTGGTCCTTGAGAAAGGTTGGAAAAAAATACCCAACTCCCGCCCTGGGTCTAGCAGCAAACACCAGGAACAAACTGCAGAGCACCGAAATCAAATGTTTATGTTGGTATTTATTACATTGGGGGAGGGGGGGAGAAAGGGGGGAACCGTTTCATTCAAAAAACCATCCCATACCAATGAAGACAATAATTTAGGTATTCATTTTAAAATACATTAAAACCGGTCCTTTCATTTCCTCATGTCAGAACAAAAAAGTAAAAAAAAAACAATAAAAAAGGAAAAAACCCCCAAAACCTGAACAAGATGTAAAGTGGAAAAGGTAAAAATTTGACCCCTTGGGGAGCCCCTGGGTATGCAATGCAACAAATCTGCTTTCAGTTACTTGGAAAATACTAACCTGACTGTAACTGTGAGACTGACACCCTCAGAGCCCCCATCCCACCCGCCCCTCCCTCCCTCCTGACTTTCTACAGGTAAAGCACAATGAAAATGCCTAGGAAAAAGAAGGCAAACATAAAAAAAAGAAAATCGTATTACACACTAAAAAAAGGGAAGTTTTGTCATCTCATGTCTTGCAGTCAGAGTAATAAAAACAAGCCAAATGTCCCCCAAAAACATTTCAATGAAGGGGTGCGGAAAAAAGACATCCCTTTAATAAAACATTATCAACAAATATCGTACACAAACTACAATGTATAATAATTATTTTTTTTTCCCCTCTCGGTAATTTTCGAACCAGACTACAAGGTAAGAAAAAACACTGAAACAAGATACAATGCTTTCAATAATCCGCACAAAGGTCAAATCCAAGGGAGAGAATATTTTACAGAATATGATATACATGGAGCAGAAATGGGAGCTGGAGAAAAACAAAGACCAAACTACAGGGTAGTGTCATGTACAGAGATCCCAACCCGCCGCCTTGGCTCGTCCCTTCCTCTCCCACCAGAAGGAAGGGCCTTCGATGCTTGCCATTAATTTTTATTTTCTTATTACAGAGCGAGCCTACAGAATAGCAAGGTTACATTTTAACAACAAGAATTCCTTAAAAAATATCTCCATCCAGTTCCAAATCATAGGTAAGTGAAATCCTGACAAGAGCACATCTCTAAAGAAAAGACCCCCCCACCCCTAAATACCCCCAAAGCAAATAAAACCCCCAGAAAATCCCAAAGTTAGCTGGAGATCACAGTTTCAAAGTCCCAGGTCAGATTAACCCTTTTTCCCCCGGTGGAATTAAAAAAAAAATTATTAAAAAAAAATCAATCTTTGCAGTGAACCAGCTGAAGGACTCTGGGGAAGGAAGGGACAAGAGATTTCTTCTTGTACTCAGAGGGGGGGGGAAAAGACTAACACAGTGCATGCCACAGTCACAGAGAGCAAGATCACGATTCATTCGAGGATGTGATCCTAGTAGGGGTCACCTGCGTTAACAAGTTTATAACGAGGTGGTGGAGTCTCTTCCCCAAAGAAGATCTTGTTAACTGGAGGAGGAAGCGTTGTGCTGCAAATGAACAAAAAAAATCCCAAAAAATAGAAGGGAAAAAACCCCCCAAAACAAAACAAAACAAAACAAAACCAACAAAAAAAAAAAAAAAAAAAAACAAAAAAAAAAAAAAAAAAAAAAAAGAAAAACAGGCCTTCTGAACGAAAACCACCATTGTAAACTGTCCAGTTTATTTTAAAAAATGACTACAACAGAGACAACATGATTTCATATCTAGACTAGCTTCCTGGTGTCGCACGGCACAAACATACAACAGGTTCGGTTTCTGTCTTTATTTAAAAGAACAAAGCAAAGAGATCGGAGTTGGGTGCTAGAGGCTTCCGTTTGTTTCCAAAAAGAAGTGTCATGTACATATATAAACCCTTCTGCACAAAGAAGGGTCTTGTCATGTCTTGAAATATTTTTTGTCCTTCATGTTTTATGGAATAAAAAGTTCAGCCTTTTTATTGCATGAAACTAAACCTGGGGTTTTGGCCCCCGCCACACGTGTCCCTGCCCATACACCTAGCTTCTTCTTCTTCTTCTTGCATAATTCGTTGAGATCCTCCGAACGGCAGCTGACTCTCTTGATCCTGGAGAGGAGGAGGGGGAGGGAAATCACACACTCATCGTCATGCTGGGGGAATACTGGAAAAGAGACAGAGCCACGGTGAGAAACCAGGTGGACATCGAAGGGGAGGGGATGCAAAAGGAGGCTGATGACAACTACACAGCAACTTAATTGGATCTATTAAACCAGTAAGAGAGGATATGCTAGAGACTCCAATTTATCAGGGCATAATCTGCGCTGTAACTTGTTTTTCCGGGAAGAAAATCAGCAGAACAGTATGGGGCGAGATGCAATTTAAAACAAATAATTAACATGCACATGTGTATATGCTGCTAATAGCGGGAGAAGAGGAGGGATGTCTGCAGCCACCCACGGAGTCTTGAATCGGCCAGGCTGCACCAGCTCCTCTCCAGCCTGCAGATCCTCCCCCTCCATCAATACACCCCCATCCCACTAAGTATCCCAAACTTCCACCCACTGGCCATTTTCTTCCTACCCGCTTTTCTGTCCTGGAGCAGCTCACACACAGCACAACCCAGGTCCCAAAGGCACCCCCTGTGCCAAGCCCACCCATCCCTGTGCCAGGACACCCTGGGGACCATGCCCCCATCCCCAGGCAGGCACTCACTCACTCACATTGTCATTTTGGAAGGAATGGAGAAAGTTGCCTCCCAGCTCCCCGTCGTCTCTTGGAGTGCCCGGGGGATTGCTAATGCCACTTATGTTGTTTGGAGAATTCTGTGGGAGACAGGAGGGGAGGTGGTGAGCAGGTCCCCACACCTCCCCAAAATGCCACAGGGGCAGGACACAGCCCTGCCCGCCCCACACATTCCCTGTACCAGGAATGTCTCACCCCAGTGCTGAAGAAAGGGGAGAGCCCACACACCCACCCTGCAACCCCACTTACTTTTGGAAGTCCATCTATGTCTCCTGACCCTGCAAGAGGGGAGAGAAAGGAGAAGAGCCTTACTGGGCCTGCAGCCATGGCCCCGTGCCCACTACAGCCCTGCTGACCTCCACCCAAAGGTTCTGCTTTGAGCACTGGTATGAACTGGGGGCTGACCCCTGGATGGGAGCAGGCACTGGGATGCTCTGCCAGTGTCCCCAGGAAATGAAGACCATCGTGGCTCACCTAATGATCCGTTCATGTGATGGGGCTCCATCCCGCCCATGCCGCCCATGGGGCCGTCAGAGCCAGGGCCCATCGGGAACTGTGGAATCAAAAGGCGACAAAACCAAAATCAGCCACAAAACAACCCCAAACACCTGCCATGGTGGTTCCTGGGGACTGTTCTCTCCTCAGCCATCCCCCTGGGGCAGGGCAAGGAGGGATATATCGTAGAATCATTGAATTGTTAAGGCTGCAGAAGTCCTTTGAGATCACCAGGTCCAACCATCAACTCAGCGCCACCACTAACCACATCCTCAAGTGCCATATCCACACGTTCCTTGGACACTTCCCAGGGATGGCGACTCCACCACAATCCTGGACAGCATATTCCAATCTGGACAACCCTTTCCATGAAAAAGAATTTCCTAATATCCAATCTAAACCTTTGCTGGCACAACTTGGGGCTGTATCACCCCCTGAGGCTGTGGGGCTCATGGTCCTGTAGGTTCATCTACAAAATTTAGCTGGATGGCAGACCCACAGCCATGGCAGCACAGAGGGCTCCCTCCAACCAGCATTCCACAACATTTAAGGTTGCCCATATCCCACAAAACCCAGCACCTCGTCCGGACCAGCAGGACTGCTGCTCTCTTAATAAGCATAAAAAATTAACAAAGTCGCCCAAGAGTTAATCGCTTTTTGATGGTTTGTTTTATTTCTGTTTTGTAACAAATGGCTGAAATCAATTAAACTGCTTTACTCTCAACTGATGAAGTTAATTATGATTTGTTATGGTATCTGATATGTAAATTATTAGAAAGCAGACTTACATTCGATCGACTGCCTGCGGGCGGTACTGGATTAATCATTGTGTAGATGTTGTCACTTGAATTTGTTGAATCTGTGGAACAGTGAAGCCCAGTAAGTCGGGTGATTAATTCATTTCTTAATTAAAACAAACTCATGCCACTTGAACTCATTCTTTTGTATTTTATCACCCAAAATTCCCTCTAACTACCACCATTTTCTGGCTAATTTGTATTTAATGAAGATCCACAAAGTTTTTAATCATAGAAATTCAACTGTGAAAAATAATTCAACTCCTGGCTGGGAAGCATGGGGAGGTAGTTCCTCACCTTCCTGAGCCCCACATCATCCAAATCATAGAGGGATGTAGGAACATCCTCAAAAGCCATCCTGAAGCCAAGAAACCCACACCAGTCACTTCCCAGAAAGCCAAAAGCCACAAAAATTGGTGATTATCAATAAGGCAGGGATTGCTGTGCTCGACAGCACAGCCCCAGGGATGGGGCAGGAGCCTGGGAGGGCTGGTCCTGGAGAGGGGGGAGTTCCAGGGGGCTCGTACCTGCAGGACTGGGCATGATGGGTGTCCCTGGAGGGCCACCGCCACCGGGCGGACCCTGCGGAGGCAAAGCCAGCATCAGATGTGCAAATACGAGCGCTGCTCACCTTTCCGTGTTTTCAAACACTTGCCCCAACTCTCACACCCCCAAACCCAGCCCAGTCACCTCCCATGGCACTGATTCCCCTCCAGACCACAAGAATTCCTGACAAAAGGACAGACAGACGGGGCAGGAGGACTCACCACGTATGTACCAGGCGATGAAGAAGAGTATGGGATCTGTAAGGACAAGAGAGACAGGTTCAGCTCCTGTAGGCTGGATCCCAGCAGAGCACAGCCAAAACCCCAAGTGCCCCCTCAGCCTGGTCAGGGTGGGAATCCCAGCAGCCTAAGCAAGAGGCTAGCAGGGAATGACACCATTTGCAGGACACCTCCCAACCAATCCTGCTCTTGCTCCGAGATACTCACTGAGTTAGCACTGCTGGGGTTCGGCCACGGTCTACCGGCGCCCGGCCCCCTGGGACAGAATTAAAAAAGTGAAAAAAATAAATGTTGTGTTTTTATCCAGACAGTCCCAAGTCAGCGGTCAAACCTCCTGGTGTGGGGATTGCCTTACATGTTAATTCCAGGCATGCCAGGACCTAGGGAGTTGGGTGGAGGTCTCATGCCGCTGCCGTAGTTCTGCAACGATAACCAAGGGTCAGTCTACCGTAACAGGAAGGGACACCAGAGACACAAGGGGGAAAAAAGCCAATAAACAAACAAAAAACCAAGCGGGTCTGTGTGCAAAAATGAGCTTTAAAAAAAAAAAATTAATGATGATGAACATAGAGGCAATTGTGTTTATAAAAAAACCAGGCAGCTGAATATGGATGGGAGCCAGGCTGAGCCCCAAAGTTCTCCCTTCCTGCTCTCTGTGGAGGGAAAACATCTCCCTCCCAGCTCTGGGAGGCAAATCTGTTCACAGCCACCAGTGCCAACAACAGCCTTTTGGGTCTTTCGCTTTGTGCAGGAGAAAACAGGGGCAGAAGGAGAAAACGCACCACTTGGAAGGTTCCTGCTGCAGTGTAAGGATGAAGAAAGGCTGCATGAACTCCCCCTGAGATGGAGCACTCCTTGCTCCCTGGGTGACTGCTGGAGCAGGGAAAACCGAGCCAGGCTTGTTTTTCTATTGCTCCCCAGCTCTCTGCTCCATCCCCCGGAGCAGGCGAGGGCAGGCAGCCCCCTGGGCCTCCTCTCCTGCCTTACTCCTCCCTGGCTTAGCCTCCAGCTGGGACCGGGAGCCTCAGATCTGCATCCCTCATCTCCTAAAACCAGCTCTAGTACAAAGCCAAGCCCAAGGCAGCGGAGGAAGAGGAATCCCCCGAATGCCGCGCTCCATTTGGTCTGTGCTTTGCTCCCTGTGCCCTGCAGGCGACGTGCAGCCGGATTTAGGTCGCTCTGCCGCTCTTCCCCTCCCACTTCCCTCCCTGTAATGCATCTTTTTGGACTGTATGTCTGCCATTTAAAGAAAAAACTGCTACAGCAGGAGGAGGGATGGTTGGTCACTTCCTACACCACAGCCCCTTGGAGTGCTCCAAGCTGGATTTTAAGTACAATACTTTAGCGCTGTCAATTTTTACCTGGATTTACAGATACACCAGTACATGATGCACTGCTGGGGGCACCACCAAAGTTTGTTTTGAAGAGGCAGAAAAGGGTTTTCCCCAAACAAATTACCAGCAAGTCCTTAATTGATTGAAATTTCAGCCATTTACACTGAATAGCAGCATCAAGCCCCTTGTTTAAAAAAAAAAAAAAAAAAAAAAAGGGGCTCAGCATTTTTAATTGGAGCTGAAAGGCTGGAAAACGAAGCCAGCTGAAAGATGCTCAGGGAGGGTGGGGAGAGAACGCAGCTGTGCCGAGCGACCTGGATGCTGGGCTCTGGCAAGGCACCGCCAAAACCCAGAGAGCCACAAAACCCTCTTCATATTGGTGCTGGCAAACCCCATCCTGGCTTCTGCAGAACTACAAATGGGACTCTTAAAGGGAAACAGGCAGCGGCAATCAGCTGAAAGGGATGATTCATCACTGCTGTGTAATAAGGAGCTGCTGTCAGGACGCCGGGATGTCCTGGCTGGATGTTCTGCAGCCCTCTGGAATCGTTTGAACAGTATTTGGGAAGGTCCCAATGCAAAGCTTAAAGAAAAACAAGCCGTGGGCACACAAGGTGTGAGAGGCTGCTGGGTCTGGGTCGGTATTTTCGGTGGCTGCCTGCGCAGGCGCCGATTCCTGGATGGCTGTGGGGAGGCAGCGCCTGCGGGTGCCAGATTGGGAAGCCCAGCGCTTCTCCAGGGAAAGGCTGCCTCTTAAAAAACCTCTCCCCAATGTACATACACAGGGAATGGTGGAGTCAAAAATAAAGCTCTGAACATTTCACAACTCCTGCCGGCTCCCAGAGCCGCTGCCATCCCACGCGGCGCTCAGCGCGCGCTCGCCGCTTCCAAGTTTCACGGCGAGCTCTGGAAGTGGGAAGCAGCCTCCCCCGGGCAAGCCGCCGCCGCTCGCCTTGGCGCAGGCCACGCTAGCAAATGCCTCTTTTTTTTTTTTCCCCTGGGTGTAATCCTCCAGGAAAGGAGGATTTTAAGCACAGCAGCAGCGGTATTGGGAGGGCTTGCCTGCGAAACAATGCTCGCATAGGTTTTTTGTCCCCTGCTCTAAGATGGATCTGGGTGCCCACAGAGATGGCCGAGCACCCCTGAGCAGCATCCTCAGGTTGGTGCTTAAGAGATGACACAACTCCCTCTTTACACAACATTCACTTATCTCAACAGTCTCCAGGGGAAAAACAAAACAAAACTCCAGCGCACCCGCTCGTCTCTTGACAGACTCTGATCCTCGCGCTACAAACTCCACGTAGGCGACGATGCAGAGAGGATAAACCTCCAACCAAAATATGGTAATCTGGTTTTGAAGTCTCGTAGAAGGAACAAACAGGAGTGAGTCAACAACAAGCCACTCCATATAGTGAATCAATGGAACAACAGCATATATTAACCCAGATCTGCTTAATTTCAAGAGTCTACTCCCCTTTCCTGAAATAGGGAACTCAAGCAGGCAGCAGGAGGGGCAGGTGGAGGGGAACCTCGCAGGGGAAAGCCTTATTCCCCTGCTAAAGAGATCTTTGCCATTTCTTTTTATTTATTAATTTCAAATGCAAGCCTCCTTTCCCTTTCCTGCTGTTAGGGTTGTAACTGTTTCCCAGGCAGGCAGTGTAATGCACTCAGAGGCTGCTCTGGCGCGGAGCTAAGTGCCATCCCCTCTGACAGAAGGGCAGGAGGGAGGCTGCAATACCCTTAATGAGCTCTGAAGACCTCACTCATGTTAAAAGGAGGGATTTCCAGATGCAAGACTAATGTAAAACGCATTAACACTAATGGGGGGACGGNNNNGGGCGGGGGAGGAATTCCCAGCCCTCTGAGCCCCAGGAGGTTGTTCCAATGGTTTGTAGGATGCTCTTTGGCACTGGGCTTACCTGTGGACCAGGACCCATGGGGCCCATCCCTCGCGGAGGATTCATCCTTTGCATGGGGCCGCCCATGTTAGGGTGCCCTGTTGGGAGGAAAGCAGGGGTGTTACATGGTGTCGCAGCCACCCCGGGGTCCCAAATTAACAGCTAATTAGAAACATCAACACTTGACCCTCCTCTGCTGGGTTTACCTTGCTGTCGCGTGGGATCCATCGAATTGGGCAGCAACGGCTGTGTACCGGGAACGGCACCTGGGGGCTGTGAAAACAAGGAAGCAAGATGAAAAAAATAAATCCTGCATCCCACTGCATCCCACATCCCACTGCATCCTGCTGCATCCCGCATGCCACTGCTACAGCCTCCACTTGTTTGCCTCCCTCATCCTTTCACAAACCCCCTCTAAACCCTGAACAAGGCGCCAGCGTTTCTTCCTCCCCACAGGCCACGCGCTGCTGTACTTAAGGGAAGCAGAGGAACACACAGGCTGAGCAGGGCACAGGTGTCAAATCCAGCAGGGAAAGGTGACAAGCAGCATGGCACCCTGGTAACACACAGCACCAGGGCCAAACCAGGCAGTGATTCATTGGCTGTGGCGGGGAGAGGCTCCATGTGCAGCAGAGCAGGGCTGGGAGCCATCCCCGCGCAGGCTGAGGGGAAGGAAGATGCTCCCCCTCCCCAAACTCACATTCCACTCAGGCAATGCTGCTATTTAAGCTTCAAAGGCTACTCCAAACAGATAAAGGGGAAGAGAAATGCAGATACTGTCTGCCTGGGGGAAGCAAACTGTAAACAGTTTTGCTATGGTGCTGCCTGTTACTTGGATGCTGACACTGAGGATCCCAGCGCTGGAGCACAGCACAGGCCCTGGGTGCACATGGCTTGCCGAGGCAGAATCGGCCCAATCCCAAGTTTTTTGCAGGCTGGAAGCTGGCAGCAGGAGGAAGATAAACCAGGGGGGTTGCAGAGGTGGATATTTACACTTCTGCTGCCTGACCTTCCTGCCTGTCTATTTATTTCTCTTGTCCCTCAGGATGTGACCATAACCTCGCTGAGCTCTGCCTAGGTACAACCATGTGTTTTATATGTAGTGTTTGGGGAAAAAAACATTAAATCCTTCTAATTAACTTCACCCACTCCTGGATGCTTGATCCTGCTGTGGGAACAGCCTCCCCAAACCTGTTCCCCCTGCCTCTCCTGCCTGCCCAGCTCACTGTGCTCACCTCCAGCAAAGCTTGGGATGAGCCCAGAACCACTGCAGAATAGGGTCCTGTTAAAACTGACCCATGAGGAGGTGCAGACAATTAATACCTCGTTAAAACAGCCATCAGTGCCCTGGGTGGAAGGCTCTTCCAGCCATCCAGGCGTGGGGGTCCTCCATTAGCCCCTGCTGGGATTTTCTCAGCTACATCTCAGCTGTCTCACCACCAGTTAGCAAGTTCCAGAGATTCAAGTCTCAAATCCAGCAAGCACAACCCAGAGCAGGCTGGTACATCCTATTTCCTGACTATCCTGGCTCTTTCTGCTAATTAGATCTACAGAAAAATAACACTGATAGCCAAAAAACAAGCTCCCAAGATAATTTTTACACAGGCACCTCTGCTGCTCAAAGGAATTACAGGTTTCCTTTAATTTCCCTTTAGTGACAAATCACCTCTGGCTTGGTCATCACCCTATGGATCTGCATGGCATCGTTGAGAAAGAGATGAATTCCTTCACCAAAGGCCACGCATGCATCCAGGCAGGGCATGGGGTGGAAGCCTCTGTCCATAAGGCCAGAAACAAACTGCCCTTGTATAAGCTGGGATAAGAGGATAAACCCAACCCAAAAAATTCAGCAGTGACCTGCCCCGCTTGACCCTGCCGCTGATCTAAACGCTCGGTCAACCCAGCAGCAGGATTATCTCCATCACTTTAATTTTCTGTGATTGCAGGGAAAATCCAGGCGGCAGCGAGCACGCAGCACGGCACAGCCCTGCTGGGAACACCACGGATGGAAAGCAGCACATTCCCCACCGCTCTTTCCACCCTGGACAGGCCCAAACCTCAAAATAAAATTCAGCTATCATCGTTAAGTGACACCTGATGCTCCAGCGCTAGGATAAATGAGGTGACCAAAGGAGGCAATGCTTGCCACCCAAACCCAAGGAGCATCTGCAGGACACCTGGCCCTCGTCATCCTTCCCAGGTAACAGCTATCCCTAGGAAATCTGGAATCCCGGGAGCACAGTACCTGGTTGCCCATCCTGATGGGGGGCCGGGGACCTCCGGCGTAGCGCGGCGACATGAACGGCTGCAGGGACACAAAAGAGGGTCAGGGCTGAGCTGTGGGGAGACAGCACGCTCCCCACGCACGCTGGTTAGCCTGTACACACCGCTTTTGGTATTTTTGTTTTTTTTTTTCTGGAGACATCCTTTTTAAAAAAGTTATGTTTCAAAAGGAAAAAAAAAAAGAGAAAGGTGTCTGGAGTCCGTTTTTATAGACATTTTCTCTGTAGATTTATTGTTTAAGAGCGTGTTTGGCATCGGCAATAATAGGTGAGGCTGTTAAAATTAGTGCATGGGAAACCCTGAGTGTTAGGTAATGTTCAAGCTTAAATATATAGAGATATATTAAAAAAAAGTGGCAAATAAGCACATACAGACACGCACACACAAAAAACCCCAGTGCTAAGTACTGAAAAAAAAAAAAAAGAAGAAAAGCTTAAAGTTACTTCTTTTTACAACTGCTGCTACTAACAGAAGCTTAAAAACCCACGTCAAGTTAAATTTCTCAGGCTACCTTGGGAAGGTAAAACAGTCTGATACCCATGATTGACTTCTCAGTCCACTGACAACTGCATATCCAAAAAAAAAAAAAAAAAAAAAAAAAAA
>VZRN01001083.1:3427658-3454029 GCA_013397935.1 Dasyornis broadbenti | reverse complement strand
AAAAGAAAGGGGTGGTTTTTTTTTTTTTTTTTTTTTTTTTTTTTTTTTTTTAAATTTTTTTTTATTTGAATGGTTTGGCGGTGAGATGGAGCCAAGCAGATTTAAACCAACAGCCTCCTGCCAGCCTCTCTGCTCCAACTGCCGAAATCCCACCACTTACACCACCATTTATACTCCAGGAGCCAAAAGGAACCAGCCCCTGCCCCCAGTGCCTGGTCAACCTCATCTGGACGAGGTCACAGCACCTCAGGACAACATTCCCGCTGCCTTCTCCATCCGTGCCCCACCAGAGTGGAGAAGACAAACCCCTGAGATCCAACTGCAGCATCAACCTCCTTTAGCAGAAGTCCTCTCCAGGCATGGAAGCTGACTTATTTTTGCTTCTGAGTTGCTATCTCTGTGAATGCAAAGTGCAGCACGGGCAGCTGACACCTCCCACCATTCCCCAGTGAGGTCTGGCCACCCCCAAAGCCCTTCCTACATCTCAGCTGCAGGATTTGGGGTAGGCAGGATCAGAAGAGGTGAATGACTGATGAAATCAAGTGGAAGGTAAAAACCAGGGCTGGCGGAGGCCAAACCTCAAGCCCCATCAATGCAAGAGTCAGTGTCCTCCATGATGCCTGCCTTGTGCTGCAAGAGGGGGTCACTGCTGTCCAGGTACTGATGTCCTTCCTCTCATATCCCACAGCAGGTGAGGGCGTGAGGTGAACAAGTATCAAACACATGGCGGACATGGCCATCTGAAGGCACCCTGGCTGGGCCCGAAGGTGATGCTTTGGGTCTGCATTTCGAGCTGCAGAGCAAACAGTGTTTGATTATTGGAGAAGAAGCATCTATGAGACACGGCAGCATCTCCACCAGAGAAAAATCCCCTGTGGCAGCGGGATCCAGAGAGAATCCGTTGTTTGTGCTGCTGAGTGCATCCTCTGGAGCGTGGTCCTGCCCCGACACCAAGGCTGCTCCCGGGATGCTCCAGGCTCAGCGCTGCAGCATCCTTACCCTTGCTCCATCCCATGTGGTACCGTTCCCAGAGGAGACTTCTGGATGAGGTGACGCCCAGCTGGTGCAAACGTTTTGGCAGACAGGGAGGAGCTGAAAGCAGCTTTTTTATTTTTCCTTCTTAAGAACTCTTGCTTTTTCCGAGCAGCAGCACCCAAAATGCTCGGACCAAGTTGTGACACCCTCGGCATGGCTGCCCTGCTTCATCAGAAACGCAGCCCCTCTGGATAGTGCTATGTCCATAAATATTTGCAGATGTTTCAGGGCTGGGAATGCCTGCCAGAGCAGTTGCCCTTTCACACGGGATTGCCTTGCTGCAGAGGAAGCAGCAGATGATCCCGATGGATCACGGCAGTTGAGACAAGTGTTTTGCAGAGATGACATCTGGGCTCCAACCAACAGAACAACCCTTTTTTCTTAAGAAAAGTATGTTTAGCAGTTATTAACTACTTTTGGTAGAAGAGGAGGCTGAACACATGCCATCCTGCTTCCTCCACATCCCTCCATCCAGCCCTGGAATCGCATCCCTGCGGCACAGCTCCTTCTGATGCGCCACGCTGGGTGAGCAGGACCTTCCCTGCAGTTGCTTCACTCTCATCTCCAGACCAGCACTCTCCCCAGCCAGAGAAATCCCATCATCATCTCAAGTTTTCCTTTTTTTCCCTCAAACTGGACACTCTGTGCGGGGTGTTATTCTTCATCTTCCTGTAGCTGCCTTAAAAAAACCCCAAAAAACAACCCCAACAGCTAAAACGGCTGTAGAGGAAACTGTTTCCAACAGCTGTCGGTGCCCCAACCTCCGCTCTGCTTCATTCTTTTCTCCCCTGTACACTCCAGCGGCTTTAAAAGCCCAACCTGGCCCACTGGACAGCCAAAGTTTGCTGCCACAGCTGCTTCCTACAGGGAGTTTCCAGGAGATCAGGTTATTTCCACTCCGTCTTTCATGAGCTCGACTCCTCAAACTTCTTGTAAAATATTAAAGATGGAAAATGGCACGAGTGATCATAGCTCTGCGTGTGTCAATTTATGTTCCCAGCGTAATTCACCACAAATGGATCATGTTTTATGGGCTGCATACTTTCAGCTAATGGGGGAGTTTTGCTATTTAAAAACATTTTCAAGCACCTCTGGGGGTGGCAGAACAAGGCAGGATGGTATGAGAAGGCAAAGCATCACTGCCACGAGACACCGATGGTTTTGAGTTAGCAATAGGGAGGCATCTTGTGTTTAAAATACCTGCCCGTGCCTGCCGGTTTTGATGTTAGAAAATACTAAAATAAATTAAATGGATATTAATTAAAGCCATGCCTGGGTTTATTGGAGAGGAGCTTTATTTCTACTGAAGGAGAGAGATGTTTTGCAAGTTATCAAGAACAAAATAAGCTGTCTCTGAGGGAGCCTTTAGGAGAGATGCTTCAGTTGCCTTCAAAGAGAAAGACCCTGGTTGACTTCCAGCATGTGGTGCTGGGTGAGGACCTTCCCGAGAGAGGGCAAGGCGAGGCCAGGAGAGGTTAGACAAGGCAAGGCAAGGCAAAGCAAGGCAAGGCAAGGCAAGGCAAGGCAAGGCAAGGCAAGGCAAAGCAAGGCGAGGTTAGACAAGGCAAGGCAAGGCAGCGAGACAAGGCAAAGCGAGGCGAGGCAAGGCGGGCCAAGTTCCCCTGCAGACAGCGAAAGGCAGTCGTGGGCAGGAGCTCTGCCTCGCCTGCAGCTGGGGCTCCCAACTGCAGAAGCCTGGTTTTAAGGAATATGTTTAACACAAGCTCTTCAGGAAACAAACCCGTGTCAGCCGGAGCCAAGAACAGTCACCTCCATCTGGCTGGAGCACCCGAGAGAAAGTTGACTGCAAATCCCACCATATGCTCCAGACGCTCGGTACAAAAGCCTCGGGCATCCTACTAAACTTCCAGAAAAAAAAACTTTCTCTGATGCTTTGCTTTTCCCTTCCTCCAGCCTGCAGGCTACCTCCCTTCAAACCCTGCCTGGTGCAGGCTGCTACCAAGTTCTACCCCAGGATTTTGGGAAGGGCAGCCTGGTTTTGTCGCTGTCATGCTCCCTTACTGGAACTGGCTGACCATAGCTGGTGGCTACCGGAAAATTCCACTGAGACATCAGGACAGCCGGGCAGGGGGAAAATGGTGGCATCCAAGGAGGGAGCAGGACAACATGGACCCCTTCCTATTGTCCCTGGCTTTACCATCCTCACCCCATGGGAGACCTCATCCAAAGAGGGAGGTCTCCAGGACATGAAGAGGAGAGGCAGGGAGCGCAGGGGATGTGGTGGGGGAAGGCCCCCAGGCTCTGGAGCCCCCAGTCCTCCCCAGCTCCCGAGGTCTGTCTGCATTAGGGGGCAGTGTGGGAACACGGAGCAGCCGGCGCTTTGTTTTGGTGCATCTCAGCGCCAAGCCGCTGATGCATAGCTAACGCAGCGCCGACATTGATTTATGGTCAACTTTCCATTTCATCAGCGTGGGGTACGGGGCGATGCGGGAACTCCGTGCTGGGGAGAGCAGTCATGGCTGGGGGGGACTGCTGACTCGGCCCCACCGTTGATTTGGTGGTATAAAGGTGTGGTATTCATTGCCTTCAATTTTTTGTTTTGCTTCCTATATTTTCCTGGCACCCCCCTGTTCCTTCTGTGAGGGATCTGCACCCCGGCAAAAATCCAGCTTTCAAAACAAAAGAAGGAACGCCTCTGATGACCTTTAGGAGGATGAGCAGAGGGTTTGTTTGCTCATCTCCATGGGACAAAGAGAGAGATTTAAATAAAAGCATCTACCCATGCTGGCCATCAACCCAGCCACCTTTTGTCCAGAGCATAGCTGATGCTGTGCCGCTGGCTGGCACCGTGAAATGCCCCAGCAACCCAGGAGTGCCATGGGCCTCTCCCTTCCCGTCATTTTGGGAGATTCTGCAGGCTGCACTTCCTTGGCCCCTGGCCCGAAGGTCACTGCTGAGCCCTGGCACTGGGAAGGGAATTTCACTGCAAGGCAGTGGCTGTGGATGGGCACTGCAGCCTGGAGTCCTCCTTGCTTCTCCCTTTACTGGAGCATTCCTTCTCCTCCAAGCTCATTCACACAGGCTTTTGGGATACTAAGCACCAGGAATGGTCCATACAATTTTTTTCTCCCTTTGCCAACCTTCAGTGGACATCTTCATGTGCAGGGCTGGGTGGGCTCACACACCCCCAGGGTGGTAGTGCAGGGTCTCTGCTACCTGAGCTTTGCCGGTGACTCATTCCTCAGTTCCCTGTGTGATGCCCCCTCATGCTTGAACATGATCAGGCTCTCTCAATCTTCTCAAAAACTATCTGTCCATGCCTGCTACCCTTGGGGATATCCCTTGCAGGTCCCTGGTGCAGAAGAGTGAGATGCTGAAACCCCCTGAGCTCTCTCCAGCAGTCTCCTGGCATGAGGATGGCACTGGCTGAGGTGGTACCACCTTACTCACTCCCAGGGCTGGCATACCAAGGGTTGGGGAAAAGTCCTTTCTGTCTTCTGTGACCTTTTTGTTTTTTGCCCTCCGAATTCAGGCACTTCCATCTCCTAGAGATAGGAAATTACACCTGAGCTGTGACTGGCTCAACACTGAGTCTCCAGCCCACCTCTGCAAGAGCTGCTCTCCAGCATCTCCTGACACTGGAATGAGCTCCAGCACCCGCAATAAATCAGACAGGCTTTCATGGAGGCAATGTTCAGACTGTGTTAAAAGGTGGGATTTTTCTTCTGCTTTCCATCCCGAGGGCTGGGAGGAGAAACCAGATGTTGGAGGGCTTTCAGGAAAGGCAGGCTCTTGAGATGTCACATGTGAGCCATATACACCAGCACCCATCCTCTCTCCCTCTGGCAGCACTGGGGATGGGCAGCATCCTCCACACGACACCTGTATCGGTGCTATTACATTGTCTGGGGTTTAGGATCCCCTCCTGCTTCTGAGCCACCCCGTTCCCCAGCAGCTCCTGGGCCAGCCGCATGGGAGGCAAGGAGCTAGGATGGGGTTGCCTGCTCCTGAATCAGACCCTCAGTGCAGAAGTGTTACAGGAGGGCAGAAAGGGAAAAGGGGGGACAGCTTGGAGGCTGTCAACAGGAAGAGTTGAGACAGCAGCATGAACAGTAAGTCTGGAGAGATGTGACTCCTCTTCCTCACCTTTCCCGCTCCGGGAAAGCCAGCCCATACTCTTGATGCCTTTCCCTAAATTCATGCCAGTTTTGCAGCCCTCGCAGCTCGGCGTGAAGCAGAAGCCCCAAAGGACAGTCAGCTTCACCGCGGGGCGAGATCAGGACGTTTGGAGACACATTTGTTGGAAGCAGCAGCTTGGCACTTGGATTGCTGGCAGCAGCTATGACCTGCGAGATTGCATCTCCTCCGTTGGCTTCACCCCCTGCTGCCGAGCGCTGCTACAAGATTCGCCTGTTTTAGGGTTCCCGATCAATATCGGATATTCTTACTTTGTCAGAAGCATGTTCAGGAAATGGGATCTCTCTTTCTCTCAAAAAAAAAAGACAGGACCCTCCTTCCCCCTTCCCACATAAACACAATCGCTGATATCGGGCTCAGATATCGCCACAATAAATCACAAGCTCCTTATCGAGCTTGCCTGTCTACTGCCCGAGAAGTTCTCCCATATACAAATCACAAGCCCAGATTAAAAAAAGCCCAGCTTGCCAAAACAAATACTCCTTTCAACTCTTATCCCATTTTTTACACGAACAAGTGTTTTGTCCTCAAGCAGGAAGATTTTAAAGCACCGAAAGCTTATGCTGCTGCAAACCAGAGCAGCTCACCCCGGGCAAAGAGATTCCTGAAAAAACCCCCAAGCTTCAAGGTTTGAAAACTCCTTTTCTGTGTGCTTCTTGATATCCTTTCTGTCATCATCACTCCAAACATATGTTACCCCTTTCCTTTCTCAGAGCTTGGTGTGGGATAAAGAAGGGACTTTGGAGACTTTGCTGGGTATTTGCTTACAAGGTGCCTTCACGGCACTCAGGGATTTGGCTGGAGCCCACTCCTGCCTGCAGCCGCAGCCAGGGTTTGTTAATGTGTTCAGTGATTGCATTTGGAAAAAATCAAGTGGTTAACCAGAGGAGGGGGAAAAAGTTTCAGGAATCAAAATCCAGAATGTTTTCAATTACGCACGTCTGTTAGGACTGAAGAACAAATACAATCCCAACCCAAACACAAACCAAGCAGCTTTGGAAAAAAACATTGGTTGTAAATACACAGTAACCTCTTCAAGCAAGAAAGGAATTTGCTTTAAGGCCACAAAAGAAAGAAAGCAAACGTGGAAGGACAGCAGAACACAAGTTATTCCTAGACAGGTCAGCTATGCAGGCATGCTGCTTCCCTAGCATCCTCTTGGAAAAAAAAAAATCACAGGCACGACAGCGCTGACACCCAGAGCGAAAGCAAACACGTGCGCGGTGTGGAGGGAGCAGTGGGAGGAGCGGCAGCCTACCTGGAAGAATCCGGGTGGGATGGGGCCCCCGGGCATCCCGTCATTCGGGGGAATGTTTCCAAGCACGGGACTTGGGGCGGCAGCTGCGCTCTGCAGGGAACAAAACCAGGGCAAACACGGTCAGAGTTATGACAAAAGCACATTAAAAAAGCCACCTCTCCTGCCACATCACACTGAGTCAATCTGCCTTGTACCTCTGGAGCCCTGAGCATCTTCCCCAATGGAGGAACTGGCGGAGGATGCTCGCAGCTGAAGGGGCACCGGCCTCTGTGACTCACCCACGGAGGAGATGGCCACACAAAACCTAGAGATGATTCTGGGGTTTGTTTATTCATTTACGCAGGCACTGAGTCTTGTTAACCCACCAAGGAGCCTCATGCAATGTGTCATTTTAGGCAGAAGATGTTTTTAAGCTTTTAAAATGCTTCTCTCCCACCTTCCTGCCATGCTCGCTGGTTTAGCCCTGTCCTTCGAAAATTATGCTTCCCTGACCTCACCAGCGTGCCATGGCTTTATTATTAATTGCCAAATTCATTGCACTCAACCTGTGGAGTCACATTCCCCCTCGTGCCTCCCCAGAATGAGCCACCAGCGCAGCTCCAGTCCCAAAAAGGACGGACGGAGACAGACATGGAGTACCTGGACACCCCACTCATTCCTACTCAGCATCCCTACTTGTATTTATTCACTTCCTCTGAAAAAGCACCAGAACGATGGGAAGCTCCTACTCTGAAGGAAAATACAAGAAAAAGATCTTTCCCTGAAAACCACTGCTGGTGACACATCCCTGTGGGGTTAGGAGCAGTACCTGTGCCATCCAAGTGCACTCCAGTTTGCCCACCACCAAGTGACTCCCATTCCCAGTTATAAAGGCACCAAACCTTAACTGAGTTTGGATCGCTGAACTATTCCCTCCACCAATTTTTATCCCCCTAAAACCATAGTGGAAAAATTTTCCACTGAGGAAATCCTGTGAGCAGATGGGGTACATGTGAGCCTGCTCAGGCTTGGTTTTACCCAACAAACCCCACGTCCCAACAGCAGCCGAGACAGCCCCAGCTCCCGACCACATCCGATGCAGTGACAACCACAAGATGTGAGCAGAGAGGGGAAGCCAGGCTGCCAGGGCAGCCTGGAAAACTAAGGATTATTACTAAGGACTAAGGATTGCCAAGGCAGGATCCCCACATCTGGTTGGGAATCTCCCTATTCCTAACCAGAAAGCCTTGCAGAGGCAGGGGAACATCAGGCTAATCTCTGCCTTGTGCCTTCCCAGGGCATCCCTTGTGCCCCTCAACAGGCTCTCCAGCAGGAGCTGGTGTGCACGATGTGGGATGAAGGCCAGGACCATGCCAGATGAGTGGTTGCTTTTCCCATCCCAGCATCTCAGAGCTGCAAGTGTCACAGACAACAGTGGAGGCTGATTCCCCAGTAAGAGCCTCCCTTCATGAAATAACCGGTTCTCCCTGAGGCTACAGGGTCCTGCACTCCCAGGCACAGCCCACGGCACGCTCCCCCTGTGCCCCTGAACAAGGCACCCCAAGCAGCCTTCCCCCCACCAGCAGCAAAGGCCAGATCTGAGTGTTTTTACAGTTAATAAAAAAAAAAAGTCCTGGCAGGAAAAATAAGCCTGCCCATTCCAGGCTCTTTTTATACATCAGACGGCAGCAAAAATAGATGGAAGAGGGAGTAAACCCACTTCTCCCCCTCCCTCCATCCCCCCAAGTGGGTCAGCTATAAAAGTAAAACCAAATCTTAATCCAAGGCCATGAACATATTGCAGTTTCTCTGCAAAGCAGATGACGGTTCTTAATGCAAAAATATATAAGACCGAGCCCCAAACTGCAGCGAGCCCATTTGGAATTTCCTTTATTAAACCCTCTATCACGCAAAACGCTTCTCTCCCAAGGCGGCAAGCGCTGCAATAAAGCTGCCAAGGTGATATTTTATGGTTTCAAGAGATTTCCAGCACACTATAATCCTTTGCTTGGGGAATCTCCCAAAGCGAAATGGATCCCGAAGTGGTGGGGAGTGAGGAGGGACACGAATTTGGGGATCCAGGGGAAAAGGACGCTGCTCTCCTCCTCCCCTCTGTAACAGGGAGCAGAGGGAGAAGGGCAGAGGAGCCAAAGAAAATCTTGAAGCAAATGCCCATTTTTCCACAAAACCACGGAGTATTTTTCCGTGTTAAACACCCTGAAACCTCACCTATGCCTTCGCGGCGTAAACGGGGATTTAAAGTTCCTCGCACATGTGGTGCTTGGCAGAACTCGGTAATTAAAAACCCGCAAGTGCCCTGAGCATATTGTAGGATGGGAGCCAAATTGGTCAGCCCTTGATGAATGATTTACAAGGCTGCGAAGTGACATTTTATTCCTTTTTTTATTCCCCTCCCCATCACCGCTGCTAAGGTAAACACCGAGGCACCTTTAGCCCTGGCGAAGCAATGAGAGCGCAGCCGTGGCTGGAGCAGCTCTGTAAAAAACACTTGCAGAGTGCCAGAAATGAAGGAAAAAAGGGGGAAGGAGACAGCAGGAACAACTTCTCCAAACCTTAAGGGAGAGCACCCAAACCCTAAGGGGTCAGCACCCAAACCCAAGGGCTTTCCAGCACCCATTTCCAGGACCTTTTTGGCCACGCAGATCCTCCCACATGGTTTCTTTTCATAATTTTGTCCCAGAAACCCTTTTTAGGGACTCTTGGTTGCAGTTTGCTTTCCAAGGTCCTTTCCTTAGGTGAATATCTAAAACTCACTGAGTCTCTCTGGTGCAGGTACAGACAATGTGCAGCTGCCACGGAAGCTGGCAGAAAACGGCCACAGAACTGCCGTGTCACCACGTCCAAGCTGGTGCTGAACCAGAAGCACATCCAACCACACGAAGGTCCCCATTGGCATGTGACACCCCAAATTTCCTTCCACCAAAACCCATGGAAACCGCTGCCAGAAACAAGCCAGGACAGCTCTGGCAATGCTGGCATGCCAGCTCATTTGCCTTTTCTAAGATGGCAAATTTTCTCCACGTTGGAAATCAATATATATGTGTTCCTGGGGCGCACATGCATAGCTATGTACACAAACATACATATGTATTTTTAATTCCCTGCCACATACGTTGGTATTTTTCCTCTTTTTTGGTGGAAGCCAGCGGAATGATGACAATCTGGATCACCGTGTTTCGCTTCCAAAGCAAAGCTCTCAGTTAACACACCGGCCTGGTACGCCAGCAGATGCCGTCTAAGCCTTTAAATCGCACACTAATTGCACTAATTGAGCTAACAGTCTCTGTTTCGTCTCCCTACCCTGAGTCAACCAGCATCTTCTGGTACTGCTGTAGAGATCCAAGCTGTTGACTGTAGTGTTATTTTGTCAGCCATTAAACGATTCATCAGAGTCATTAATTGATTTATTACTGCTGCCTGTGAGTATAGCTTTGCAAATAAAGAAGGATGGAGGTCAGGAGGCAATGGAAATCGGACAAAACAGCACAGCCAGGAGCTGGGCACTTGAATTATCGACAGGAGCCTGCTTGCGCAGGACCGCTGGCATCAGGTTATGGAGGAAAAAACAGGGAAAAAAGGAAAAGATGTGCTGTTTGGCTGTGCTGCAAAGCTGGTTAGGCTCTTCAGCTACAATCTATGCAGGATGTAAAAGGGCTATTAAAACCATCTTGTTTTCTTAACCTAATCCTTCAGGAGAAACCAGGTTATTCCGCTGTATTAACTGCGCTGAAGAGGAGCAGGGAAGAGGCACCGGCGTTGCTGCCCCAAGCAGCTCCTCGGGCTCTGGTGCATCCCTGCCAGCACTTTGGTGTCATCCAAATTTGCCTTCCCAGGCCTGCTGAGCCTGGAACACAACTCACCTCTGCTGTCCCACAGCCCTGGGAGGAGCTGCAGTCCAGTGCTTTTATTTATTTACTTTCTTTACTGCAGGGTTTAGGTTTTTGCTGGGAGTGAGGGTTTGCTGTGAGCAGGGTGCGGCGAGCCGTTTCCTGCCCCCCGCCCTGCTGCACACTTGGCCCCAGAGCAGCCGTGAGGCACTGCCGAGGCTCCGGGAGGGTTTTGGGGGCTGAATTTAGAAACCAGAGCAGGTGGGTTGACATCACCATCACGGCCAGAACGTTGCTGCTCCCAGCCCCCAGATCCAGGGTACCCCCGTAATAAAAGGCAGCACCCTACAAGAGAGGGGGCTTGGGAAGCTGAAGAACTTTCACACACGGGGCTGCTGCAAGGAATTCTTCCTCCTCATCCCCATTGCTGGACCTTGAAGAGCACCTTGAAGGTGGGAAAAGGCACTGCCCCCCATCCTGCAAGGCTCTCAGTGCCATGGTGAGACAACGGTGGCAGGGTACCAGCTGAGCTCACCACCCACCCAAAACTGACAATCTTCACCAACACAAGCAGAGGTTTTCTACTAACCAGCTATGAAAACCAGGTTCCAGGTGGTGGTAGAAACTGTGCCATTAAACACAAGTTGGTGCCCCCACCGCATGCTCTGGGCGAGCAGCTTGCTCTAGCATTCCATGCTGGTTTTCACCAAGCACTTATTTTTAACAAAAATAACCTCCCAACGGTGGTGGAAGGCAACGGCAGGCAGCAGAGAGGATGTTCCATTGTGGGAAGCACCACCAGCGCTGGCTGCTCGGCCAGCCACAGCCTCCATCAACTTGACAGTGAGATGCGGAAAGCAAAAATACCTTCATGGCACAGACCTAAAACCAAACTAAGGATGGTTGGGTAAATGCTTTTTGAGCTCCAGCTGTTTTTGCCCTCTCTCTCCTCTCCAGAAGAGCGGACCAGAGGATTTTGGCTGCATCTCACACCTTGCAGCCACTGTGGGAGCAGCACAAGACTTGAGGGCAGCTGTGTCCGATAGCAGCACGCAGGGGTGCTCAGGACATGCTGGTGATCTGGTATCTATCTGTCTCCTTTGATTTTAGTTTTTGCCTAGAGCACAGGCTTTGGAGCCTAAAGAAGAAAACAGCGTGCAGGTCAGGACTTAAGCAGGCTGCGTAAACAGGTAATACGGAATTTAATTGGACTCCAGTTAAGCCTTTTCATCTCGTTAAAGCTGCCTTCATCTTATATAGCCAGGTTTTAAATTTAATAATAGAACCCTCCCACACCTCACAGTAACCCGATTAACGCCAGGGAGGACGACACGCCGACCGCTTCCTCCAGACCGAGCCCTCAGATCCTCTCCCACATCCCACCGACCTCTGTGGGTCGATGTCAGTGTCTGTGTTGCATCAACGTGCACCAAAATAAAAAGAACACCAGCCTGCTGCAGGTTCTGTGAGTGCAACTGCCAGCCCACATGCCTGCAGCGGGCACCCACTGTGGCACTCACTTCAAAACCACGGTGCCTGCAGAGCCTCTCGGGTGGGCTCAGCATGTTTTTGGGGCATGCCACAGTCCATCTTGCTTCCTCCAGTGCCATCCATTTGGCTGCATGCTCCAGAAGACAAAACAAACCAATTTTGGTTTATTTTAGGGTAAGAGATGGTAAAAGAACACTGGGTTGAGGCTTTGCGTATTTGCAAGATATAAAAAAAACAAAACCAAAACAGATTAAATGGGTTCATAGCAATATCACCAAACCACCCAAATGCCACGCTCCCATGAGACATCACGATGTGCATACAAGTTCAGCTTAATTATACTTCTACAACATCACAAGCTTTTTGTGCTTATTTTAAATCCATCACCTGTGAGCCGCCCGGCACACAAAGCTCCAGTATACACCCTGGTTGGGAACAGCCACGCTCGGCCACATTTTCCCTCTCCTTTATGGAGAAAGAAACAAGCCCCAGACCCATATTTTCCTTGAGCCTCAAATGAAAGAAAGAAAAAAAAAAGACATTAAAAAAAAGGCACAACAGTTGAATGGTGTTTCAAGCTAATACGGGTTTTTTTGTTAGTTTTTTCTTCCCTCCCTTGTAAAGGATAATCTGAGACAGCAGCTCCGGCCACGAAACAATAGGATTTTAATCTCTTAAGTCGGCGTCCCCCTTATCCCCGGGAAGGAAACCCCTTCAGTCATTTACAAGTTTGTAAATAAGGCTCTTGGTAGCATCTCACGGACATCTGCTCCGCCAGCCCGCCAGCGTTCCTGCTAACATTTACAAACATCCTTCCACAAACACCCAGCGCGCTCTGCTGAGCTGGCTTTCTCTAAATATATCCCAAGGAAATAACTTGGCAGGGCTGCAAAAATTTCGCAGCGACCGAATTAAAGGGGGGGTGGTGAGCGGGAGGGATAAGCATGCGAGGTGTAAAACAGACTAAATGCAATTAGGCTCTGTTTTGCACACGCGTGTGTACAGGGAGCTTTACAAAGGGAAAATTGTGGGAAGTGCAGCCGGGCTTGCTGGAAGTGCTTCCCCTGACTCAGGAAGGGCTTTGCAGAGGAGAGCACTCCGGGGCTTCACACCATGTGGCTGGGTGTACAGATTCACCCCAACCCTGTATTTAGGGATGCTTTGCCACAGGCTGCTTCGAGCGTCCCCCATCTCTGGCTTGGAGTGAAGGTGAAGCTGATGGTCTTGGCTTTTGCCAGCATCTTCCCCGGCACAAGATCCATGTCCAGCCGCACCTTAAATCCAGTGTATGAACCCTCCGTGCTGCCAAACAGCTTAAATGGATCCCATGCAATTAGCACCCTGGAAAATGCTGTAAATACACAGGTATTAATTACTATCAATTCTCCTCTAATAATTCCAGCAACAGACAGGCCAGGCTCTTTTCCAGCAATCAATACCATCCATTTCAGGGTCTACCTGCCAAAAAAGTTATATAAAATAATTATATAAAATTTTCATTAGATAATGCAATTGCTTAGGACTATTAATCTACTGCTCATCTAACAGTGTGGGATGCTCAGCTCTGTGAGGGCCCCCCCGGCAGCTCCTTGCACCAACAACCTGCACTCCCTTCTGCACTGGACACTTAGTGGTTCCACCTAAACTTGCTCCTGATGTACGCACAAAAGACTTAATGGAAAGCTCACAGATTAATTTCATATTTTAAAAAACATCACGATTTTTAAAACCAAAAGGGAAATGGTTCTAGGAAGCAAAGCTGCCAGGAGAGGTAATTCCCTGGAGTTCGCTGTGCAGTTATGATGATTACATTTCATGGGACTTTGCTCCCAGTGATGTCCCTTGCTCCACGCTGCTGTTTCTGGGGTGTTACTACGTGGGATTGCACGGCTGGATATTCAGTGGCACGAGCATCAGCTCACCTTCCA
This sequence comes from Dasyornis broadbenti, assembly GCA_013397935.1. Classification (NCBI taxonomy): domain Eukaryota; kingdom Metazoa; phylum Chordata; class Aves; order Passeriformes; family Dasyornithidae; genus Dasyornis; species Dasyornis broadbenti. Next base: position 3,440,332 of record VZRN01001083.1, on the reverse strand, counting down.
TCCTTCCCTTAAGCATCACAGCTAAAATCAAGTCCTGTTACCAGTCTTTGAAAAGACCAGATTAAGGAAAATACTGCCTTCCTCTCAAAAAACTAGTAACAATGTGGTGAGGAGGTGCAAGAGAGGCTGCTGGTGTTGGCAGCTGGACTTCTGCTTCCCATAGCCTGCTCTTCACCGCTCCTCTGCCTTGTTCCAGACTGAAACTGCCAAGCGCGTTTTGGAAGAGGTTGTAAGAAAAGCTAGATTTAAATTGGTAATCTAACTCAAGAAGGAAAAATAATAATAACCCGTGACTTTAGAAAAATGCCACGCCACTGCACCACGTGCACTTGAAGAAAACTAGTTTTAACTTGTCCAAAGGATTTACTGACAACTAACGAGGATATTGCCAATCCCGTTGGCAAAACACCCCAAAGGCATCCGGAGTCCGGCAGCAATTTCCCCATTAAAGATGGGCACAGATGACAATTTTTTTTTAAACTTTTTTTTTCCCCCCCAAATTTTTGCCACCTTGTGTTTCAGCCAGTTGATCTCATTGGCTGCTCTTTGCAATGAAAAATAACACAAAATAAGCTGTGTGTTTGCATGGGGAGTCAGTGATGCCTGGTAACTAACCCTCATCTGAATCCAGAGAAGGGGGCAAGACCCCCTTTCCCGGCACCTGCCTTTGCAGTACAGCAGGAAACACCATGACCTCCCCGGAAAAACATCCTTTTCCATTGTTTGGGCTGTGGGATGGAGAACTGACAACCCAGCAGAGCATCCAGCACTTCCCACCCCCAATCCAGCCGGAGAAGACCGGGCCCCAGCTTTACCCCACGGGAAAACATCCCGGTTTTCTCCATCCTCTCCTGCCGCAGGGAAGGAGAGGAGAGAATTAATGCAAATACTCCCATTCTTGTCGTGCACTTGAATGCCAAAATATCCCATTTGCTTAAGCCTATTTTACTGCGAGCAGCTGCCCCGGTATTATTCCCCGACACCAAAGGCAAAGGGCAAAAGAAGTTGGTCCGGAGCAGGTGAACACCATCTGCCCGTCCCTGACAAGACGCTCGTGGCCACCATCTTCGTGTAATAACACAAAGCCTGTTTGAGCGCCTGCGAAAGGTTACGGCGGCGCTTTTTGAGCAGTGCCGTAACCTTTCGCGGGCGTTCAGGCGCGTTTTGTGTACCTACGGAGGCGGCCAAGCATCCAGCCCCGCTTGCAGCGGCCCCTGATGGATTTGCCTGCTGATCTGTGAAGTTTTTCCACAGCGAGCCCTTAAAAAAAGAAATAATTAAAAGAAAAAAGAAAAAATCCCCTTCCCTAACAAAGCAGCAGGTTAACAAAAAAGAAATCACCATTTTTAACAAAGGTGGCTCTGTTGATGTTTGACGGTGCTTTGTAGCACATTCTCTGTACAGCATCTTCCATGAAAAATGCTGTTGGAGGGGTGGAAATGCCTTAAATTCGGGCAGAGGTGGCAGGTGAACTTAACTAAGGGCTGTGACTTGCTGCACGAGGACAAAGTCCAGCATATCCTATAAACCCTGGCGAGGTAGATGGGGAAGAAGGCGGTGGACTTTGCACAAGAGCAGATGGCACTGCTGTGGCCAGACCCAGGGCAACCCTTCAGAGCCCTAAATTAATTGGGATGGACTCAGAGCACATTTGAGGACTGCTGTATTCAGTAGCAACAATGGCTATGGGCTTTTGTCCCTGCCACCACTCAAGTAACACCCATCCTATAGGACCCACCCTCCTGGAGCACTGCCACGACTAACCCCCCACGTTTCTGCACTCTTGATTCATCCCAAGAAGCCAGTGTGGGCTTAGAAATCCTCCATGAGGCTGCAGTTGTGCTCCATGAGCCAACCCAGTCCTTGAGGAGCCATTGCTGGGACAGCAACACTGGAGCACCATGAGGAAAGCTGTTGGCAAACCCCAATCCCAAGCAAGATGGGTTTTGAGACTGAGTGATGATGGAGAAAAGCCATCATGCCTTGGCATGATTCCTATGATTTCCAGGGTGATGTTTTAAAAATGGTGAAAATATTCTGCCCTCCATACAGACCTTTTCACTGACACCCTGCCTAGGAAAGGAGCCACAAAACGTGGCTTGCATCCTGGCATCCCTGCTGCGTTTTGGTGTGGAGCTATGGAGCTGCATCCTGCATCCCTGTGGTGTTTTACTGCCCAGTTTGGAGCTGCAGAACACCCTGCATGTCTGCATCCCACAGCAGCAGTGGTGATCCTCCCCAAGCAGTGGATGGCCACCAACAAGGTCAAAACACATGAGACTTCCCAAGCGCTGTACTCCAGCCTCACCCATCCCTGGGGAGTGGGTTTGTCCAAGCACCACTGATACTCTTTCCAGGCAAGCTGAAAGCTTGAGCAAACAGCTCAGGTTGGAAACACATCGAGCGGAAGGGAAGGTGCAACATGTGGGTGTGAGGCGGCGGCAGGAGGAAAATCCCAGCTTTCCTCACCACCTGCCAGCACAGGATCCCAGCCCAGGCCGTGGGCATCGCTTTACCCCGGCAGCACCGAGACCGAGCTGTGACTCCAGGGGCACAGACAAACCCAAAGCAGTGCTAATCGTCCCCAGAAATCATCTTTGTGCATCTGCCAGGGGTCAGAGATGAGGATTTTTGGGGAGGGGGGATTGCAGCAACTTTCCCCTCCTCTCCACTCATCTAATCCTCCAGGCTAATCCCTTCCAGCCATATGGAGCCCTCACATCCCAAACCTGCTCCCAGCCTGCCCCTTCGCACCCTCTATGCCGCCGGGAGTAATGCTCTGGACCTCAAAAGTGGTGTATGGGCGAGGAAAGGGTGTGATTCCCCCTCCAGACCCCCAAGAGATCCTACAACCACTGCACACGCAAGGTTTCTAACGAAAATTCACATTAAAACACTCGAAATCCAGGCAAGCACAGCCCCATGTCTCGTGTTGCCTCCCCTTTTTCAACAGTAGGGTTTATTGCAGTTATTTGTGGGTACTGCCCCCCAAAAAGAGTTTCCCAGGTCTGATAATTGCTCAAGGCATTTCAAAATTAATAGAGCAGCTAGAGCAAAAGACAGGAGGAGTAAATCTGACGTAAGCCACTGTGTAATTCAGTGTTGTTCCCAAGAACTGGTGGCTTTCTCCACTGCCAAAAAAAGCCAGGGGCTAAGCTAGCTTGGAGGGGGCGCAGATCTCCCCTGGTAGGCTGGGATTTCTTGGGAGGGGGAGGGTGAATGGGAAGAGGCATTTTAACCATTTCAGTGTGTTCTGGAGGAGTAGAGGAGCACATCCATAGGTTAAGAGGGAATTCACCAAACCACCTTGCCTCCTGCTCTGCTTCCTCTTGCCTGCCATTACCTGGGGATTGGAAGCACCGTTCCTAAGTGGCCCCACGTTTTATTTACCTTAACACCAGCTCTCTGCATTGCTTTGGTATCCCTGGAACCGGTGATCCAGGCACAGCTGAGCAGCAGGACTTGCCCATGGAAAGGTCCCCATGGAGTTACACAACTGACAAGGTGCATGTTGGGACAGGGGAGGATTTCTGATAAAAATACAGGTTTTATAATAATCACTGGGTTTTTTGCACAGAGATGTTTGGTTAGATGCAACTCCAAGCCACATCACTCTTGAAGCTTACAAAACATTAATTATTTCTCTTCTAAGAGCACCTCTCCCTGTCAAAACACAGTGGTTAATACAAACCCCCCATTTATGAACTGGGAGCTCTTTGAAGCCGGCTCTGGAGAGACCCTATAAAACCAGCGTGCAAACCCCTGACCCCTGACCCAGCAATAAACTGGTACGTGAGGCAGGAAAACTTAAAGTCTGGAGAGCAAAGAAAAAAAAACCACAAGAGCCCCAGGCTTTCAGACAGCAGAGAGGGGGAGGGAGCGAAGTGAGAGCACTGAGCATCACTGCAAGGTCTTGTTTAGACTGGCAGTGCTGGGAAAAACCTGGCTACAGAGCCGGTGAGCCGAGTTCAAGGGATGGACTGGGATGGCGAATGGAGGGAGCACAGGCCTGGTGGCCATGGCCATGAATTGCTGATGGAAACCTCCTGATAGGCTTTTTTCACATCCAACATTTGATATCCATAGGTAAGAACAGCTCCTTCATTCCCCACAGTCAGAGCCACTCTTGCTACACCCCAACACAAACTCAGGCACAGGATGTTGGGTCAACACTGGTGGCATGGCCCCCAGAGCACCCTCCTCTCCATGGTGACATTCCTACAAGCACCAGGTTGAGATTCTGATCCTCCTCAGATCCCAAAGCTAAGCATCCCAAAACCTTCCAGCTGTGAGAGAGGCTGCCCCTTGCCTCCCTGGGAGAACACCCCAGAGCCCACTGGGAGCCACAGGCAGACTCCGAGCTTCCCAAAAGGCAAAGGACAGCCCACGGCATTCCAGTTAGTTTTAGATCTTAGTACAGGGTGGAGACTACACCCCTCCCTGCCCACCCCTCCTAGGGCAGCCTGCAGATTCTCAGGTGCTGGCGAAGCTCCAGTCGTCTTTGGGGTTTCTCCCTCCTCTTGTCCCGGTGGGACAGGGCACCCACAGCAGCAGTCCCCAGCACCCACCAGGCTTTCAGTGGGCAATGGCCTCTCCTGGGAAAACTTCCCAGCTGCAGCATGGAAATGACATGAGGGACGAGGGGCCTTTGTGCAGGCAGCACCCTGCTAAGCCGCACAAAGCTGGGAGCAGTGGGGTTCAAAGGCTCCTGGTGGAGGGAAGGGGCCCCTCCATCTTCCCCCGTCCCCGGGCACCGGCTTTTGTATCGCCTTGGCCGGATTCGTTAACTCCCCTGCCGGAGCTGGCTGGGGCCTCCTCCGCCTGCAATCCCTGCGGATTTTACCTCCGGGCAAGAGCAAGAGGGGGGAGAAAAGGGGGGGCAGCCCAGTGCCTTAAAAGAGCCTGGTAAAAACAACAGACTGCAGTTGGGGGATTGATACACGATGGCTTTAAAAAAGCACACCGCCGAGGAGAGTTTGATGGCTCTGCCAAAAGGAAAGAAGTGTCTTCCCACTTGCAAACAAGAGTTAATTATAGAAAAAAAGGCCCAGGAAAGTGTTAAAACCATCTGTGCCATGAGGAAGAGGCTGGGGCTGGGCGGGTGAAGGCAGCAGCACTGACAGCTGCTGTGTACAGGCAGCCTGGACTGCTCCCCCAGCGCAGCACCGTGCCCTGCCATCCTCCTGCCCTGCCATCCTTTCTGTGACATCCTCCCACCCTGTCATCCTTGCCATGCCATCCTTGTCATGCCATCCTCCCTCCCTGCCATTCCTGCCGCACCATCCTCCTGCTCCGCCATCCTTGATGCGCTATCCTTGCCCTGCCATCCTTACTATGCCATCGCTGCTACACTGTTCTTGCTGTGTGTGCCATCCTCCTTTAGCAAGCCACAGGTCCTACCTGCTCCAGCAGACCCCAGCAGCCTCTCTCCTGCAGGGATGTGTAGGGCAGGAGCTCCAGGTTCATCAGGAAAAGGCACCACCAATTCCCAAATGGATGGCACAGAAGGGACATCCCTGGGATCCACTGCACAGCCTCACCAGGAAATCTGTCCTAAATAATTCCCACTGAAGCATCACAGCAGTAACCCCAGGAGAGAGACCTCCAGGCACCCATTTTCACCACAAACCCTAGAGAAACATGGCCCAAGTGATGATGCCAAGTGCCCTGCATTGCCTCCACCATCTCCTCGGCAGGGCTGAGGATGGACATGCCTCCTGTCGTGGGAAGGACGGGATCCACAGGAGGCCAGACCAGCCCGCAGGGCTGCACACAGCGCCTGACCCTGCAGCCGGATCCCAACCACTTCACAAATATTTACCTAGCTGGTTTTTAAACAAACCCCAAATGCCAAAGAGTTTAAAGTCCATGTCCTAAACAGCTCCTGTCTTGCTCTTGCCTGCCCTTGGGTCCCCAGCCACCTGCTCAGGGAATCTCCAGGCCCCTGCACCCTGTCCTGACCCCCAGGTTTAAGGAAACTGCAGGCAGCAGGCTCCTGCCTGGTCAGGCAGCTGGGCCAGAGGCAACACTTCTGCCTCTGATTTTATTAGGGACATCCAGGCTGGATGATGCCTGAACACGCAACTGGTGCATTTCAGAGGAGCCCTCGTGCTGAGGAGCTTCCATATACATTCAGTGCAGAAAATAATTAGCCATAATTAAGGGTTTCTGGTTTATGGCTCCAGCAATTGTTTAAACAGCAAAGCCCTGTTCAAATTAAGTTCAGGGCTCACCAATAAATATTTCTCCACTGTGCTATGGTTTAGTTTCAAACTTCTGCTCAGAGAACAGCCTGGGCTGAGCTGCTACTCCTGCGAGCAGGCAAAGGAGCTGTGTGGTCGGGCCTGTCCCCAAAATCACTTTCTTTTGAAGCAAAAACCTGTTGTGGGTAAGGGAAGGGAAGAAGGAACGGAAGGATAAAACTGATGGGAGCTGGAGAACATGACAGTGGATGAAGAGCAAGAAGGTGCTGCCAGCTTGTAGATGGCTCTGAGACGTGACATGGCACCAATGCCCATGGCACAGATGGATCAGCTGGAATCTTGGCTCACCCAGTCCGAGTTTGAGGCAGTTTCAGGCTCTTCTGTGTAGCAACTACCCACCAGGCCAGCCCCCGCCCCACCTGCGGCGCTCCCTCCCTATGGACAACATATGGCACGTCTCACCTCATTAGAGACATAACTAGCAGAAATAATAAGCAAGTCTTTACACAAAATCTAAACTAGTGCACTAGAACAGGCTCTTCAGCATGGAGATTTTTGGTGCATCCCACCAAACCCCGTTCCAAATTCCAGCTGTGGGTCTTGTAGCCTACTCGTCCTCCACACCACCAGCCTGGGCAATATCAACTGGGCAAAGCAGAGTTAAATGTGGAGATCAATATTCATATGAAGGCAGCTTCTGAGAGGTTTCAGTTGGTTAAGCAGCCTTGAGATTTTGGCTGTGAAAGGCAGTGCTGCTGACGTGGCCATAGGTGCACTCTGGGGTCATCTATACAATTGTGATCTCCGGAGGAAGTTGCTGACGAGAAGGAATCATAGAATCATTTATGTCAGAAAAGACCTCTAAGAACATCGAGTCCAAACGTTTCCCCAGCACTGCCAAGCCCACCACTAAACCATGTCCCCAAGGGCAACATCTACACGGCTTTTAAACCCCTTCAGGGATGGTGACTCCATCACTGCCCTGGGCAGCCTGTTCCAAGGCTTGACAAGCTTTGCAGTGAAGAAATTTTTCCTAATATCCAATCTAAACCTCCCCTGGTGCAACTTGAGGTCATTTCCTCTCATCCTGCCTGTTCCAGCAGTCCCAGGCTGCTGGGATAGGATGTAGGAACCCCTCATGGGTGGAAACCTGCAAGCAGACCCACAACACATACACTAAAACTTTTTATTTCCACTTTTTAATTAACACCAGCTCTCTGTTAGCACTGAAGGGGTGTGCCACTGTCCACCACGAGGCACCACGCTGTGATGCAGTCCCACCACGCTGTGATGCAGTCCTACCATGCTGGACCACATAAAGGACAAGAAAAGAGGAGTCCATACAATGGCCTGCATAGGAACTCTGTCGCCAGCATGGTGGGGACATCATGTGAGAATGCTGGCCCTCAGCCTGGAGAGCTTCTCCTCTCCAAGGCAGGCCCTGAAGCCACCACAGGGCTACCAAAGAAAAGGCCAGATGATGCTGCAAATCAGTAAAAGTCTTTCCACTGTTTTCTTCAAGGAAAAAGGATGTTTCCCCTGTGTCTGCTTCCTCCAGCAGAAAAAACTTCAGAGGGTCCTGGGAGCAAAACCCCAATGCTGCTCTGTCACCCAAAAAGGCATCTTCATAGACATTTGGTGCCTGCCCAGAGGCATAAGCCAGGAGCACCGCTGGCTCCTGCCAACTGCAGGGTTTTTCCGAGTATGATCTAGGAGTACCGTGGGAAGTGCGCACGGAAAATAGCCATATCATAAACCAACTCAACTTCATGACCTGAACATTTTAAGACATAGCAGGAGCCTTTGTACTGTGGCCATAACTGCAATATATCAGTTAGCCATCGCTTCCACCAAGATCTAGTGCTCCAGATCTCACAGCAAATGCTGACTTAAAGACCCATATCAAATACATTATGATTCCACTGTTTCCCGTTACCCACGCTGATGATTCAATTAATTTAAGAACAGCAGTGAAATTTAATTTCACCATTAACCCTGCAATCCCCAGCAAATGCCAGCTGGGAAGGCAGCAGCCACCTGCCCAAGTTTGGATGGACCGGTGGGGTAGGAAGAGTGTGAAGAGGCAAAAGATGAGGAAATACAGATGTGAGAAGTAACATGGGGCAAAGCAGGATCTTTTTTAAACCCTCTGAAAAGGTAGAAAGTGTAGGAAAGTTTGCAGGAGAGACAAGACTTGCAGGAGAGACAGGACAGGGAGCAGATGAGGGGTTGCAGAGCACCACCTGCAAAGGGTTTTATTCACAACAGCCTCTTGCAAAAAAAGCTCACTCTCCCCCTTCCACCTCCTTCCCTTGGCACCGCTCAAATTCACAGGGTCTTGGCCAACTCCAAAGACAAACACCACACAGAGCACAAAACACACCAGCAGACGCCCTCCGAAAGGGCAACCCCCAGAGCCTGCCCAGGCCTTGCCTCGGATCCATCAGCAGGGCCAAGGGTTAACAAGAACCATCAAATGGAGCGCAAGCCGTTCTTTCACGGGGGTAAAAGGTTGCCCTTTCGAGATCTGCAGTGATGGTCTGCATGTAGGCTCAGGGCTCAGGTCAAGTGGGGTTCACCCATGGCTCCATCAGGCAGCCCAGCTCACCACGGAGGAACAGCACAGAAGGGACACGGCCGCCCGACGAGCTTCCCTCCCTGACACGTGGCCCGAGAAGAATAGTTAGCCCAAGCAGAGCTCTCCCATCTGCTTTTGTTTTCCACTCTTCAGTCCTGGGCTCTGCTAAAGCCCCTGAAGTCACCGGGCATCTGTTCTCCTCCACCCATCGCAATCTGCCAGCCACCGCCGCTCTGACAGCCATCCATCACGCCGTAATACGCTGACCACGAGACCCAGTGGGACATCATTTTCAAGTCAAATGCAGCAGTTAGCATAAAATAAAGCATCGCCCTGGTTTGGTTTTTTTTCTTTTTTTTCCCCCCTTCCTGACGATCCCGCAGCTGCAGCAAGGGACTCAGTATGCTACAGAAATGAGGGGGGAAAAAGGCACAGGAAAATGGCAATTCTACTCTTCTGAGTCATAACAATTATGACGTTGTGATAAGAAACGTTTTCTATGAATTTTTAAGTACCAGTAATCCTGTTTTGCAATTGTCCCCCGGGAACAAGGCGACAGATTGAATGGGGCTGACAGTTATTTCCATTCTGACGAACGCGGCTCCGACGCGCCATCTCCTCCCTCCAAACTTCCTGGCCCAGCGCTCGGCCCACTGTTCCAGCTTGTTTGGTGCAAGAAAAGTGGAGCTGGCTTGACCACTGGTGTGGTGGAGGACATCCCTAAACAACCTCTGAAGCTGCCCCACTGGCTCCAAGCCCCAAGCACACACTCTTCTGCTGCCCTCCAACAGCACACACAGGGAAGAGATGCACTCATGAAGACCCTTTTCCTTGGACACACAGCCATGCCCTCAAGAAACGTTCAGCTGGGAGCTAAAGGTGAGTTGAGCATGTTGGTCCCCCCTGATCCTGCCACAGCAAACACCCCTGGAGGTCCAGAAAAGATGGGGATCAACAGGGAAAGCATTGCGTGACGTTTCACTACTTAAGATTCCAAAATTTCCATCACCACTCTAAAACTCTGCAGATTTATCTCACTGATACAGGAGAGAAGGCGGCAGGAAACACCTTTTTTGTTCAAGTCTTTCAGACCGGGAACAAAACCAGCTCCTTTTACCTCTTTTGTAAAATGAGCACCATCATCAGAATCAGTGCAGAGGAGCGAATTTGTTTTGCAGAGGATCAAATAAATAATGGATGACGAAGGAAAGCTGCCACGGCGAGACTGCTCGGGAGATGCTCTGCTCTAGGCAGCCTTTCCCGAAATGCTCCTAACAGATCCTCACACTGGCTCCAGCTCCAGCAGTGCTCCCCAAACCCAGGTACCAAGCGGTGCACCGACCCAAGTGACACTCTCCAAGACATCAGTGCCTCATGACTGTTGTCTCTTGCAACCTCAGATGGGAATGTTTTTTACCTGCCATCAGGCAAGGAGAGAGATGTGGGATGTGCTCCTGCAAACGCAGGGCATTGCGTGGGCCCTAGGAGTCAAGTAGCTTGGCACAGAGCAGCATCCCTACAGGAAAGCCCATCTTGCTGTCCTCCTGGGCTGGCCATTCTCAGCCACCAGCCCGTCAGTAAGTCTCAATCCTTTCAGTAATCTGTTTTATTTAAAAAAAGGAATACTAAATTTCTACTCCCCCTCAAGCAGTCACCCCATGCCTCTCCCACCTCCGCCCTGGAATGGCTCTGTGCCACACCAGCACCCAGCAAGAGCGGGGATGATGCCACACGCCCACCTACAAGGGAAGCCTGGGCCTTCAGTGCTCTATAGCCAGGAGACATTAAAATCAGCCTGTCAATTTACATGCAAATTTATTTTAGATGCGACAGAGAGCTTACAAAAGAAGGTGTACTAGATGCTGTTTGCTTCTGCTAAGGCTGTTGTGATTTGACTCCCAAGGGTATTGGATGAGTGAGCTTGAGGGATGGGTGCTGGGATGCAGAGGCTTTCACCTCTGGATCAGTCTCTGGCTGAAACCCAGCTCCACAAGGACCAAAAGCCTTCAGTGTGAGGGCTGTGCAAGCTGCTGGTGGTGGAGCAGTGCAAGCACAGAAGCGTGTCCACCACCACTGCACCTCTCCCTGGCAAGCCCTCCTCGGTATGATTCCACCTTGGTGAGACTCCTCCACAGCATCCTTTGTCTTCTGCTTTGTTTTCCTTCCCTGAGCCCGGGAAAGCCTTCCTCCTGTCCTACTCCCCTCCTCCCTGTCCCCACAGCCGCCGCCCCAAGGCCAGGCTGCTGCACCCAGGGTGGTTTCTCAGAAAGCGCAACCGTTTCTGCAGAAAGTTTGGCAGCTCGGGCCAATGGCAGGAGTTTCTTTAATCAACTCAAATGGCATTTTCTGCAGATAAGTCTCCCACTCTTGGCCGCCAAGAAAAAGCCAGTCGGACAGCAGCAAGGAAAAAAAAAAACACCCTAACACAACCCCCCCCACAGAGGCTGCAAAGTCACCGCACAAGCTCGCGGGGTGATTATTTATAGCCTTTCCCTCTGCAAAAGCCAAAAATAATTGTTCCAGCCCAATTAATGAATTTCTGAACGCTGGGCTCAGGGGTAGCCACTGAAGTGCAGCACTTTGAGCTACTTGCAATGTATTGGGCTCTGGGATAATGTATTTAAGAAGGGGGGAAACTTATTGTGCAGGAACAACTGCAGCCAGAGAAGAGACGAGTGAGAACGTGAAAGCAGCAACTCTGCAGACCCCAAGGTCAGTTGGAAGGAGGGGGACGAGGTGCTCCAGGCACAGGAGCAGAGATTCCCCTGCAGCCTGCGGTGAAGACCATGCTGAGGCAGCTGTGGCCCTGCAGCCCGTGGGGAACCCCATGCTGGAGCAGGGGGATGCCCAAAGCATCACTGAACTCATGGTGATTCATGGAACAGACCCACACTGGAGCAGTTTGTGAAGAACTGCAGCCTGGAGAAGGAACCATGTTGGAGAATTTTGTGGAGGATTGTCTCGCCATGGGAGGAACCTCATGCTGGAGCCAGGGAAAGGTGGGAGGAGCCTTTCCCCTGAGGAGGAAGGAGCAGCAGAGACAAGTGTGATGAACTGACCACAGCCCCCATTCCCTGTTCCTCTTTGCTGCTGGCAGGAAGGAGGGAGAGAAAACCAGGAGAGATGTTGGGCCTGGAAAGCAGAGAGGGGTAGGGGGGAGGTGTTTTAGGATTTAGTTTGTACTTCTCATAATTCTTTTCTGATTTGATTGGCAATGAATTAATTTTTCCTCAAGTTGAGTCAGTTTTGCCTGTGATGGTAGCTTGTGAATAATATCTCCTTGTCCTTATCTGACCTATGGGCCTTCTGTGGTATTTTCTCTCCCCAGTCCAGCTGAGGAGTGACAGAGAGGCTTTGGGGGGCACCTGGCATTCAGCCAGGGTCAGCCCACCACCTGCAAGTGGCACCTGGTGAGATGGGATGGCTAAAGGCCGCGGGCATCTCTGGAGAGCAGACACGCTGTGGGCATGGCCGCACTTCCTGGATGCCAGGGTTTGGTGAGAAGGACCCGTCTTATGAACCAAGCTCCACGGGGTTGAGCTGGAGCTCCCAAGAGGTTCCCCAATAAAGGGCTGGGCTCTAACAAGGTTTCATGACAGCCAGCGTTGAACCCTGTGAAGGTCTGACCACGGTCACCAGCTGGGAACAACACTGAGTTGGGATCCTTCCACGCTGTCCCAAAGCCCAGCAAGACCAAAAGCCTTCTGCAGCCCCCCTCCTCAGGCACCCTCCCCACACATTTCTGCCCTCCCTCAGCTTCCCATTTCTCCTCACAAGCCCTCTGGTTTTGTTTGGAGAGCATTATTGCTTCTCCACAGGCTCAACCCACTCACGCTACCGCTGCCTTTTCTATCAGCAGAAGAGGAACAACTGCATTTGTATGGGAAGAGATG
>VZRN01001083.1:3411733-3427652 GCA_013397935.1 Dasyornis broadbenti | reverse complement strand
AAAAAAAAAAAAAAAAATTACATTGTCCTGGTTTTGGCTGGGATAGAGTTAATTTTCTTCCTAGTAGCTGGTACAGTGCTGTGTTATGGATTCAGTATGAGAACAACGTTGATAACACACTGGTGTTTTTGCTGTTGCTAAGTAGTGCTTACTCCAAGTCAAGGACTTTTCAGCTTCCCATGTTCTGCCAGCGAGAAGGTGCACAAGAAACCAGGAAGAAGAATGGCCAGGAGAGCTGACACAAACTGGCCAAAGGGGTATTCCACACCACAGAATGTCATGTCCAGTATATAAACTGGGGGTATTTGGCCAGGAAGCACAATTGCTGCTTGGGGACAGGCTGGGCATTAGTCAGTGGGTGGTGAGCAATTATACAGTGCATCAGTTATCTTTCTTAGGTCTTACTTTTTTCTGTCATCTCCTCTTCCAATTCTATTATGGTATTTTATTTCAATTATTAAACTGCTCTTATCTCAACCCATAGGTTTTACTTCCCCTTCCCCCCCCTTATCCTCCCCATCCCACTGGGGCAGAAGTATGAGCAAGAGGTGTGGTGCTTATTTGCTGGTTGGGATTAAACCCCATACATATATAAAGCCCACACACATTGGCATAGGTGACAAACATCCACAGACCAGAACTGTTGGTGATGGAGCCAAGCCAAGGGGTAGTTCAGGGCTTTACATTTGCTGTCCCTGCAGTCAAAACTGATCCCCCAGGCTGGGTATCAAACATTCTGGGAATATTCATCTCTTGGCAACCCCCTAAACAAGCCAACTCTCCACAACCCAGCATGAGCCCCAGACATAGCTGTTGAGGGCATGGCTGCCTTTGGAAGGAGAAAGCCTGGTTTCCCTCTGCATCCACCTCCGTCTGTTGGCTTGACCCACTGGGAAGTCTCAAAAAACCATCAGTTTTATAAGAACATGGAAAGCAGAAAGAAATACAACTGCTCTGGTGGCTCCAGCAGAAGAGCCAGCAGAGGAGCTCATGTGGGAACCCAGAGATGCTCCCCTAGCAAACCCACAAATAGACACCTTTCTTTTTCAGAGACAGCATACACTTTTTCCTTATTGTGGAAGGAATTTTCCTTTTGTATCTCCCTTGGGAGTACCAGATGTATCCTGCTGAGCTGCTCTCATGACAGTGATCACCCGAGGTCCCCGTGAGATGCACCCTACGCTCCAGAGCGCCCTGTGCCAGCACATGCTTCCAACTCAGGCAGCCAGCAGAGCTGCAGATGCCTAAAACCCACCAAAACCAGCCCATTCCCTTCCACACAACTCATCCCAACCCACAACCATCTTCATCCTGGGGACGACCAGCAGAGGAAGAGGCTGTGTATCCTCGTGGGGATTTGCATCCATGGAACACCTCCAAGCAGCACGAACTGGGGCTCAATCATGCCAGTGTAGGCTTCAAACCGACCTAGAGGACCCCAAGTGGGAGGAATATGGGGCAGGGGTACCCTATCTTTACCCCTGCAAAGCACTGCCCCCCCCTTCCCGCGAGGCTGTGCCGGCTCCAGCCGCTCCCGCGATCCAAGCGGAGCAGATGGCACGCGCAACACTTACGGCTTCGCTTTCCAGCCGCCATCGCAGAGCTGCTTCTCAGCAGGGCGGAGGCGGGGGGGAGACGGCTTTTTTTTTTTTTATATATATATTTTCCCTGGGAATTTTGATTTTCTTTAAAAAAAAAAAAAAACCCATGGATAATCCTGTGCTCGAGCCCCAGGAGCCCCTGGCAGCAGAGCACAGCGCTCTGTGCACGGACGGTGTGCGCCGGCTGATTGGCAGCCTGTCCGTCTGTCCGTGCCTGGGGACCCGGCTGACCGCCTGAAATCCCTGCCGAGAGGGACAAATCCTGGAAAGACTCACAAAGCAGAGATGGGGGAAAAAAAAGGGATGAAGTGATCAAAGAAAGGGCTTTCTAGGGATTCTGCTGGCTCGCCTGGATTTCCTTCCTTTGCCTCCCTCCAGCCTTTGCCTCCGCCACCCCAGCCGGAGTGGAGAAGACCCAGAGAGAAAGCTAAGCTGTTTCAGCTCCCTGGGACATCGGTCCTCCTGTCTCCACCAGATAAGACGAAGCAAGGGAGATGCTGGGGTGATGACAGGCTGTGGGGCCATTTGCCAGCTTGGGGATCAGACCTAGGGTCCAGTGTCACTACACTCCACGGTCCTCTCATCCAACTCCGATGGCTCAAACCAGGTTTTCTACTTCCCAGTGGAAACCAACACCTCAAATGAGGCTGGGAAACCATAAATCTGGGCATCGCAGACACCAGATTGCTTTCAGCAGCCACACTCTGCACAGAGCTCGGCGATAAGTAACAAAAAGTCTGCGCTTTGCACCGCTGATTTCTTGTCTGGGGATGCATAAAACCTGGAGATGACAGATCAGCACCTCGATCCAAGAGCATCCCCACGCTCGCTCTGCCGGAGAGGCGGGTAAACAAAGGCGGCTCTCCCCGGCATCCACAGGCAGCTGCCACCGACGCCGTAGAGTAGTGGGAGGGGGAAAAAACAAAAGAGGTCTGCACGCTGGGATCTGCGGGAATGGGATGCCCCCGGCACTGTCCTGGCCCTTTTATTCCACTGGTACCCAGAGGGAGCTTGGCCCCAGCCCTCTGGACACCTTTCCCCTCAGGGTCTCCTTGGCCAGCCATCCCGGCTGGATGCCAAGGGCAGTGCCATACTCCATAACCACTCGGCATCGATCAAGGGGGACAACATCACAGGTTTGGGCACACACAGTGCTTTGGCCATCCTGGCAAAGAGCTCAATGACAATTCGGACCAGGATGCAACAGTTCTGCGCCCACAGGCGCTGTCAGGTGTGACCAACATCCACTCAAATCCCATGTGGGACTACGCAGGCAGAAGTTTGAGCCCCAATCCAATGGTGCACAGAGATTTAGTGAAGCCAAATGCTTGGCAGGGAAGTTTTATGATGCAGTTTCTTAATTTAGATGGCTTGGATGAGCAGGTGGTCACCAAAGCTTTGCATGGGGTGGTCACTACAGCACGGGAAAAGGGACAGCACTGGGAAATGCCAACTTGAGGCTGTTTCCAAGAAAAAAATAGACGGCGGCCATGGCTGTGGCACCAAAGTGCCCAGGTCTTGGTCTGCCCCCTCCATGGGCATCTGCTAGTTGTGCCACCTCGCCCAGTGAGCCTAGAGCAGCCTAAAGGGCTGGAATAATGCTGGCACACTCCTCCTAAGCCCACCAACCTTCCCCAAAATGCGGGTTGGATGCATCTCAACTCCATCACCTTTTCCAGCCACTGTGCTTCTCTGTTCGTGCCCCATCTGTTTGTTACTAGAGCCCCACTGCTTGGAGCACCACAGACCCTAAAACACAGGGTCTGGAAGTGCCAATGAGCACACCTTTAGCTCCGGGGCCACATGGATTATTTCCCCAGGCCACCATGGCAAATCCTTTGAAAGGAGGAAAGGCAAGGCAGGAAACCATCTTTACAATCCTGAAGTTGAATAATTATCACCTGGGCTGTCGGAAGCCCTTTCCCTCTTCCTAAGCAAGAGCTCCCAGGACCTACCAGCGCCCAAGGAGGGGACCATGCTGCTGGCCCCTCCAGGGCTTTGCCAAGGAATGCCGGGGGCGGCAACGGGGGGAGCAGCGGCAGTGGCGGTGCTGGGAAGGGAACCAGCTGGAGAGCCGCAGCCTCATGAAATAATGAAATGCCAAACCAACCCCTGCATCTTCCACAGTCTCTCAGGTCACCTACCAGATTAGGAGGCCTGTTGCTAAGGCAACCATATCTTGCAAGTGCTAGCTGAACTTCCCCATCGGTTTTAACCCTTTAAGGAGCAAAAAAAAAAAAAACCCAACAAAAACCCTCTTAGAAATACATATAAAAATAAAATGAAGGGGTAATGCCGATGATGCAACCCACAGGAGACCAGCGGAGGTGAAGGGGGGGCAGCTGGGAAGGGGAAGCAAAGGGAAGGCGCCCCAGCAGCCACCTCCCGCGCAGTGCACGCCGTGCTGGCTCCCTTCCAGGCAGCTAATAAAATTATTCAGCATCCGCACACGCACGCAAGACCCAGCAAACTTTCGATGCGCCTGGCACGGTAGCAGGGGAGTGGAAAAAAAAAAAAAGGCCCCCTAAAAAAAGGCAACAAAAAGTCAGGTTATGCATATGAAATGGGGGCAAACAAAGCAAAAATGGAACTTTTTGTGGTTTTTCCTTTTTTTTTTCCTCTGGTGGCCTCGCAGACGCCGGGCAAGCCCTGATGCCTCGGCAAGCAGCCGGCAGCCCGGCACCGCACTGGAGGGGACAGATGGCCAGCGCAGCAACGTCGGGATGGAGGTGATGGGCACCCGTGGCCACCCCACCAGTTCTGCTGCAATCCATGGCCAGGAGCATCCAGAACGGGGATACATGACTTGTGTTCTGCAACCATAAAATAAAATAATAAAACCAGCCCCTTCTACACGGAGGGATCATGTCCCAGTGGGGTGATGGGGACCATGGTCCCCTCCTCTGAGAGGATAAAACCCCATTCTGAATGCACACCAGGCAGGGAGCCCTAAATCTTGCAGCTTGCTGGGTTAATAGGGAGGCCTGCAAGCAATAAGGGGGGAAAAAAAAAAGAGAAGCAAGGCAATGCACAGGCAGCACAAGAGAGGAGGGGAAAAAAAAAGAATGGAAAAAAAAAAACCGAGGGAGAGGAGAAAGAGGCATGGAAAGGAGGAGAAAATGTGGAGCGGCATAAATCAGGCGGGGAAGGGGAGCCAGGGAGCACGGCAGCACGTGCTGCGTTCCAGGCGCACAGGCAGCGCATGCGGACGGCTCCTGCCTGGCAGGGTGAGCACCGGGAAGCAACCAGTCTCATGCCCCAGAGAAAGGGGCCCCCAGCCCCTCGTGGTGCTCATTCAGTGTGGGGTGTTAGCTCTGCTAGTCAGCACACCATCATTCCCATGGTAAAGTCTCTTTGGGAAAGAAAAAGCCTCTGCTGCTGCTGGCACAAAAGATACTTGATGGCAAAAATTAGAAGATACTCGATGGCAAAAATTTTCCACCCTTCTTCCCACCCTCAGGTCAGGCTGGGGACAGCAGGTGTGACAATTCCTAATAAATTCCCCTCAAATGAAAGCAGCAAAATGGAAACTTGCTCCCAAAAGCTGCCTCCTTCCCACCAGCCTGTTCCAAATTTATAATAAAGAGAGGGGCAAGGCTCAGTGCAAACCCTGCTTTGCTCTCACTGAGGGGCTGCAGTGAGATGGGTTCACACCGTGCCAAGGGGCTGCTGGCATTGCTGTCTGGCTGTGTTCCTGCCCTCCGACCTCACCCCCATGCCAGCACCCCTGCACCCTGCCAACCAGTTGACAGGAGAAACTTAATTAGCCATGTCCATCAACCCCAAACATCTGTAACCAGCAATATTTACAACCAGAAATAAAGAGGAGTGACCTTCGCGGTGCTGAAAGACAGTTGGGTTCTTGTATTACAACAGTGGGGACAGGCAAAATTCATTATCTCTAATAGCCATCCTTATAACCAGATTAAACACAAAGGCAGCAATTCCATATTCCCTGACCCACCACCATCCCCATCCCAAGCAGAAGGGAACTCCACTGCTCACACAAACCCCACCGCTGCATATTCAGCTGATGTTTAAGCATGTGGCCATCTCCATCCCTCCTACCTGGGAAAGACAATACCGCGGCTCATCCCACCCCAAGGGCTGGGACACCCAGCTGGGGTCACATCTCTCCTGGTCCTTTCTCCAGGCAGCCCTGAGGAGATGCTCAGCTCCCCTGTGAACATCCTGGAGGTGGCAGGGGTAAGCTCCCTGCTACACCAGGGATGTTGTGTTGGAGATGTTTCCTCTCAGCATGCAAGAGAAAAGCACTGAGTTTTCAGAACAGAGCCCAAGCCCCCAGAAATAACCGTTGTCATATCCCCATGCACAGATATCTCCAAGCACGAGGGTTTTTGTCCTGAAGACACAGCCAAGGATTTCACCTCTGGCTGTGAGATCCTCGCGGTGGCAATCACCAGCCAGGGAGCCAGAGCCTGTTATTTTCATCAGATGTTGTCTGTGGAGACCTTCAGCTGCCAGCCAGGAGAAACAAGCCACTGGAGAAAACCTGAGCCTCCTAATGGCTTTTCCTCCACCAGTCTCGGCTCCAACAGCAGTGTGAGGGCAACTCCTGCTCCAGAAGACGAGCTCTGGAGGGGCCAGCTGGTTTCTCCAGTGTTCAGCAGCAACAAGTCAAACTGCTTGGAAAACACTTAAGGTTGAAGGGGAAGCTTCAAATGGACCAGGCAGACGATGCACCGTGCTGGAGCAACGGTAAAAGTTAAAATTAATTAGCTGGCAGGATGACAAAGAAGCCATTGTGCAGTACGGTGGAGCAATCCAAGTACAAAGGCTTTATATAAGTCATGTTGAAAACTCCTTGATGACTGCAGGTAAGGACGGACAAGCTGTCAGGACGTGCCACAACACCCTGAAGGGCTTTGGGACAAGCAAGTAAATCTGCTTTTAACAATGAAATGAGCCCTGGGAACCTCAGCCCGGACCTTCTCTCCAGCAGAGAGTGGCAAAGGTGTGAAGCACCTAGGTGTTATTGGTGCTGTAATACTCAGGATAAAACAAAACCATCTGCTTTGGGGTTTCCATGGAAAACTGCGCTTGAGCAGGGCTAAAGGGACCCATATGCAACGTGGAGCAGCATTTGCTTCCTTGTGAGCTCCCACCCTCCATCCCAACCATATCCCACAAAGCACATCCCTGCCAAGAGCCCCCCTGACGAGACCAAGCATTTCAAAGTGTGGCTGTCCCTGTCCCAAACCAGACCCCCACAGGGTCTCACAAAACCAGACCCACCTCCTGGTTCACGCCTTGCACAGAGAGACCCCAACACCCAAAATGTTTCAAGCACCAACCGGCAGACCCAGGTTCTGTTCCTCAGGGAGGAGCAGGCACTCTCCCAGAGCCACAGGGACACAGGAGCTGAAGCTGTGATGGAGAGCCAGCCCAAGCTGTCACCAGCCATGACCCCTCCACCATCCTGCCAGCAGATGGGCACAGGGAGGCTGGGTGTGATTTACACCCCACCAGCTGCACAGCTCTCCGGCAGAAAAGAGCCGAGGGGGTGAGAAGCACCTCTCCCTCTTCCTCCTCCTTGGTGTGAGCATCACTCCTGGTCTGGGAGATGTGGGGGTTCAAGCAGCTTCTGCACCACAGGCTGCCTTATCGCAATGGGGCTTCCCCAAAAAATAGGATGAGCACTCAGTGAGGGGCAGGCAGAGCAGGAGGGCAAGGAGGATGCTCTGCCGGGCTTTGGCAGGGGAGAGGAGCCAAGCGTGACGCAGCACCCTTATCTGCCCACTCCAAACCAGCTTCCTTGAAGTGCCCAGCCCCCTTCCTCAGTGTGCCCTGCCTTTTTTCACTTTAAAAAAAAAAAAAAAAGGGCAAAAAACACAACCCTGAGCAACCAGCCTCCCAACTGCTCCCCAGCCCAGAGGCTGAGCTACAAAACACCACTTGGGGCAGGAAGCAGCCACCCACCTGCCTGGGGACACAGCTCAGCACTGCCAGCTGCCCATAGGGTGACAGAGGGGCATTTCCCACCTTACAGTTGCCAGAAATGGGTAAATAAACAAAGCCAAGGCTTGGGACACCCTCACAGCAAGGCTGTTCTGGAAGGAAGGAGATGCCAGCTGGCTACTTGCCGTGGTGGGCACCAGTCGGTGTTGGACCAAGTGACCCAAGTACTATGGCAACCGCTGGGGTGGGAGCTGGGGCAGAAGCGGGGCACAGAAGGAAATCCATGTCTGGTAGGAGGGACTGGCTGTGGGCTGTTGTACGTACTGGGAATGCCATGGGATGCCAGCACCCCAGCCGTGTTGGACAGGTCGCGCTCACCAGCAAGTCAGAGCTGCTGCAGTGCATCCCCTGCTTCTGTGTGTAGCCAAAAAATTCCAATTATAGGTGCGACCTCAGCCTTGAGAGACTGTAAAAAAAAGAGCCCAAATCCAGAGAAAATGGGAAGGACCCCCCCCCATCCCAGACCCTGTTTGAGGCAGGCAGGAGGGGTGGTGAGAGCTCATTTTCACTACAGAAAGCTGCCGCACCCCAGGAGGAGAGGCACCAGATCAAATGTTCAAGGGTTGATGCAGAAACATTAAGGAAAAAAAATTAAAAAGAAAATGTTAGCTTAAGACACAGCCAGAGGTCTTCCTTTGGACTTTATCTTAAGGCAGCAGGCGCAGCCTCACACACGGACAGACAGATGGACCCCACAGCCTCCCACCCTGTCCAGGGAACACAGAGGTGGAAATCACCTTGCTAAAAACCACTGGTCATGGTGGCAATAGCCATGGAGGAGGAAGAGTAAGGCAAGTGGGAGGGCATCGGATGGCCGGGCACGAAGCACTGCTCTGTCCCACCACTCCAAATATACAGGCACGTGCACCTTTATCTTTATCCATACGTACATCTTAATTCTGCATATTCCACAGATAAAATTGCATATGCATACATGCTTTTTTTTTTCTGCTTAATTTTGATACTAACAGTCACCATGCACGCTCAGGCAGGAGAACGAGCATTTCTCCTCTTATCAAAAAAAAAAAAAATTTCCTTAAATGCACAAGCCCAAAACAAAAGAAAAGCTGGTCTAACCACACAGAGCTGTGCCCCATCCATACCCAAATCTTACCAAGCCCCCAGGGTACCCCTCTTGCCCTGGTTAGCACAGGAGACTGGTGTCACTGCTCTGGGGATGAGAGAAGGGAGGTCGCGGTGGGTGGGTGTATGGGCAGCAAGGTCCCATCAGACGTGGGAAGCAGCGCCCAGAAGCCACCCCATATTTAGGAAATCCCCCCTTGACTGCACAGCTGTAGCTTTGAACTCAACTCCTGGCACTTGTGGCCATGACCAGGAATTTTGAGAGAAGAAAAAAAAACTAAACTCCAAACCCAGGCAGAGGTGAGGTATTTGTTTACTTGCCAAGAGACATTTTTACTCCCCACCAGCCTGGAGGAAAGCACTGTTTCCCCCTTGCTGAGACCCCAGCACTGCGGTGTACCCTCAGGGATCTGTAAGGTGAGAACTCAGAGGGAGAAGATATTGGGAAATAAGGAGGAAGGTGCTCGTGGGCTGAGCAGAAGCCTCAGCATAAGTCAGGGAGCCTTCCCGACCCACGAGAGGGGTGCTGGCAAGGCGGGTGTGTGATGCTCATGAGGATACAGCCCATTCTGTGGTGCCTGTGAGCAGGGTAGGTCAGATTCTGGGAGCAGCCAGGCTGGACACAAGGTGTTCTGAGTGCTGGACTGCTCTCCCTCTGCCATCCCCTCTGTTCCTAAGGAAAACCAGGAACAAACACGGCTGCTGCAGCTCCCCCCGGAGCACTCCCCACCAGTGATGGCTTCACACAGCCGGATGCCATTTTGGTGGTGCCAGCTCTGCCACAGGGGCTTGAGTGGCAAAAGAGGAGAAATAGCCAGAGCCTCCCACCCGCTCCCTAGGACCAGCTGTTTCCAATAGAACCAGGGACAGCTTTACAAGGGAAAAATAGGGAACAAAAGGTAGGAGAAAATCCAAGTTTCCAAGGTAAGGAAGGAAATGATCAGGAGAACAGGAAAGTCTCACTTGTACCCAACACACGGCGTCCTGACCTAACACCTCCCCACTGCCCGCTGCTGGACAGGAGTGCCCACGCCAGCCACAGCCTTCCCAGCACGGCATGGCTTGGCACAGTGGCCCCTCGCCCTCTTTGTTCCTGCGAAGGGACCCCTGAGGGCCAGGGAGGGCAGGGCTGTGAGCTTTGTACTCGCCCGGAGCCCAGCATCTGCCGGGGGCAGGCGCTCCCCCCGCAGCCCCCGCGCCGGCAGCGGGTCCCCTCGCCGGCCTCACCGCGCTCGCCCACGTGGCCGCCGGGGCAAACAATGGGATGGCGCTGGGCTGCTGCGCTCGCCACGCAAGGCCTTCCTCCCCCTCCTCCTCCCAGCTGCGGGCTTTGCCTGCCACTGGAAGCTGGCCCCTCTAGAGTGCCGGGGGAGGGGGATTAAAAAGATACTATTAAAAAAAAAATAAACCCAGGGAAAATAAAAACTACTCCGATCTGGCTCACTGCTGCAAGCGAGTTCGTGCAAGGCGAGGGCACGCTGACCCGTACACACCGGGATGGGCAATGGGGCAGCAGAGTGGGACCTCCCTGGGCAGCAGCCAGACACCCACCCTGGCACCCCGCCGTGCTTGGGGTCCCCATCCATGGCACAAATCCCCACCTGCCCTCCCAACCTCAGCCAGGATTGAAGAAATCCTTCCTCTCCTCCCGTCCCACTCCCAGCTTTTTTGGGGAACACCCTCCCGGACTGGAGCCAGAGAAACTTTGCATCTTCGCACTATTTGTTGATATAAAACCCATCCCCTGCCTTACTTTTGCAGAGGCACTCGGGGTGGGGTGGAGGGGGGGAACGTCTGTTTCTATTTGAAACCGTCAAAATTAGCATTCAGTAATTAAAAATCACACCCTTTCTCTTAATAACCTAACCAGCATGATACAATCAGGTTGTGCCAACTCTTTAATCTAATTGACTAATTACAGATTTTAATTTAGTCAGTTACTGAACAACTGTTGACAATTTGTTTTCATTAGGGACAGAACAGGATAAATATTTAGGCTCCCCAGTCAAAGACTAAGACATAAGCTCTGGGCTCTGACCTCCAGTTTCACAATGGAGCCTTCTCCACGGGCATCACCCTTGGAAAGGTGCTGCTCTGCAGTCTCCTGGTCCTGATGCTGTTCAGCAGGAAGTGTGGCAGCAGAGGTTGCTCCATAGTGACAGTCAATATTGTTTAAAATATAATATTAAATGAATCCATCTTTGCACGATACTCAGCAAGAGCTGGCTTTAAAGTACACCCAGGCTCACCAGTACCACAAACTGGGAGTGAAGGCCAAGCCCAGTGCTGCCAGGAGAGGGAATATCTGGATTTATTTATTTTTGTTGCAATTTTTTTTAAAGTGATGTAGAGTTCTGCAGCTGCTCCTGGCAGCCTGCCACTCCTGAAGGAAAACTCCTCTCTCCGATTACCTACCAGCGAACCCTGTCCCTGCAGAGTGGACCTGGATGGAGCCCAGACAGAGCACAGTCCTGCATGGAAACAGGACAGAGCTGCATGTACCACTGCTGAGCCATGTGCCCAGGGCGCAGGCAATGCCTGTGGGAGCTCACAGGGACCACACAAAGCTGTTCCCAAACTCAGACCCTGCGCTGTGTGAAACTTGCCCCAAAAACGTCTCTTCTCCTATACAACACATTTTCAATACACTGGCTGCACACAACACGAGAAGCTCTCGTGGACCATCTCCTCACGGACCAACACTCTCACACCTACTGGTCCCACCCTCACAGCCATGGCTGCCTTCAGCAAGGTCTTACAACTTTCACCAGTCCTGGAACAAGAAGAGAACCTGGCATGGGAGAGGAGACAGTCACACCAAAACCCTCATGCGTGAAGACGCCCAGGGGGTCCCACACGGCCATCTCACCTGCCAGTGCACCATGAGGTGGCCACTGGGGAGCAGAAGGTGCCGTGACAAGGAAATGCTCCCCTGCAGCCCAAGAGTACCCAGCCAGTGATGCTGGGTGCCTATCCCACACCTGGACGGGGTGCGATGGGCAGATACAGCAGAAAAGAACCATCTCTGGGACACCCCCCAGTCTGTGCTGCCAGCAAGCCAGAGCCCTTCCAGCCTCCTGGGCTTCACCTTGTTCCCACTGAGCAGTTTTGCACACTAAGTGCAGCAAGCCTGAATACTCCATCCATCCCTTCCCATGAGCTTCAGAAACCCCTGAGACCTCAGTCCAAGGGGAACTGTTTCAGATGGGGGAAAAAGGAAGAACCCTGGTTGTCCCCAACCAAGATGAGAGGACAGGAGCCCCAAACACGCGATCTTTTCCCAGAGCAACCACCACATTTCCAGCAGCAACCACCCCTGCTGCTGCAGAGCATCCTTCCAGACCCAAGTTACAAAGAACTGCAGTAGCTTTCCAAAGTTAAAAACAAAAACAAATAAATCAATGCTTTGCGTTAATGGCAAGTTGAAGCCACAGTTCCACAGATCTTGTGCTGCAAAGAAAACAGCATTTCAAACGCTCCCAAGTGCAGGTCCTTCTCAGGAGGAAACTGGGGGGAACAGGGGAAGGGAATGATGAAGTCAAAGTCTTCATCAGCTGAAAGCTACCCCAAGCTTTTTCTCCTGCATGTTGACACGAGCTGGCTGTGCAGGCAGAGCAATACTACAAAAAAGTATGTAGCAACAGTCAACTAGATTTAAGTTCATTTTCTGTAGCTCGAGGCCAAAATCGACTGAAGTGGTTCTGGTGATCAAGTTTTCTGCAATTCCCCTTTCTATGTATTAGCTCTTTGACAGAAATTCACTGCGGTATTTAAACTGGCAGTCATCACCGCTAACTCAAATTGTATTGGCTTTCACGGCGTTGAAATGCTCAACTGCGACCAGCCATCGGCCAATTCCCAGATAACGCAGCGGCTGAAATCCCCTGTCATGACAAGCGATCCCGTTGCAAGCTCACCGGCTCCAGGAGCATGCCGAAACGCTGGCAGGCTCGCCATGGGGCTTGGAGGAGCCTAAATCAATGGCTACGGGTTGAGTTTTTGGAGTTGGTGGGTGCTCATGGGGCTTTTACCTTGGATAAACTCTTTGGATACAGGTGGAAGAGAATGACTAACAAGCCTCCAACCAACACAACTTGATAGTTGTGTTAACAGACACACAGCCCTGCCAGAGATAGAAGGACAGAAGAGTGCAGCATTGCTCCTGCCTGTGCCAGGTGAATCCTTGCTCCCATTGCTCTTCTCCCAGCAACCACCTTTCTACAAAGTCCCAGCAGGCTTTTATCACAGCTTGTGGGAAAAACCGCAGGGTAAAGGTAAAAAGCAATATTCCCAAGCGCTCACAAGAGCCCATAGTTTTCAGGGGTCCCCTCAAAAAAAGTGCTGTGGGATTTCTCCTTACTCTATTTACTCTCTGAAGATTTAAGTATTCAAAACTGGAGGGGGAAATTGGCAATTTGTCCCACTGCTCCTAACAGTTTTTGTACAGTTATGCTGGAAGGTAAAGTGGAAGTGATACAGCATGCAAATCCTGCTGTCAGCACCCCGCTAACTAGAAGCGCCGCTCCCCCTTCCCCAAGATGTGTCCCCCAGGCAAGAACCCCTCTGGTGCTGGCTCTGGGAAGGAGACACACCAAGCCCCAAATGGCTCCCAAAGCATCCCCTCATTCTGTCCTTACAGTAGCACAGTCTCTGGGTAAACACACACCATATTTTGGGCAAGCACCAAGCAGGACACACAGAGTTTGTTCACTGTTGGCCAAGTGTAGATACAATGCTCTACCAACCTAGGACAAGACTTAGATTGGGATATTTTTAACCACAACCGCTGCATGAAGCAATCCATGACTCACTGATCCAGCCCCATTTGGGGCTCATATCCCATTTTAGCTGCCATGCACCGCTGATGGGTTGCTGGGTTTGGCACTTGACACTGCCCACCACGCTCACCGGTACCAGTGGCCTGCCCCGGAAGCTGCAGAGAAACAAGGCGCTATTCACACTCCCACAGTTATCATTCAGTTGTTTGGTCAATATTTAAGTTTTGGCCAGGTAGGTCCCTCGCCCTGTAAAGTACACGCTGTGCCAGGAAAACACCGCTCCTCAGAGAGGGACTGTACCATGAGCATCCACCACTGGCCACGCTACGGAGAAGCACAATGCCTGACTTGGGACCAAAACATTCCTGGGGAAACCAACCCAGTGCCACCAAGCCAAGACACAGGGGAGTGAAAATCTTCTTAGGAGTTACCCAAAAGGTAAAGCACTCACTTGGGGCTGTTACAAAACTGCATTATACTGAGAATTAAAAACAATCAGGATTGTGTCTATTTACTGTAAGCTTAAAGCAATGTGTATTAAAGAAGTTTATGCGAATCATCTAATGCACTCAGGCCTATTGTTAGAATTATTACCAAGCTAAAAAAAGATTAATTTCTCTAAATACACTAAATCCTCAGACACGATGAAGAGGCTGCTGTGAATGAAGCATTACCATGTCTTGCCTGTTAATGTCATCTTCACCTGTGGCTCTGCTGCCCAAAGATCTACCTTTGCCTCGCTCCTGGTGAGCCCGCTGTCCCACCTGGGCTCCCAAAACCCCCAAAACTTTCCCCAAAACATCCAGGAAACAAGCAGAAGACAACAACTGGTAGATGTGCTGCTGGTTGTCAGCTCTGACCCTTGGTTCAGGAGTTCACCATCTTAATCCAACACAGTGAAAACAAGCAAGGCAGAAAGCAGCTGCGGGGATGGACAGACAGACAAACTCCACCTAACAAATACCCAGACACACTTCTCCCATGACCCAGCGAGGTGAGAAGAGGCAAGAGGCAGCTCAGCAGCCAGCCAAGGCTCTCTGGCGCTGCCCGTGCCCCAGGGCGATCGCTGTGTCCAGTGCCAGCCTACGACAGCGCTGTGGAGGTCCCCAAGATGCTCACCCAGCACTGCTCACCAGCAAACCCTCACACATCCCAAGCTAGGCATGTTGAGGCAACGAGAAACTTGGGAAGGGAGGAAAAATGGTTTCCATACCATAGTCTCCCCGGAGCAGACAAAACCAGCTCCTGCTACAAGGTTTAAACACACTTGACTGGGGTCCAAGTCCACAGCCAGGTGACTAATCCTTTGATGCAAATTCCTCCCAAGGCTGCGGATGCAAGCACTGTGTGTGGGACGGGAGTGGGCAGCCCACTCATCGCCCACTGGAGCGGACATGCCATGCACCCTTGCCAAAAGGTTTTTCTTTGGGGGACACCTCCGTCCCAGCATCCCACCCCAGAAGCATCATCCATCCCTGGCTCATGCTACCACCTCTGCAGAGAGCAACCCAAACCACGAAGAACCAAGATGCACAACATTCAACTAACAGGGGTCTGCAACCCCAGCTTCAACAAGGCAACATCTCTCCCTTGTTGGGATCAAGGGAGGACTCAGCAAACCAAGAAAGCCCTAAACCTCGCCAAAGGCAAAGAGCTACTAACTGGGATATTCAACAGCAGTTTGGGAAATTCCCCTTCTCCTCCCCACCAAAATCCAACCCCTACCCACCCTGCAGGGTGTCCTCAGCATGAAACATCTCACCATCATGGTGTCCTCAGCACGAAATATCTCACCATCGACCCTCTAAAAACGCATTGTTGTCCATTGCTATGCAAAACTTCATAATTCTACCAGTAGCCCAAATGCCTTCAAGTGCTTAAGATAAGTATCTGAGCTTATTTACATAATTGCAACATTATGAAATACTGTTCAGTCAAATCAGAACATTGTTAGTTAAAAAAAACCCCACGCTTTTTGCCAGTCGGTTATGTTAGGTTGGCTCTCGGTGCGCCGGAGCTCCCCAACGCCGTAATTACCGCGAGGATTAGAAACTTGTTACTCACGTAGTCATGAAAGGCTTTGGCTTCACTCGAATGTTCACAAGTGTCTCGCCTTTCGGGAGCTGCGCAGTACAGGTCCCAAAACACGCTGCGTGGCGGGGAGAGATGGGAGAGGAGCAGTTACTCATCAGGGATCGGGCACCCAAGTCAGCACAGGTGAGCGGCTTCCCACCCCACGGGGCCCACGGCTGGGATGGGACCTCAGCTGGATCCAGCTGTGCATCCCAGCTCCACACCGCTCGGACCACACAGTCACGATAGGGGATGCTGGATGCTTAAGGAAGCAAAAGTAGCCTTTAACAGGTAACACCTTGAAGGGATAACCCCGGCAGGACTTCAGGGACTTCTCCCAGCCTCGCAGCCGCCCAGCCCGGCTGCCCCGGGCGCCCCAGCGGCACCGGCACAGCCCGGTGCCTG
>VZRN01001083.1:3359594-3400620 GCA_013397935.1 Dasyornis broadbenti | reverse complement strand
TCGGACCAACGGCGCCCCCTGGCGGAGCGCGGCGGCGCCGGTACCGCGCGGACCCGCGGGGGTCCCGTGTCCGTGTGTCCCCGCTTTGTCCGTGTGTCGTCCCGTGTCCGTGTGGCCCCCGGGGGTTCCTGCCCCCGCGTACCCCCGGGATCCTGTGCCACCCCCCTGTGGGTGTCTCTGTCCCTGTGTACCCCCAGTGTCCTGTCCCCGTGTGCCTACGGGTGTCCTGTGTCTGTGTAACCCCTCAGGATGTCCGAGTGTTCAGGGACTGCCCAGGGATGGCCCTGTCCTCATGTACCCCCTGAGTGCTACTGTCCTCAGGGATTCCCCGGGACACTCCCTGCTCTTGTGGACCCCTGGAGCTGTTCCTACCTCCCTTGCAGTCCCTTCCCATATGGGCCACCAGCACCTCACAAACCTTCCCGAGAAAGTCCTGTTTCCCAGTGGCCTTTTCCTGCTGCGCTGCAAGCGCCAAGGAACCCTTGGTACTCCCCATCCCCGTCAGGGCTGGACTCTTCCTGGGTGCCCCATGTCACGCGCTGTCCCGTCCAAACAAACCCTCATTGCACTGGGCTTTCGTGTCTCAGTTAAACCCAAACTAAACCCCACAGCGAGCCAGAGCCTGGCTCAGCCCCGTGGCACACAGCCTTCCTCATCCTCTCACTGGCAGGCCCAGCAAGCTGGCCTTGAAATTAAGTAAATACCAGTGGAGGAGTTGAAAAATAGGTTACCTTGTAATTGAATTTTTTTTTTTCTGCCTGCAGCTAAAGAAAAATTAGCCTCCCTCCTATCTTGTTCAGTATGTTTGAGAATGTACCAGGGTGTGTAGTAGCTGAAGGGGTGGCATGACAGCTCCTTGGCCAAGCCTTTCCCACTGCCTCGCTTCTGAGATTGGCTTTTTTTTTGTCCCTTTCCCCAGCCTCTAAACTCCAGGCGCTGCCAGGGAAATCTAAAGCTTTGATAGCTTGGAGAAGCCACGTACAGGACTCCTGGCAGAGTGATGCGGCGCTGATCCCGTGCCAGGAGCCGTGGGAGAGCCCTTCTCTGAGGGAGACCCAGGCTCATGGGGTGCCAGTTTATCACCCTGTCCTATCACCCCATCCCATTGCCTCTGTGCCAGCCAGAGCTGCCGTGTGTAGCAGAGCCTGTCAGCATGGGAGGGTGGTTTAGGATAATGCTGGTCCCCAAGAGGTTGGAGGGCTCATCCTCCCTGGTCCTTTGTACCCCCAGCCCAGGCTCTCCTCCCTGGTGGTGCAGAGCTTCTGATGCAGAAAGAGATGAGAATTTGATTTATGAAGTGCTTTAGTATCACTTTTTCTCCTCTTTTCCATAACGAGCCCTTTGTATGGCAGTGCCTATGTGCTGCCCTCCCTACTTCCCTTTGGCACCAGGTTTTGGGGGGCCTTTTCCAGGGAGAAGAGGCCTTCAGCTCACCCACCCCTGCTGCATTCTGGGGGCATGGGGTCCCTGCACATCCCCTCTCAGGGGCTGTGGGTGCTGATTGTCAGCAACTGTGTGGCCAGGGGCTTGTAGGTGATGACTGCACCCCATTGCTGGGAGTGCTAAGGGCAGTTTGGGGCACCCTGAAAACCTGTCCAAGGCCCCGGTGTCGTGGTCTCCCCCAGCAGTAAAGGAGGGCTGGGGTCTCAGTCTCCACTAACCCTGTCCCTAGTGTGGGTGCCACTCTTGGCCTCACAGGGTGCTGGGATTATCTGTGGCTATGCCAGCACCCCGTTAAAATCTGAGAAAACCTACATTTCAGCAAAACCCTGCCTCATGCCACAGCCCCTTTCGCCTGCTGCCGAGCCCCTAAGCAATTCATCCTCCGAACTACTCCAAGAAGCGATAAAACCAATAGGTCACTTTTTCCCTCCCCACTCAGCAGTAATTAATGATTTAATTAACACTCACGACATCCAATTCCCATTGCTTTGCATGAGCAGCCTCCACTGCCGGGGCCTCGCTGCGAACTCTCCGGTAAGTGGGGGTGGAAAGGGTTAGCCGGGAGCTGGTGGGAGCTGCCGGCTGGAGGCTGCCCATCTGGCCCGGATTTCTTCCGAAGCTGGAAAGTTCTCCTCCTCCCGAGCAGCAGCCACAGATCCAACACGTTCCACAGCCTGCTCTGATTTTGCACGGGCTTGTTTACCGTGCGGCGGCTCTTACAGCCGAGGCAGAGCCCGGGCGCCATGAGCACTGGCGGCCCTCATTATTTACCCCGAACGATTTTCCAGTATTTTAACACCAATCCCTGAGAAATTTTAGCTGTCCCAAGGAGAATAGCTGCTTGTAACCGTTTGCTAATTACACGTATGAATGTCAATTAATTCATTTAGGTAATTTTCCACTGTCTGAGCACCACGCACCAAAGAACTGTAAAAGACGGGCATATGGTGATGGATCAGAAGGAAGGAGCTGGTGCCGGCGTTCGCTCGCTGGGCGGCCGGGGCGAAGGGATGCAGGCAGCCCGAGAGCTCGGGAATTACAACATTATGCTAATTGGGCCTGGAAAACATCAACACTCTCCTTGCAACTTTTGTTTAGAGGCTCAAGCGTGGGTCAAACATCTGAAGTGTTTCTAATTGTGCTGTTCCCTGTGACTCTAAGGAGTGGGAAGAATCGTTTTCCCTGCATGGAACAAACCTTTTGATCCTAATCTCTGGCTGCAGAAACAAACAGTCCTAAGGATGGAGGGAGAGATCCCCTAGGAGCTTCCTGGACAGGGGCCTCCGTGCTAAAGGTGGGGAGATACTCTGGAGGACGCTCGCTGCAATCTGGTTTGCAGGGCAGCTGGGCTGCTGCAAGCGGGTAGAAAACTATGGTGGTGAGAAATTACTGTCCCAAAAGAGAATGCTTTAAAGGAAATGCTTTAAAGAAAACACTGTTTACTGAAGTAATGGAATTTAATCGCATCTGGGTGTGCAAAGTTACCTGCAAAGACATGGAAGGGGTTGTGCAGGGCGGAAGGGCCTCCCCGTTCCTGCTCTCGGAATGAAGAATTGCAGATTTTATCCAAATAGCTGAGCGGTGAATGCTCAGTGGGGTTGAAGTCCTCAGGCAAGAATCTTCTTCCAGAGAGAATCTCCATCACCATAATCGGATCAATCACCCGGTGCGATGCAGCGCTGCTTCCTCCATCCCCCAAAGGTTCCAAACCCCCTCAGGGGGGCACCACCCTGAGCTGGGCCCCAGCTCCATCCCTGCCTGGCCCAGCCCTCGCAGAGGTATCCATGTGTCTCACCTCCCCTGTGCTTGGGTCGAGGGTTTTGATGAACATTTTCCACATCCAGCCTAAAATTTAGGTTGCTGAGGCAGGGGCTTTTGCTCTGTTCCAGTGCTTTGTTATTCTTATTTACAAAAAAAAAGTGGGGCCTTATTTCCTGTTGGAATTGCTTAATTATTTCTCTGCTGGCTTTCCAGTGGCAATACTTGTGCTGCCGGAGCCTGCCAAGAGCTTTGATCAAGCTCTTGTAGGTTGATTACCAAGATTCACTTGTAAAAGTGTGTAAATCAAATACAAATAGAACAACATCTCCATTACACCCAATAGTCATTAATGCGGTGACATGGCAATTTGCATTTTACTTCCTTGCTAAGGGAAAAAAAAAGAAGGGTTTTTGTGACAAGGCCTGTCAGAAGTACTTCAAAGGCAGCAGGGCCAGGCTGTATGGATTGGATTGGCATCGGAGAAGTTTGTCGAGGCTTTCCGGACAGTGAGCTTGGTGTCGGCACCTGAGGCTCTGGGGAAAATACTGATATTTTCAGTAGTTTAAGTTCACAAGTTTAACTGAGTGCCCCTTGCTGAGGTAATGGGGGGAGAAGAGGATGATGAGTGGGCTGGGGAGGGATGAAGGAAGCAGCAGCACCCCGCTCCGCAGAGCTGCTGGCAGCGCGCCGGTGCCTCCCGCCGCGCTCCCTGGCTCTGCAGCCAGCCCGACACATTCCCTCCTGCATCCAGAGCCAACCTCGAGAGCGCCGGCCATTTTCCAGGCGAGCGCAGATCTGCCAAGCGCTACCTTAAGAAAAGTTATGCATGGCCATATTTAAGGAAGCGGGAGGGGGTGTGCGCTGGCCCCGTCCCAGGGCTCCGCGCCAGCCTGGCCTCGACGCCCGCGCCCGCAGGTGTCCGGACGCTTCTCCTCCGAGCCAGCCGTCGCCTCAACACCTCCCGCAAATGCTCAGCTTCTTCTGGCTGAGGTGAGGGCTGGGGGGAGCTGGGGACGATGGGGACAAGGCGGGGAACCCCAGGGCTGGGTGAGCGGGAGCTGCTGTGGAGACTTCCACTGCCGGCGGTGGAGCGGCGCCTTGTCCTGGCTTGCATCGCACGGGGCGGCTCTTCCAGGGCGAAGATGTGGGTTGAAAGCCCCTTGTGCCTCCCTGCTCACCCGGGTGATGCTTTCTTGCCTTTGGGGTTTGCAGCGAGCCGTGCTGCTGCTCCATCGTGGTCGGCACTGGCGACTTGTCCATGGGGACGTGGCACCCTCCGCCTGCAGCAGGGACAGCAGGCGAAAGCTGGGAACATCAAACCCCTCCCGGTCTTTCTGGGTGTGAGGGGAGGAATGCCAGGGGGCTTTGGCTTGAAACAGCTTCTTTTCACTTAAAATCAGGGGCAGATATTTAGGAAGCATGGGCACAGGACTGCTGGGAATGGTGTCGGCATGGGGAGGGCAGAGGGATGTGCTGGGGCTGTGCGGGTGGCTGGGTAGGTGGCACGATGCCATGGTGGTCTCTACCCCAGTAGTCTCAAATGAGGTGGTCTTGGCCGTGGTGACTGCCATGGTGGAGACCACCACATCACCATGGTGTTCACCTGGGTGTTTTCCACCCCAGTGATCTCAACCCTGGTGACCCCCATAGTGGAGACCACTCAGTTAAGACCACCAGGGTGTAGACCTTTGCACCAGCTTGGTCTCCACTCTGGTGGTTTCCAGCTTGGTGGGCTTGACTGTGGTGGTCTGAAGCATTGTTGTATGGATGTTACAGCAGTCTCCTCCCTGGGAACGTCGTGGGTGGCAGGGCAAAGGTGCCTGGGCTGGGCAATGCTGTTGGGTGTCCCCATGCGTGTAAATTTTGGCCCTGGCGGTGTTTACAGCTGTACCAGGGTGACATGTGGCTCTGTTCTCTCCCTACACTGGAGCCAGAACTTTGTCCCCTGGGACACTCCCTGGGGCACTTCGCCCCTGTGCTGGCAAACCAGCACCAGCCTTCCCAGGAGCCTCACAAGAGCTGCAGAGAGCGCTTGGGCAGGAGTATGGATGGGGCTGCAGACATGGCCAGGGCTGGGAGTGCTTCAGCCTGTGGTGGAGAGAGATGTCAGAGTGCTGGACGTGTCCCCACTGTGCTCACTCTGAGTGAAGCTTTCCCATAGGTGATGGTTGGAGAACCACAGCCCCTTGTAAGAGGAGTCATCCTGTGTCCCACTCTTGCCTTTTACCCTTGATTTGCACTTTCCTGGCCCTATGCCTTGCCTTGCTTCATGAACTCTAAAGAACCCGATGTGTGGTCCCAAAAATACCACTTGCAGTGTGTCCTGGCCTTTCTTCTGGACTGGCCACCCTCTGGAGGTCCTGCTGAGACCTGCTGCAGGCTGCTGCTGTGGTTCCTCACTGTTCTGCCACCTGGCAGTTCTGTCCCTCTTGTCCCAGTGGGGCCACATCCTGAGTGGCAGGTCTCATCCTGAGGACCCTGCTCCATCCCGATGGGCATGGGGTGAAGGAGCTGAGCTGTGCTGGATGCCTCCAATGCCTCTTGCCCCAGGGCTTTGCTGCTGCTGGCAGTGGGACTGGCAGGCCGGGTCTCGGGGGATGGACAGCCCTCACTGCCCTGTCAAGATGGCAGAATTTCTCAAAGTAGGTCAGGGTAATTTTTTAACGTGTGCAGATTTTCTTGTTACCATGGATATTGCTCAATTATACACCAATAATCCCCCATGAGAACTTCATTGTCGCCGCTTTCCTCCCCACCATCTCCCCCCTTTTTTTCTTTAAATACTTCCAGGGAGGGGCAAGGTTACGCTGAGGGGCTGGGGATAGGAGACAGAGCCAGGTGAGGGGAAACGAGGACTAGGTGTTTGGGAGGTGGCAGTAGGGTGGTGAGAAAGCTCTGAGAGCAGGTGGAGGTGGCTTGCAGTGTGAGGCTGCCCTGCTCTGCTCAGACCCCTCCCAAACCCCGGCACTGGGGACCCCCACCCCAGTTTCACCCTCGTCCCTCCCTCTTGTCACAGTCTTGAGGGTGGCTACAGCTAACGCCCTGCTTTCAGTGAGTTCAAGGATTTGGGGGAACAACTGTTCTCCAGCATCTCTGCCCAGCATTATCCTGGGTGGGCTGTGGGACCCACGAGGGTTTGCAGTGGAGGTTTATGCACAGTGGTAGTTCCCTGGTGATTTCTGAAGAGGCCAGTACTGAATTTCTCAGCAGGAACCTTTCCTGGAGCTTGTGGATGTTTTGGTGCTGTGGGACACCCTTCTGCCAGGGTATAGGAGAGCTGTGGGGTGCTGTGGGGTCCCTCTCTCCAGTATTTGCAGAGTTGTTGGTGTGTCTTCCCCTGTGTCTTCCCTGGTTTGCTCTGTGGGCTCCTTATGCCTTCGGCAGCACAGGAAGTGAGCGTGGCAGGAGGCAAGGAAAACATTCTGCTGAAAGGGGTTTTTTTCTAATGCTAACTTTTTTTTTTTTTTTTTTTTTTTTTTTGGGTAGAAGTGGGTCACTCGAGGGGTGACAGAGTAAGAGCATCATCGCCTGGGTACTGCATCCCGTTGCCATGGTGACCCGAGGGCTGCATCAGTCAACAGCTTTAAAAATGTGACAGTTGAGTGAGGCTGAAGATTTTAATGAGGACAGACACTTGCTCGCTTAGTTTCGATAACAAATACTCCGTAAATACCCAGCGGCTGAACAGTTCCGGGTCTCTGGAGTGTGGCTGGGGCGCTCCCCTTCCCCAGGCTGGGAGCGTGGGCTGGGGCTGCCTGGGGAATAGCAGGGGGATGATGCAAAGCAGACAGCTCTGGGTTCTTTTCCCCCTTCCTGCTAACGCAACCCAGGGGACAAGGTGACACGATTGCCGAGCCGGCAGCAGGTTTGGGTTTCCAAGGAATGTCCATCTGGTGCTGTGGGCTGGGGCTATGGGGTGTGACAGGACCACCCCCAGCCACCACCACTGCCTTGTGTCTGCAGTTGGGCAGCAAACCTGTCTTGTTAAACAGGAGAGTAACTCTTGCACCGGGCTCTTGCAAGGGCAGGCGAGCCAACAGGAAGCTCCCAAACCTCAATAACAAGCCTAGAGAGGTCACAGGGCTCGGGAAAAAGTCATGGGGCCTGGGGAAAGCAAAACCTGGTGCTGCTGGGGTGGGGATGGGAGGCTGCGAGAGGCTCAGCAGTGTTGTTTGTGTCTGTAGGGCACCTGAGCACCCTTGTTTTGTACTGACCATATTGGGCACACTTCGTGTGATGCCCAGACTCCTGATGGTGCAGGAGGCAAATCCACAGCTCCCACTTTTTAAATTTTTAACCCTGTGCCAAAACCAGTCAATCCCATGCCTCAGGAAAAGAGCTGCAGCTGCCAGCAGCCTGGTTGTACCTGCATGGGAGAGGGATGTGTGCTGGGAAGCTGAGGGCATGCCAAGGGCCTGGCCAGTGCTATGTTTAAAAGCAAACTGTAAATATAAAGCCTCTTTCACTTGTTTTTGCTTCAGCTTCCATGCTGCCTTTCCTTGCAATGCCACCACAATGTCCACCTGGGACGCAGTCACCATGCACGTGGCCTGGGAGCCCGCAGGCACCCAAGGACACACAATGTCCTTGGGGAATGCCAGGGCTTCACAGGCAGAGAGGCTGGAGCAGGGCACAGCGGCATTGCTGGCGTCGGGTGCTTCCCATTTGCTGCCCCCAGTACCACCCATGGCAGCCTCAGCCCTGCCTGCTGCCAAAAATATGCTCCTGGCTGTCTTGTGACTGTGGCGGTGTCACTGTTCCGGCCAGGGGAGCTTCAAGGCACAGTCCCCTGTTGTGTGCAGCAGCACGGGAAGCACTGACACAGCATACCTGACTGAGGGGTTGGCCACGGCCCTGCACCCTGTGCTTGGGCCAGCACCCCAAAATAGCTGGGACTCTTTCATCACGGCTGGTGAGGGTGGAACCTGACTCCCAAGGAATGGCAGGCACCTGCCCCAGGTCTGCGCTACTCCTTTTCAGCTCTGACAGCTCCTCATTGGTGCTGGCCAGGGGTCAGTTGTGTGGGGAGGGACGTCAGCATGGGATGTGGGGACAGGATGTGACAACCTGCCACACACGCTGAGTCCCCGCCGGGAAACAGCCACCCCCGTCTCTGCCAGTCCTGCTGTAACCAGAGCCACTCTTTTCCTTTCCAGGTGTCTCTTAAAAATGGTCAAGGGGAATATTATAGTCCCTGAAGAGATCTTGAGCTTCTGTTGCAATGGCCTCCAGGTACCCCCCGTGCCGTGCAACTAACCCGGGGCTCCCCGTTGTGCCGGCGGCTACTAACCCAGGCTGTGCCAGGCAGACACCACTGCGTGCCAGGAGCTGTTCCCAGCCCTGCACCGGACCTGACTGCATCCTCTCCCAATGTGTTCCCTCCCCATCGGCATCCCTGGCCTCATGCTGGCTACCGCAGGGCCAGGGCTCTTCCCACGGGTAGCAGCTTCTTCCCTAAAACCCAGAAACGTCAAACGCCGGGAAAATGACCGGCGGGATCTTGGGCCAGGCTGTCTGCTCACTCTGCAGCAGGCGGCTTTGGAGCTCTTTGCATTGCTGGCTCGTACCCCAGAGCCTGCCGGCTTCCCAAAATAGCTCTGTGGTACTCGTGTAGGCGCCTCTGCATGCTGGGAAGCAGCCCGGGAGGTTCACAGAGGGGTTTGGAGCCCGCAGGAGGGGCTCTGGTGGCTGAGGGTCCATCTCCCTGCAGGATGGGGGACCCTTTGCCATCAGCTTGGCTTGGTGTGCTCGCCGCCGTCTCTGCTGAGGCGAGGTTTGTACCGTTCCTGGGATGTCGTGTACCAGTAGCTATGGAAACAGAGGTTAGACCCGCTGGAGGAAAATGCTATTCTGAGAGGCAGTGAGCTCAGGGTAGTCGGGAAAGCTTCATTTTCAGCATAAACCCATCTTTAAAAGAATCTGGGCAAAGCAAAGGGCAAAGAAGCTGTTGCAGTGGGACTCTCGCAACAAGTGCTGAGAGCAGGAGCTGCAGCGGGAGCAGAAAGCGGAAGGGCTGTGACGAAGCCCAGACAGCTCCTCGTGTCTCCTCAGTTACTCACCAGGCTAACTGAGTTCACCCCTTGTGTAACACGACTCTCTTGACATCTCTCATCAGCTATTTTCCCTGCCAGCACCCCTCAGCGTCCTCTCTCTCCCCCCCGCCTCCCACCGGGGTGCCAGGGGAGCTGCTCTGTGCCCAGCAAATGGACAAAGCCAACAAGGAACAGATTTTACTGCCCAAACAACCCCTAACTGAGGGTGCTCCTCCTCTGCTGCTTGTACCACACAGCTTCCAGTCCTTCCTTTGGTGAAGGGGGGGTGTTGGTGGAAGGTGTGGACCACAGTTCAGCCCCAGGAGAGCAAACCCACCCTGTGCCGCAGCACCCTAGAAATGAAGCTGTCAGGGAGAAAAATTCCTTCCCAGAGGAGTGATTGACTTTGGGAGGGGTTTTGTGTGGTGTTTGGGAGTGAGCAGTGGGGTTGGGTAATAAATGGCCTGGAAACCTGGAGTAATCCTCTATGGAGCTTTTCTTTAGAGGGATTTTTTTCCCTTTTGGCTGTGGGTATCTTGTCTTTGGCAGGGGCTGGGTGGATTTTGATGGTGTCTGGGGCTGTGTAGGGCTGGGATTCTCCTGGGGAGAGTCTGCATGGGTCACCATTCCCTCAGGGGATTTGCTTCCCATTTGGGTAAAACAGATCTTCTGTGCCCTACAGGGCTCGACCTCTCCGCCACGTGCCCAGGAGCCAGGGGAGCGGGAGGAGGCGCCAGGGGCCATGGCGAGCCCCTCGCCTGCCCGCAACCCCACCGAGGTGCAGATGAGCCAGCTGGTGCTGCCCTGCCACACCAACCACCGCGGCGAGCTCAGCACCGGCCAGCTGCTCAAGTGGATCGACACGGCCGCCTGCCTCTCTGGTGAGCCATCGTCTCCCTCTGGAGCCGTCATCCTGCTGGGCTGCCAGGGATGGCACCAGGCAGAGTCCACAGGAGCCAACTGATCGGCAGCATCCCTGGCAGTCCAGCACTGTGTCTCGGAGTGACGCCAGCTGGGGACCCACGTCATGCCATTTTGCTGAGTAATTAGAGAGCAAACAGGAGCAGGACAAGAAGGGGAGGAGACGTGCGCTGCAGCATGCGTGCTGGCTTGGGGACAGATCAAAATCCATGCCTGCTTTGTCTATAATGTTGCCCTTTACCTTGCCTGGTGTGGAGGGCGTGGGGAGAGCAGGCTGGTGGCATCTCTGGCATCCCAGCAGCAGCCGTGGGCTGAGTTCCTCTGCTCAGTAGGAAGCAATGGAGCTCACCAGCTCAGCCAAGCACGGGGAGGTTATGACAGGGAAATGGGTGCAATTCTGCTGTTGGACAAGGTTCCCAGAGCAGTTTTGCAGACTGAGGTTCCTGGAGTTCCAGGTAAAGTCGCACAGGCAGAGCGGCTTTGAAATATTTGCTGTGTATGGGGAGATGGTATCAGCTGCCAGTGCATCCCCAGAGCTGCAAAGGCATGGAGGGAAGGCAAGCACCAGCACAGCCTCCAAACCTTTAAACATCTGCAAACTCGCACTGCTGTGGGAGGAGAAACCCCAAATCCCACTCTTGTCCCCAGCAATGGGCATAAGCAGGGAAAGGGATGCTGGCTGAGTGTCACTGGTGTCACCAGCGTGGGCCAGAGGAGCACTCGTGCCCCTCACACCCTCAGCACGTTGCTGCAGGTTACTGATGCAGTTTGTTTTTCCTTTTCCAGCTGAGAGACACGCCGGCTGCCCGTGCGTCACAGCTTCCATGGATGATATCTATTTTGAGCACACCATTAGGTAAATACTCTCTGCACCAGCGGGCCATGCGCAGGGAAACGCAGGGGTTTTTCCCATCTGCCGGCTGCAACGTGGACAGGGGCTGGAGCTGGAACAGAGAGCAGCATGCCTGGGCGAGGAGGAGGTGCGGTGGCAGTGCCAGGCTTGCAGGGCAGCCAGGGATTGAGGCTCCGTCTCTGCTGCAGGGCTGTGGATGGACTGTCTGCTCTGATTTATCAGCTGTCTGGTCGCCTGGGGAGCTCCTGCTGGGTTGGCTTCCCGGTATTTCCCCCAACACCAGCTCCTCCCTGGCTTTGTTCAGGAAAGAGTTCTGATTTAGTGCTCTGGAAAACTCAAATCTTGCAAATCGTGCCTCTGGAGCAGCCGTGTGGGTGGCTGAGGCACGGTGGGGCTCACCCACCCAGCGGGTGCTGGGGGCAGAGGGACCTCCCGGCTTTGTGAGATGCATCAAGCTGGGCATTGCTCAGCCAAAATCCCATCCCAGGCTGGTCCTGGCATCCCCTGGTGCTGCCTCACAGAGGTGCCCCCTCTGATTCACGCAGCCCTTAGGCTCCCATGTGTCAGGGGACAGCGTTTTTCCTGACCTGAGGGTGTGACCAGAGGGGACAAAAATCCTTCCAGGGTTCTGCCCTCGTTCTCCACGGGCTCCCAATATTGAGACCATTCCCACCCGAAGTGGTCTCCTCCTTTTGTAGCCCAGGTGCTGCCACCCACCTTTACTCATCTCTCAGAGCCCCCACATTCCTTGTGCAGGGGTTGCCTGTCTGTTCCCACATGGGAACCATTCCGGGGTGCTCTGTGGGTGTTTGCCATGCAATATAGGATCCTTGCAATATAGGATCCATGCTGCTCAGCAGTTCCTGCCCTGCTGTATGGGATCCATGCAGTATAGGATCCCTGTTCTCTGCTGTGTAGTTCTACCTGCTGGGGCAGGGACCAAGGTGGGTACCCAGGGCTGGCATTGGGGTCCCTGGCTGTCAGCTCTTTTGTTTGGCACTGGGAAGTCTGACTCACTCTTGGGTTTCACTGTCACTCCCAGGAAATGCTGAACTGACATTTTTGCTCTCTCACATTGGGTGCTGGCAGGTCAGTGGGGGTGAGCTGCCCATCGCCCTGGGGCTCAGCTCTGTGACAAATGCTGTGTGGGGACACGGTGCAGCCCTGGTGCCACCTCCCACTGGCAGAGGTGTGGTTGATGCCCTGCTCCAGGGGCAGCTTTGCCTGGGACGCTTTTCCCCATAGGTTTCAAGAGCAGAACAGATCCAAGCCCAACTCCACAGCATTCTATCCAGCCCTGCAAAGCATTTGTCCCTCCTCAGGGGTGAGCTGGGCAGTGCTCCAAGGGGGCAGGGAATTTGTGCTGCTCCTGGCTCAGATCCCCCTTGCTGTGGTCCAGCTTAAGGCTCTGAGGAAGGGGCCTGGCAAGGATTTCCCGTAGAGCTGTTGGAAGGCAGATGAGTTCGGTGTCAGATTTCCTCACCCAGCTGTTTGTGCTTTCTGCTGCCCTCGCGCTGTGGGGGAGAGGCAGGGAGGAGCTGTAGGTGCTTGAGGCGACAGAGGAGACACCAAATTACCACTGGCTTCAAACTCACTGGCTGGGCAGCAGATTATCCCCATCCCTCTGCCCGGCCGTGTGGAAGTGCAGCCTCCAGGGAGGATCCCACGTACCCCTGAGTGAGGCTTCGTGTGGCATTTATGGCACTGGCTTCTACTGTTTGATAAGGACAGAGAAGATAAAGTATTTCTGGGGCTATATATGGACATGTGGGGCTGCCAGTCTGCCTGCCTGGCCCTTTGCCCTTGCATGCCCCTCGCCACAAACCCATCCAGAGCATCCATCTGGCTGTTTCCATCGCCTCTAACCCTGTCCCCCATTTGCTTTCTCTTTTTGCCCCAGCCAGCCGTCTGTAAGCCCCGCTGGGCAGCGGGACGGGAGGAGCGGTGTCGGGTACGGACGTGTTTGGCCCTAGAGCAGCCAGCCTAGCGCAGCGCTGCCGTGAGTTGGGAGCCTTAACCCCACTGACGTGGCATGGCATGGGAACGGAGGCTGCTCACGTAACCCTGCTAACATTTTGGCATGTCACCAGCCCAGGGTCCATGCTGGGGGACAGCCAGAGGCACCAGCTCATGCCACCCCTGCTCCAGCCAGAGCCAACATGCAGAGCGTGTCATTTGCAGAGATCATTTGAAGCCTGAAGTCATGCATGAGGGCACGGGGACAAATACGGTGTCAAAGCACATGCTGACTTTTCCTCTCTTCTGGTTTTGAGCTCTCTGTGGAGCAAACCTGCAGTGGTGGTTACAGGGTTTATTTTTCCACTGAGTTTTCTAGCACGGGCCTCTTTTAGGGAGTGAAGAATCTCCCTGATTTAATAATGTGTTTGGTAAAGACTGCTGTCGATGTCACTAAAAAGTTTAATTTGCTCATTCCACGGGTACCAGTCTGGAGTAGCTCAGGCTACACAGTTGCCTGTGTGTGTCCTCTGAAGCCTACTGAAGGAGAGCAGCAGTTTACTTCCAGCAGATGTTTCATTTAAGAGATGGTGCAAAATGGCCCTGGCTGGATCCTGCCTCCTGCCATCTCCCAGTATCCCAAGGTATCCATTGCTTGTGGGGAGGTCCCATGGCTGGTCTGGTTGCTCAGGACAGTGGATGCAAGCCTGGAGGAGCCATTTGTTCTGGCAGGAGTGTGCATGCCCACATGGGCAGGGGATGCTGAGCAAGCCTCGGGCACCTCTGCACCCCTCAGATGTCCTGGCAGCCCCCCAGACCTGGGGACCCTCTTGCACGCAGCTGCTCCGGGGTGACATCTCACTGCTCTCGTGTCTCAGGGGTGGCTGTCCCTGTGTCCTGCTGGCATCTGGCACGTCCCACAGTCCCAGGAAGCCTTACCATAGCGGGCAGTGAGCCGTAATGCCGTGGCACCTCAGTGGGAGCCACTCAGTGGCTCTTATCCTCCAGTAACATCACACACTTTCTCCTGTTCCTGTTTTTCAGTGTCGGACAAGTTGTCAACATCAAAGCCAAAGTGAACCGAGCCTTTAACTCCAGCATGGAGGTTGGTGTGTGCCCCTGCCCCCCTTGTTGTGCACCCGTCACAGCCACATGGCCAAATCCCCAAATCCCATGGTCCCCAGCTTTAATACCATGTGTCCATCCTCTCTGGCTGGCTCTGGCCAGGGGTGCTTGGTAGGATGTGGGTCCCTGGGGAGCAGAGCCGGCTCTCAGGGGTGCTGTGCCCTCTTCCAGGTGGGCATCCAGGTGAGCTACGAAGACCTGTGCAGCGGGAAGCACTGCAGCATCTGCAAGGCATACGCCACCTTCGTGGCACAGGGCCCCTTGGGCAGCAAGGTGAGCAGTGGCTGGTGGATGGGGGGACTCTGTTGCCCTTGCACAGAGGCAGTAAGGAAATGGCCTCTGCAGGGCTGGGCTGGGCTCAGCTTTCCATCAGAGCAACTGCTGTTTCTTCATGGCTCAGTGATCCCTTGTGCTGTGCTTGTGGGATGCAGGGTAGGGGGCTCTCAGCCCCGCTCTGGGCATGGAGGGCACCCGCTTGCTGCTGCTGCTCATCCCCCAGTGGGATCGCACCCTGCCCCATCCCCTTCCCAGGTGAGGCTGGAGCCGTTGACCCCACAGACGGAGGAGGAGAAGATCGAGTACAGCATCGCTGCCGAGCGCCGCCGCATGCGCCTGGTCCACAAGGACACCCTCAAGGACCTCCTCACCCACAGCACCCAAGAAACCGGTACCGTGTCCTACAGCCTGGCCTTCCAAAATAGCCCTGATGCCCACTGGTGACATCCCACTTGCTCAGTGGGATGCTGGTGCTGATCACCACATGGAGGTTTGGGAATGCCCTGGCCATGGAGGGGTGGGCATCAGCCCCACCATCCCAGACTCCCAGGCCTGGAGGTGTGTGTGTGGTTGATGCAATGGAAAGGTGGCTGTGGGGAGAGTGACAGGGGCTGGTGGGGTGCTGGGAGCAGGGATCCCACCATCCATCCCACACTCTGAACCGTGTTTTCCTGCTGTGGCAGAGCTGGAGACTCGGGATGGCAGTGGGGCGGTGCCGGCGGAAAAGACGCGTGTGGAGAGCGTGGAGCTGGTGCTGCCTCCACACGCCAACCACCAGGGCAACACCTTTGGTGGGCAGATCATGGCCTGGATGGAGAACGTGGCCACCATTGCAGCCAGGTGACCCAACAGGGATTCAGGGTCAGGGGATCACACGCAGGGACACAGCCAGGGCAGCATCTGGCCAGCTCTGGCAATAGCCGGGTTGTAGGGACCCCCCAAAAGGGATGGTCCCCAGCATGTCACCCTTCGGTGGTGCTGCACAGGGTGTCCCATGGGTGTGTGGTACTCGGGGACCCTAGGGAAGGGTTCACACTCACTGCAGTTGGCTCATTGTTCCTTCTCATGGCTGGCTTTGGCCACTGAAATCCAGGGAGGACATTTTTTGGGGTCTCCTCAGGCCTGGCTGGGTCAGGGAGGGTGCGTGGAGCTGCCAGGCTGTGGGGCCATGGCCGGGCTGTAACCCCTGTCCCCACAGCCGGCTGTGCCACGCCCACCCCACGCTGAGGGCCATCGAGATGTTCCACTTTCGGGGACCGTCGCAAGTCGGAGACCGTCTGGTCCTCAAAGCCATCGTCAACAACGCCTTCAAAAACAGGTGGGTGCCGTTGGCAGGGGTCCCCATCCCACCCTCCCCATGGCTCTGCGCTCCCTCATCCCTTCTTTC
Source organism: Dasyornis broadbenti (assembly GCA_013397935.1). NCBI lineage: Eukaryota > Metazoa > Chordata > Aves > Passeriformes > Dasyornithidae > Dasyornis > Dasyornis broadbenti. The sequence goes on along the minus strand of VZRN01001083.1, from coordinate 3,384,866 downwards.
CGGCAGCATGGAGGTGGGGGTCAGCGCCGAGGCCTATGGCCAGGAGATGTCCGTCAGCTGCAGGCACATCAACAGCGCCTTCATGACCTTCGTGGTGCTGGACCAGGAGGGTCAACCCCGCACGCTGCCCATGGTGGCACCCGAGCCAGGGGTAAGGACAAGCAGGGCTGGCTTCTCCCCACCGTGGGAGCACGGGGACCCCCGGGAATCCTGCTCAGCCCTCAAGGGCTCTTGGATTCGCAGCAAAACAAATGCAGTTTTATGATGATGGAAATGAAATTGCTCAATAGCAAGTGAATTAAATTGATTGCTCGGTATAACTAATAAAATAAACCACTTGCCTGCGCAGAGATGGAGATGTATTAGCCATGCAAGGCTTGACAGAGTATTGCCTGCAAATTCCAGCTCATCTTTTCTATAATTTAGGGGAAGGAATGTTGAGGTTGTTTTTACCTTTCAAAGCATCCTAATCCATAATTTGCTGGGATCCAAATATTTAGGGATATCTGTCACGCGAGCACAGCAGCAAAGCAAACACTCACATGTCTCAGCATGTCCTGGGCTGATCCTTGCCCAGCTGTCTGATTTTTTTGATGCCTTAAAATCAGGATCTTGCACTGTGATGGAGATCATCTCATGGCCAGAGTTGGGCTCCCTGAAACTTCCTCTTGCCTGCTTTAAAACACCACACTAGCACTTTCTTCAAAATAAGCTGCATTTTTTTTGGCTTTTATTTCCCCAGGGGAAGACATTTGCAGGTGCTAGGGTACACAATTTGTGTTTCAGGGGTTGTTTGCAGCTTTGCAGCCACAAGGGTTTTCCCTCATGTGCCAGTGCGTAATTTCTCTCCTTGATCAGAGCGTGGTAGCAGTGCTGAAATAACTCCCAATTAATCACTGACCATCACGGCAGTGTAGTCAGGGTGGCAGCTGGCAAGCAAGGGGGCTTCACCTTCCAGCCTTTCCCTGCTGAATGTTTTTCCCACTCCCAAGAAGATGTAAATTTTTTTCTTCCTCCTTTTCCTATTAACTTAATTGCCTTTTCCCATTTATCAGGATGGAGAGAGGAGATACAGAGAAGCCAGTGCTAGGAAAAAAATTCGGCTGGACCGGTGAGCAGCAAAGCGAGTGGGATTTGGGGATGGAGGAAGGAGAAGAAGGGGGCTCAGGGCTGAGGTGCAGGGATAGTCTGTGGGTGGTTTGTGTCCCCTCATAAGGAAAACATTTCCTTTCCTGCAGAAAATATGTCGTCTCCTGCAAACAGACCGAGGTGCCACTCTCTGTGCCCTGGGACCAAAGCAACAAGGTAGGATGATTCCCTGTGGGAGCTGCTGCCTCCTACCCCAGCTCCTGCTCCTCCTCCTGCTCCCCCTCCTGCCCCTGACGTGCTGCTCCCGCCCCAGGTTTATCTGAGCTACAACAATGTCTCTGCGCTGAAGATGCTCGTGGCCAAAGCGAACTGGGCACTTGCCAGAGAGAAGGAGAAGGTACTAAACCCTGTCCCTTCTCCCTCGCCCCCAAAGCGTGGGCAACCCCGGTGGGAACAAGTCCCAGCCCTGCCATGTGCTCCCTGAGGTGCGGATGTACACGCTGGAGGAGGACAAGTTCCTGTCCTTCCGCATCGAAATCTCCGTCTGCATCCCGGCCAGCCGAGCCTTCTCCCTGCTCTCCAACTTGCGGCGCCGGCACGAGTGGGACAGCCACTATGTGTGAGTGCTGCAGCCTCCCCAAAAATCACACCCCTGAGTCTAAGGCTTGTGTCTGAGCGTCCCTTTGGGCTTTCCTGGGAGCCACTGTGTTGCCTTGGTTGCTCTGAGAGACCCTTCACCGTGTGTCCCTGTCCTGGCAGCATCTGGGCTGATGGCTGCACTTTGCTGGGGCAAACAAATATTTTGGGTCCCCCCAAATATTTTGCGTCTGGTGATGGGCTGTAAATGTGTATGGCCCAGGTTCAGGGGGTATGGCAGCATCTCTGTGACCAGGCCCCTTCCCTCACAGGAGTGCTGAGCTTGTCCAGAAGGTCGATGATGACGACATGATATATCATGTGGTGAGCCAGAAGCTCAGACATGAGAACAAGCCTCAGGACTTTGTTATCCTGGCATCCCGGAGGAAACCCTGCAGCAAGGGGTAAGTGTTCAGCCCGACCCCTGCTCCCTGCCATCCAAGCTGTGCCAGCTCACCGGGCTCTGTCCTCCCCAGGGACCCCTACGTGGTGGCTTTTCGGTCAGTGACACTGCCCACCCACCCTGCCAGAGCCGAATTCACACGTGGGGAGACGCTCTGCTCCGGGTTCTGCATTTGGCCAGAGTCAGAGGAGATGAGCAAGGTGGGATGCTGTGGCTGTGCTCCCGCAGCCCATGGGGGAGGCTACCCCCTCTCCCTGCCCCTGCTGACCTTGTCCTTTGCCCTGCAGGTGGCTTACTACAACCAGGCTACACCGGGGTACCTCAACTACGTCACCACCAACGTGGCAGGACTGTCCTCCAACATCTGCTCCACCTTTGAAGCCTGCGAGAAGTTCCTGCTGAAGAACAAGGACGACCTGATCTCACGGCTGCAGGACTTCTAAGAGCCATGGCACCCTGCTGACAGATGGACAGACAGATGAGGGGACTCCTCTGTGGTGGAAGGGGATGTGGAATGGTGACACCCAGACCCTGCCTCCCCAGGGGCTTTGGTCCCAGGGGCTGGGGTGGAGGGGCATTACTGTACCACCTCATCCCTTGCACTGATGTGTCATACCTTTTCTTCTTTCTTTTTTTTATTTTATTTAGAAATTTTATAAGCTGATGTACAGGACTTGGTTTTCTAGTTGACTGAACGCTACTTGAATCTTTATATGATCCAAAATCTTCCTAAACCAGATTTTTTTTTTTTTTACTAGTTTTGTGGGGCATAACTGGTTTCTTTTGAGGCAGCAAAGGGAGAGAGGGGGCAGTGATATGGGGCAGATGCTGTACCCCTCCCTGGTGTAGGGGTGGCTGGTGGAACATGCCACTCGCCCCAGTGCTGCTCCTTTTCCCAGGCAGGGCTGGCAAACAGCCCCTGCTCCTCCCAGGCTGAAATCCCACCCCATGGGGCTGTGGAAGGAGCAGCAATAAAAGTGCATTGAAAGGAGAAACATCCCCGTGTGCTCTGGACGAGTGTCTGCTCCAGGGGCTGCTGTGGGGTGAGCTTGGAGCGGGGATGCTGCACCCACAGCACCCCTGGGACACTCTGGTGGATGTGGGGTCCTTTGAGGCAGGACTGTGCTGCAGGAAAAGGGTGGTGCTTCATGCAGGTGGCTTTTGTGGACTGCGTGGAAGTGTTGCTGCCATGTCTGGGGCAGCCCTCCTCGTCCCCCTCTGCTGGGTGCACCAACACCTTAAGATGTAAACCCCAAACTGCCTCAGAGGCACTGAAAAAGGAAAAGACAGATCCAAACCTCGTCCCCCTAAGTCTGGGATGCTCTGGGAAAGACACCAGATTGTAGCGGGGGTGACAGTGGAAGTGCTACTCATCAGTCACAGCCCAGGGGACATTTGCCCTCAGCCACAGGCCTGTGGAGAGCCCCCACCCATGCCTTCATGGGTCACACAGTCAGAGGTTTTCTGGTGGCGTTGAGTTCCTGGAAGGCTTGCTGCCTGCTGGAAAAGGAATGAGCCCTGGAAGCCCTTAGGCACAGAGAGCTTTGGGCACAGCAGGTTTAACAGGAGCCAGCTGTGCCCTTGCCTTTGCCTGCAGAGACCTGTGCTTAACCCCAAGGCTGGGCTTTGCAGAGCTTTACCGTAAGCAAGTGATGGTGATGCAGTACTCGGGATGAGGTGAGGCCATGGGCTACCAGAAAAGAGCACAGGGTCTTTTCCATGCACCCCAGGGTGTTTTGTCCCTTTCTGCAACACCCAGTCCCTTTGCCACCTAAATTCCCCACCCAGTTTATAAGAAGGAGCTCCTGCCCCTCTCCTGTGGGCACAGTGGCTCCCACACTTGGGCTGACTGTGGCCATAAGCCCCTAATCTCTGCTGTATCTCCCATCATAAACATCTCAGATCAAGGCCTGGCAAGGCTGTGTCCCGACCTTCAAAAGATAAAGCCATCTTAGGTTGAACATAGTACAAAACATTCAATTTTTATAGAGCCCTCTTATCTCAAAACTCAGAGCAATCCTGCCTTTTTATCACCGGGACGAGAGCCATCCTTTCTCCTTACCGTTAGGAATTGCTGCTGCTTGATTAAGTGGAGGGGATGATGTATTTGCCTGAACATTAAACTTTAACTGACCTCTCCTTCTCCTTAAGTATTGTGCTTTTTCCTGCTGGGAGGCGCGGGTCAGCCCTGGCTCCAGCCTGGCTGCGACCCTGGGGATGCAGGGTGATGGAGCAGGAGTGACCTGAGGGCGTGGCAGAGGCTGCAGCGGTGTGAGGCGTCGCGTGGTTTGTGTGCCTTTGGAAGAAAACTGCAGCCCTGCAGCATCTGCTGGCCCTCAGCGGGGCATGGACAGCATGACTGGGCAGCTTGGAGCATCCCTGGAGCACCCATCTCCACTGCCTCATCCCACAGAAGAGGAGGGACCTGCTGGTGACTCTCCTTCTGTCCTTACCAGCCTTTTCCAGAGCCCTTTCTCTTCCCTCCCCATCAAATGCACTGCTCTAGGACCAATTCAGCAATCAATCACCATTTTTCTTAATCCCTTAAAAAAAAAATTAAAAATAAAAGGGAGTTATTCCCTGCTCTGAACAACCTTCCAACCTGCAGCTTCTTTGCATGAAAACACCCAGCTGCCTTGGTGCTCTCAGCTGCTAATTCCTGCATGGAGCAAATCATTTGGAGAGGCAGATCTGGGACCTTGGGAGCATCAGGGCTCTGTGCTGGCTGCTGGCAGATCCCGTCATTGCCTTCCTGCCCTGGATGATGCAGGGAACAAAGCCCCACCTAAGGACCACGTCTGCCTTCCCTGGGCCCCTGCCATCCAGGGCTGCTGGAGGATGGAGCAGGAAAACATCCCAAAAATGCCAAGAAGCTTTTGGGAGACATGAAGACAGCTGGGGATTTACTGGCCAGCACTCCAGGTTGGATGTGGGCTCCTTCTCCAGTACGCTGCCATCATGAGAAGGTTTAAGGGCCTGATTTTACAGATGCCTAAATAAATACACAAAGCTAATATATCACAGTGCAGGGTATATTTATCTGCTTTGCAGGAGTGGGATGGAATTAGACGGCAGTGTCTCTCTCAAGGCCAGCCCCGCTGTAATTCATGCCCTGAGGCGACCAGCCGAGGGGAGGAGGAGGAATTCTGCAGGCAGCAGTATTGATGGGCTACTCCCAGAAGCTTTGTTTTAATTAATTTCCACAGTGCTTCTCACAGCGGATCAGGCAGCTCCTTCAAAGCCTCTTTCCACCCACTGCTGCCCGTGCTCTTGTGTGGGGTCTGGGGCAGCGGGGTGAGCCTGGGAGCCCCTTGCTCCTTCAGCCCCCAAGCTTTTGGGTAAACAGTGCAGAAGCTGTTGCTGTTTTTAAGCAGGGGGGCTCCCCCCGGGCCGAGAGGCCTATTTGATGGCGTCAGTGTGGGCAGGTGTATTTGTTAGGGCTTTTCTTGTCCCCTTTTTATTGACTTTCTGCTTGTTCCTGCTGCCAGGGGTCAGTCGGGGCGTTGGCTGGACTTTGCCAAAAGTCCACCCAAACCAGTTGGTTCCCAGGTGCTGACGCAGTGCCCTGCCCCTGAGATATGAGGGGTTTGAGCACTGGCTTTGCAGCCCGGTCGGGTGTGTGGTTGTGGGGCTGGAATGGAGCTGTGCCAGCTCCAAAGCATTTCCTGAGTAAGCAGTTTGTGAACCTGAACTGCATTTGCCCTGCAAGCAGCAAGGTGACGGCAGTAACCACAGCCCAGCGCCGAGCTCGGGACTGACATGAAGGGACCAGTCCACATCCAGGACACCATGGCAAGCGGCACGGAGCCCTCCAACACCGTCAAACTGCTGCACCTGCTTTTCCTCTCCACCTCCTGGGGAATGCAGGTCTGGGTGACCTTCGTGGCTGGTAGGTTGGATTCTGTGTTGTGCTTTCTGTCTGGGGGGGAGGCCCAGGGGAGAGGGCTTTGCCCCAGGCCTTACCTGCTCTCCCCTTTCAGGGTTTGTGATGAGCAGGCACCTCCCTCGCCACACCTTCGGCTCCATCCAGCGCCAGCTCTTCCCCTACTACTTCCACATCAGCTCCACGTGTGCCTTCCTCAACCTGACCCTGTTTGCCATGTCCCACCCCAGCGAGCGGCTTGGCGAGGAGCACATGACCCAGGTAGCCTCACCCTGTTCAAACACAGCCCAAACCCTTTCCTCTGCTCCACTGAGGCCGGTTTGGAGACCCGTGCAGGGCTCTGGTTAAAAGAAGCCTGTCAGCACCCAAATTGTAGTGAGCCAGAGGGGCTGGGGGAGAGATTTACCCCAGCACCCGTGTGAGATGCTCACGGCAGGCTTTGCTCCCCCACAGATCATCGTCTTCTTGGTCTGCATCGCCGCTTCTGTGCTGAACACGCAGTGGTTTGGGCAGGTCACCTCCGACATCGTGGCCGAGCTGCACCTCGTGGAGCGCAGCCAAGGCCTGGGGCAGGAGCTGGGGCTGGCAGCCAGCGAGCCCCGCAGGCAGCTCCGTGCCTCCAACCCCAGCTACAGGCAGCTGGCCCGGCAGTTCGCCCTCTACCACGCTCTGTCCTCCCTCTGCAACCTCTGCTGCATCGTGTGCAATGGGCTGAGCCTGTACCAGCTGGCTGCCCACCTCTCTGCCCTCTGAGGGCAGGGCACTGCCAGGGGATGGCCAGGCAGAGCCCACCCCCTGCTGCCCTGCTGTAAAACAACCCTGAGCTTTGGACATTAAACTGCAGCATCCTCAGGTGGAGATACTCTTGCTGTATTTGTGCATAGTGCAGAAACTTAGGAATAGTGAAACGGAAATATTTTCTGTAGAGCTGTCTGCAGCCAGCCTCCATGATCAAAGCGGGAGTGTTTTATGGCTGAACAGCTTTCTAATGCCCCATGCATTAGCTCTGTCTAAAGCTGCAGTGTATTGCTGCAGTCACAGAGAGACTGCAGAAGAGAAAGAAACGAGAGATTGAGAATTACTTCTAATTAAAAGCCAAAAGCTAATACAGAAGTGCAGAATACCCTGTATCTTGGCTGTACCAGTTAATGTAATGGATAAGGTTGTTATGTTGGGGTTTACAATCAGGGTCTGCCATTCTCTTGTATTTCACGAGGTGAGAAAAAATGTTGTCTCATTCAACAGGCAGAAGTCAGTCTAGTTAAAATAGCCATGTTTATTGCAGGTTCTGCAGACAATCAGTAAGGTATCAAAAGGGTCAGTCAAACACTGCTCCAAACAAAGAGCTCTGCTGTACCCTGGCCAGCAGCAGAGCCCAGCAGTGACAAAACAGCAGCTGCCAAGTCCCAGGCAGGAACCTGACTGCATCCACCCCACTGCAAGTGGCAGGTATCACCACAGGCCACTGCTGTTAAACCCCAGCAATGACAGCCCACCTCCGAGGAAAACTGTGATTCCTCTCAGGTAAGGGAGCACATTCCCAGCTGCTCTTACTGCAACCACAGCCAGTGTCTGGCACTGCTTCAGGTTTATTTCAAAACCACATGCAGCCTATCATAGGGGAGACCTTCTGCAAGCCAGCTGGGTTTCTTTTTAAACAAATAATCCTCTCATGTTAGCCCTTCCTTCTCCTATGCTGCCTCCCTGGAAGTTTCCCCATGTGCCAAGATTATTTTCCTCCCCTGAAGAGTGCAAGGTATTTTTGTTCAAGCAGCCTGGAGCTGGGCTAACAAACAGGAGCCTCTTGCACAGGATTCCTTCTTTCATTCTTGCTCATTACAGTCGGTGCACCTTCTTGCCAGAGAAGTATTTCTTAGAGAAAGGAGAATGCTTCGCAAATACCAAAATTGTTGGGGTCCCGGCCTTTACAAAATACCTGCAAAGATTAAAAGGAGTCCTTGGCTTCCTTGTAGCTGGGCCAGTGTCCTGCAAAACAAGTGATTTCTGCCCAGCTCCATAAAGACTGACCTCCCAAAGGCTGGTGATGAGCTTTTGTGCTGATTAGCAGAGCCTCTCGGAGCTGGGGCTAAGCACATCTGAGAAGGAGTGTTTTATAAACCAGCTCGTCTCCCAACAGCTTCTTTTAATTAAAGCAGCTGTTATTCTCCCCCTGGAAGCAGAGCTCTTTTGCAACTGCCCTTACAGCCTGAAATCTGAGGGCTTAGGGACACCAGTGAGTTTTATGGAGTGACAGAGATCCCGCTCCCACTGCGACAGACCGAGCCCCCCCACGCTGTGCAGCATCTACGAGATGGGGCAACTCAAGAGCACAGGCTGTGCAGCAGCTTTCTGGCTTCACAAACAGCAAATTCTTCTCTCTCAATAACAGCCCAACACTTTAAAGGCAGTTCCAGAGGGGAGCAGTGCTGCACGCTGCGCCAGGGGCTGCTCACGCGGCAGTATGAACAGCAAGAGCATTGTTAACCTTCAACACGCTCTTTATAGGCTGCTGCCTTTTTCTTTTTTTTTTTTGTTTTTAAAGTAGCACTGTGTAGATGGGATCTGGAATAGCCCTTCTGTGCTGCTCAGCTGTGCCCAGCTCCCTTTCCCAACTCCATCCAGTCCTGGAAAGAGTTGTTCATTTTTTGGGGGAAAATATATGAAAGTCACTAAAGGCAGGCACAAAATCCATGCAGCTTTATACCTTCAAGAGGTAGGACTGTTAAGTCAGAGCAGGGTTAGGACTATTTAAGAACAAACTGGACCTAAAGCTCACACTTTTTGCCTTTTTCCCCCGGACATGATCAGGCACAGCCTCACCTTTCGTGCTGCAGCACTTGCAGCAACGTTTGTTCTGGGTTCACGTCATACATTTCCTCCCTTTCTTCATCTTCAAAATAGAGCTGGAAAAAATTGTTGGGGGCTATTAAATGCCTGAAGTACCTGAAGGAAAATACTAAGCTGCTGAGAGCCCAGCAACAGCACACCATTATCAGCTGGGGGTTTATCAAACCTCTGTGGCATGACCTGACTGTGTCAGGTGCAAAATTCAACAATGAAGAAATTGGTTTGTGTGAATTCCAAGTTTTGCCTGTATAAACCAGCTGAGGTCCTCCTGGCAGTGGCAGCAGGAAGGCAAAATACACTGGCTGGTCCCATGCTTTACAATCAATCCAAATCTAAGGGCTGCTTTCTAACAGGTGAAGTGCAGCAGTGTTATGAGATAAACTGAGTGGGTTTATAGAGGTATTTGAACAAAATAGAGTTGATTTAAGAGATCAAAATCCAGCAATGGTGCCTTAGACTGCAAATACACACAGGTTTTAACCTGGAAAAGCACACAGCCAGTGTCCTTTTGGACCTGTCTGCTCATTGTACACAGGGTTGCGCTGCTGCCTGGCACGGATGACACTGAAGTGGAAAATTAAAAATAAACATTCATGCCCTTCTATGTACAACTTCAGAATTCTCAAAACCTGCTGCAGCCACAACCAACTCACAACCCACCTTTGCTAAAGTGTTAATAGAGATATATTATCTTGATGTGATTATGTGCTTAAGTAACTCCACTTAGTTCTGAAAATAAACTATTTTTTAGGTAATATTTTCTTATTTGTATTGAACAACTCCACGATGCAATTAAAAAAACCAGGCAGCCTATCAGCTTGATGGTCTAAATCTTAATTATTGTTACAAAGATGGAATCTAAGCAGTATCTATAAATACCTCCTGTCAAATACTACGTAAGTGGAAGACAACTTTCATTTTCATAAGTGAATTCTGTCAGCACATGTGGACAGTGTTAGAGTTTGTAAGTGAGGGTAGCTCTCTCGTTTCACATCTGTGGATGGTAAACAGATGCCAACACTTTCATACCCTCAAAGCCATGCACTTTCTCACTCCAGAAATTAAAAAAACCACAACACAACAACCCTGAAATCAAAGGAAAGTCAAACTTCTCACCTCAAGATTGTTGGGAAGGTATTTTTTTTCTAAATCCCAAGGAGGTAACTCAGCAAACATCACCATTAAATGATCAATGAACCTAAAAGCCAAAACACACTTGGTGAGCTTAGACAAAGTGCTCAGCTTCAATAACTTGTACCCTTGCATTTGAATGATGGCAAAAACACATTAGCAAATTAAACAACAGACTCGAAAGTAAGTTTAGATCACTAATAGTTCCTTCCCTTCAAACTCATCACTTTCCCAAGGAATCCAAGGCCCTGTTGTAACTCAGGTTATTCGCTTCAAACTTGAGCAGTGCAACAACGAATTATTTTTAACTTTACATTTTCACACTGAAGAAGATGTCAAAATAAACCACCCTGCATTTTGTCTAAAATGGATTTTCCTTTGACACGGTCCCATGCTTCACCAGATCAGAGTGATGAGAATATGTTTGTGTGTCAAAGGCTTCTTTATTTCGGTACTTGAGGAGTGTTGGAGGCCAGTTTGTTCTAAAAATCCACTTCCTTTAGTCTCAACAAGACACAGTGAACTCTACCATATAAGTACTACAACTTTACTAACCTGCCTGCACTGTAATTTTGTCCTAAGCTTATTAATAGATCTGAGGAACATGTCTTCCAAGAAACAAAAAGTTACAAATTCCAAGTTGGTTTAACACTGCAAGATCAGAAAATGAGGTCAATATCAAGGAGAATGGAATTCCCAGCTTGTCAGTCACTTGCTTAGAGTCTGAAAGGTCTGCAGCACTTCAGCCAGTTCTGCTGAAAGGCATAAGGAGAACTTTGGGGTCACTGCTGGTTATGAGAGGTCCCCTTTGGAAGCTTTTTAGAATCCTTAAGTTTAATCTTTTTTTTCTGAGACACCATATTTGGAGGGCTTTGAAAAGAGCACCTTCATGAATCTCTAAAATCCACACGTGTGGATGGGTCACAGGTATCACTGGCCACTAATTAATTACTGGTCTGAGCTTGCACTGCAAGCCCCTTTAGTCACCCTGGCTAAATGTGTTTGTCTGCACTACAAATTTATGTAAATCACAGAATAATTCAGGTTGGAGAGGACCTCAGGAGGTCATCTAGTGCAGCCTCCTGCTCAAAAGCAGGGTCAGCTGTGTGATTAGAAATCTGGAACTGCTTCACCAGCACGGCAGTGTTTCACTTGCTGCCCGTTCTCATTTGCTCAAACACCTCCTCTATGCAAGAATGCTGCTGGCAGTGCATTTACCTGGAATTCTCATGAAAAGCCACAGTGAAATCTGTCTGCTCGTGCTCAGGGTACAGGAAGAGGACAGGCCAGTTCAGGTTGCCATCAGCATCTAAGTGCACCTTTGCCCCCGTGGCACTGTCAGAATGGAACCCATCTAAGGATATTTCAGCCAGACCACCTGACACTTCCTCTTCTTCATCTGAAGGCTCAAGAACCAGCTTGATATTTCTTTCCTGGAGGGGAGGAAATGGAAAAACAAAAACCAATCAAAAACCAGATACGGGCGGGGAAAATGAGTTGCACTAGTTGTTACCTGAAATACAGAAACCTGGAAGCTGGGGCTACAGCCATGCAGACAAGGAGAATCATGGTGTTAACTCAGCTTTTTGGCTCTAGCCCTTAAGAGCCAATGTATGAGAACAAACTTTCAGAGACAAACAAGAGAGCTCTTAAAAAATCCCCAAACCACACAGAAACAGCCCCTCTCAGCAACTCACCTTTATTGCTGCAAGCAAAATTTCCTTTTGGCGCTGCTCTTTCCTCTCCATCGCCTTTGCTTTCCTTGCATCCCGCTCCTGAGTTCGCTACAGGTAAGAAAAAGTTGCACCATGGTCACACACAGCAAGGCAGTGCCCATCACTGCTCTTCCCTGACAACGGGTGGAGAAATCAGTTCGGATCCCTGGGAAGGCACCCTCCAGCTCCTTCCCCCGCGCATCTCAACACACGGAACCACCACTCAGTCCTGTCTGGGGACATCACACCAACACAGAAACCTGGATGGAGCCCTCTTCCACCAAGGATCCCAAAGAGACGAGCACTGCAGATGTCAGGCTGCTTTAATATTTACCTTTAGTTTGTCAGCTTTAGCTCTCATTTCCACAAGCTTTTTCTCCTTTGAATCTATTTGCAAGCCTTCCTCACACCATGCTATTGCTTCTGAGAAATTCTTTAGCTCCATGTGACAGAGAGCTCCTGGAAGGATTAATATTGTAAGTTTCTGGTGTTGGAGTCAGTGTACACACAACTACTACACAAAGTGGTGGTTATAAAGACAGTGTTTGACCTGGTGCTTTTGCACGAAGCCTTTTTGTCTTCTGTGACCATATTCAGTCACAGACTTCCAGCAGGTCAATTGAGAAGAAAACCTAAAATATTTCATCAGTTCTTGTATTATTTACTCACAGAAATCAGCAGAATTATGCTAGAAGTGTCTGTTACAAACCAAATTTTATAGTTGTAGTTAACATTTCAGTATTTGTCTTGTTAGGAAAAATAAAAGTGGGATTTTTAGGGAGTGGGAAAAAAGAACAGACCCCAAAAAACAGTATTGTGGAAAACAGGAAAAATTATGCTGTACAGAAACAGTGCCTCTGATAGATATAGGAAATGAAGAATGAAAGGATATTTTGACTGAAAATGCAAAGCAAAAGGCAGAGCTCTGTTTTGGAGAGAAACACCAATAGCAAACAAGTGATCTCTTCCAGTAACTGCTTTACCTTTCTGAAATGAATTCTGCCCAGAAAACAAAGTATGATGCCCGCTCACAGTAATTTAAGGTTTATAAATAAATTATTAAACACACAGAAACATGCAAGGAAACAAAGCAACATGTAACAATAGCCTGTTTCAGGGTTTGTAACAATAACAGCACAATCCGTGAAGTTAATATGAGCCAAGTGTTTGGGGAGGATGTCCCTTGTGCTCCATGCAGCAACACGAGCTTTAACTCCCACCTCTTATAATGGCTTTGAGATGGGTGGGCTTCAGCTTTTTGGCTTGGATGGCATCATTGAGAGCACAGCGGTAGTTACCTGTAAAGCAAGTAAAAGTGCTCAGAACCTTTGACTTGTGTTTAAAATCCAACCAGACACCAAGGGGACAAAATAGTTTATGCAAGGACCCTATATTGCACCCTTTCTGTACTTAGTGAGGGCCTACAAGAAAGATAAGAACAAACTTTTTAGCAGAGCCTGCTGTGACAGGACAAGGAGTAATAGTTGTAAACTAAATGAGGGCAGACTTACACTAGATATAAGGAAGAAATTTTTTACAATGAGAGTGGTGAGGCACTGGCAGAAGTTGTCCAGAGAGGTGGTAGAAGCTCCATCCCTGGGAGCATTCAAGGCCAGGTTGGACAGGGCTCTGAACAAACTTGTCTAGTTGAAGATGTTGATGCTCACTGCAGAGGGATTGGATCAGATGGCCTTTAAAGGTCGCTCCCAATCCAAACTATTCCATGATTCTAAAAACCACTGGCTGTGCCCTCTCCTGGAGCCAAGGCTCGAGCAGCAGGTGACAGCTGGAAGGAACAGAGCACAAACCCTGCACTCAGACATGGGCTGAAGTGAGCCAGGTCTTCAGGATTCAAGGAGTCTCTCAAGAATAAGCTACTTACTCTGCCATATCACAAAACCAAAACAAACAAAAAGGAAACCCCAAATGGGGAGGAAAAGCAGCTTTGGAGCGCGGAGCTGCGCTCCCAGGCGATCAGAGGCCCCTTACCCAAGTGGAAATGTGCAGCCCCCCGGTTCGTGAGCAGCACCGCGTCCAGCTCGGCATCCCCGCACCTCCTCCGCAGCCCCTCCGAGTAGGCGGCCACCGCTCTCCCGTAGTCCTTCTCCTTGAAGTACTCGTTCCCTTCGTTCTTGTACATCCTGGCCAGCTCTGCGGGGATGCAGCGGGGTCAGGGTGGGAGCGGGGATGCCCCGAGCCCCATCCCGGCCGGGCAGCCCCGCCCGGTGCGCACCTGCGGGGCTCTGCTCCTCGTCGAACAGCAGCGACTGCAGGCAGGCGAGCTCAGGCTGCCGCGCCGCGTCGATCTCGGCCGGGCAGCTCTTCATGAACATGGGGATGGCCTCCAGCTCCTGCAGACAGACAGACGGACGGATGGACGGACGGACACGGACACGCACACAGCGCCCTGAGCCCGGCCCGCCCGGCCCCGCGCCCGGCCCCGCCGCCTCACCTGCTCCCACGTGTCGGGGTGCAGCGCTCCCCGGTACCGCGGCGGCTCCGGGGCTCCGGACACGCTGTCCCTCCCGGCCTCCGCCATACTCCTGGGGCTCCTCCTTCTGCTCCTCCTGCTGCCGCCCGGCCCCGCCTGCGACCGCCCCCGCGGCATCAGGCCCGGTCCCTCTCCTTCCGATGAGCCCCGGCATCCGATGGCCAGCGGCATCCCACCGCCCCCGGCATCAGGCCCGGCTCCTCTCCTTCCGACCCACCAGCACCGGCATCAGCAGGGATATTCGGAAAAAATTCTTAATCAGAAAGGTTGTCAGGCATTGGAACAGCCTGCTCAGGGAAGTGATGGAGCTACCAACCCTGGAGGTGTGGATGTGGCACCTGGGGACGTGGGTTTGTGGTGGCCTTGGCAGCTCAGGCTAACGGTTGGAGTCAATGATCCTAAAGATCTTTTCCAGCCTAAACGATTCTGTGATTTTATGACAGTGGCACTGATGTGGCTCGTGATCTCTAGATCTCAGACCAAGGAGCTGTGGCACAGGGTGAGGTGACTCTCTCCAAGGAGCTCCCTGTGCAGTCATTGCTGCTGGGATGGCAGCAAAGGTGTTCCTCATGGGAGTCCCGGGGCCTGCCACGATAAGCCACCACCTCCATAGGACCTTGGTGATCCCAAAGAGATGCAAACAGAAGAAAGTCTCCTTCCTTTCTCTCACTTTAAATCTCTCATGATGAGAACTTGGCAGTGAGGGGAGTGGTCTCGTCCCACTGTGCAGCCTCGGTTCTCGTGTACTCTTGACAGAGGCCACATGAGGCTGCACGTGGTGGAAAAGCAGCTTGCAGGGAACTGTACCCAAAGGGAGGAATGTCCCCAGCCCTGTGGGGAAATGTGGGCTGATTCCAGCTCAACCTCAGCACCCGGCGCACCAGCAGAACACCGTGGCTGGCTCTGATGTGAGACGGATTCATCTCTGTTCACCCAGAGCCACCACCAATATCCTGCACATCCTTTTAAAGGAGCCAGGGCTGCTCAGATAAATTCAGTATAGCAGAGATAAGCGATTCAGAGACAAGGCATTTAAGGGACTTGCACTTTACTCAGCAACTCAATGACCCCTTCCTTGGTGAGGAACAAAACCTCTCCAGCATTCTGATTCCAAACCTCAAAGACCGGAGGGTCCTCGCAAACCCTCTTCCCAGCTACAATCACGTAGGGATAACCCAGTTTATTGGCATCCTTCAGCCTTTTGCCGATGGTCAGCTGGGTCCGGTCGTCCAGCACTGAGTCGCCAGCGAGGTGGGGCAGTGCTTCGGCCAGGTCGTCGTACACCCGCTCCAGCTGCGCCGCTCCCTCCTCCTCCTCCTTGCTGCCTCTCTTGGGGGCGATGAAGCAGAGCTGGTAGGGTGCAATGAGGCTCGGCCAGCGGATGCTGTCCTCAGTGGAGAGCACCTCGATGGAGGCTGCCAGGATGCGAGTGACGCCCAGGCCGTAGCAACCCATTTCTGCCAGCTGGGGCTTATTCTCGGCGGAGGAGAAGACAGCGTTGGCGACGGAGGAGTACTTGGTGCCCAGGTAAAACGTGTGCCCCACCTCAATCCCTTTGGTCTCAGTGAGTTTCTCCCCGCACCTGGGGCACGAGGTTTGCTCCCTGCTTAGCGTCTCCATGTTGGCCGCGAAATGTCCCTGAGGGCACAGCAGCAGCCTGTCCTCACCAATGTCCGCCGGGAGCTGGAACTCGTGGGACGTGGTGCCGCCGATGCTGCCTGTGGCCGCCTCCACCTTGACGAAGGGCAGGCCCAGGCGGGTGAAGAGGCTGCAGTAGGCATCACACACCTGCTCGTAGGTGAGCCGAGCCGCCTCCTCGCAGGTGTCAAAGGTGTACATGTCCTTCATGTAGAACTCCCGGCTGCGCAGCAAACCAAAGCGGGGCTTGGGCTCATCCCGGAACTTCCTGGTGACCTGGTAGAGGCGCAGTGGGAGCTGCTTGTAGGACAGGCCACCCTGTGAGGCCACCAGCTCCGTCACCACCTCCTCATGCGTGGGGCCCAGGCAGTAGCCATGGTTGTGCCTATCCACTAGCCGGAAGAGCTCCGATCCCATCTGGTCCCAGCGGCCGCTGGCGTGCCACAGCTCTGCCGAGCACAGGCTGGGCAGGTTCAGCTTCTGCCCGCCCACAGCCTGCATCTCCTCGTCCATCACCTTGATCAGCTTCTCCATGGCGCGGACGGTGGGCGGCAGGTAGCAGTAGCAGCCAGGGCTGGTGGGGTGGATGAGCCCTCCCTGCAGCATCAGCCGCTGGCTGCGGCAGGTGGGCTCCCCGGGCCGGCCCTCAGACCCTGCCTGGCTGCCCATGGGCAGCGCTAGTGGCTGGAAGAGCTGCGAGAGCAGCAGGCGCTTGGCCCTGCCGGGGGTGCCACCATGCCGGGCCCTGATGCCGCGCTGCCGGGTGCTCAGCACCGGGAGACGGCACCTCCTCAGCAAGACCTCCATGGCGAGGACGATGAGGGCCCTGGGCCTGCAGATGGGAGAGCGGGACAGAGCAGGGGTCAGTGGTGACCGCACTGCGGGGGCTCAGCACAGTCTGCGGCCACCCTGACACTCACACGTGTGCACCAGAGCTCACACGTACCCACACACACCTAGGGACACACACGTGAACACTCTCTGGGATATAAAGGTATCCCTACAGGGACACATGAATGCTGCACAGGCACACCTGCACACCACACATGGGCACATGCACCCAGGTGCACACACCTGCACGGCTTCTAGGCATACAGGCACCCCATCACACCTGAGTGCTGCACGAGCACACAGACGCGCATTCACCCAGAGCTGCACACTCCCTGGGACACACAGGCACCCGGACACGGGCATGCATGAACGCTGCACGGGCACACCTGCACACACGCGTGGCTGCACACGCGGGAGCACCTTCCGGGATATACAGGTACCCCTACACGGCCATGGACACGTGGGAATGCCGCAGGAGCGCACATGAGCACGCACGCGTGCACACGAGCACACGCACACGAGCACACGTGCAAACCCACACACGTGCACACTCACACTCGCGCGCGCTTACACCCGCGGGGGCGCGCGCCCGGCCCCGCCGGCACGGCCAATGGGGAACCACGCCCTGTCACGTGGGCGGACACACGCGAGCATGGGCGGGGCGCGCCGCTCTCTATGGTTCCGCCGGGCGCGGCGGGCGCCACCTGCCGGCTGGGAGGAGTGGCTGCAGGGCGGGCGGTTCGGTGGCACCGGGACAGACACATGGGCAGGGAGTGGCGGCAGAGCCGGCACAGGACTGGCACCAGGACTAGGATTAGGGCATACTTTACTAATTAACAGGGACTTGGAAAACTGAGAAGGTCTGGGTTCTTGGGAAGGACTGCTACTGTGGAACTTGCTGCCGTCCCACCCGCTCAGAGGGACAGTGCTGTCCTGCCTTTGGAAGAATTGACCTTCATCACCTCAAACAGCACCGTCATCAGCTCCATCCTTCCCCGCTGGTCATGACTTTGGACACCTGGGTCACGTCCAGAGTCTGGTTATGACAGACAATCCTAAGATCCAGCTGCAGGTGGCGACTGGGAATGCCTCGTCTTTCTTAACCCACTGCTCCACCTCTGCATTGCCATTTCTGTCTTCAACCTCACCTGCCCACGGTGATGTCTACAGTAGGCACCACGAGGTCTCAGTGGAGCCACATTGCCGAGGTCAATGACCTGCTTAAAGCACTCGATGGCAAATATTTTCTGTTTGTCCCTGAGGAGCTGCAGTTTGGCAATGGCATCACCCAGGTCAAACTCCATGGCTTGGCCCAGGAGTTTCATCCACCAGTTCTTGCACAGTGTCCATCCTCATGTGATAGTAAAAAATAGTAAATAGAGCCAGGGCATGACATATGGGTCCTTGAAAGCAATGAGCCCATCTGCTTCCTCTTCCAGGCTCAGTCTTGGGGGCAGCATGTCCCAAGTGTTCAGGGGCAGAACCACTTGGAGGGTGCCTGCAGGAGGGCTGAGAGATGAAAAACGTTTTCCCTATCTCATTCCAGCTTTCTCCAGTCCAGTCTTGCAGACAGACATTGCCTGGCACCCGGCAACCACCTCCACACTGCACTTTTCAGCCTCCTCCCTCAGCTCAGAGGGAGTTAAACACCTCTGAGAGCAATTGAGAGCGCAGAGTGAAGTACTCCACTAGAGGAGGAGATATCACTTCAATGAAGAGTTAAATAATCCTGTTTAAATACAGGAAAGTAAGATGAATCCTTATTTTGTTTAAAAATGGGATTTGAAAAGATCTTCAAGATTCTTCTGCAATGGATTTGAAGAAATCTTCATGATTCTTCTGTAACGGGAAATCCTCATGTGCACTCCTGCCTACAGAGGGCTGGAAATGGGCAAAAGCAAGGGATTAAAGAGCACATCTTTGATGCTCCGGGCTATTTAGAAGCATTAAAGTCATTTAGCAGTCGAGCCAGTTCTATGAAGTGACTCAACATCCTGTGTGCCCAGACAGACCTGCGGGAGTTCCTCAGCAGATCAATGCTAGAGCTGGGATCTGGCCCAGGTTTCCTGGCTGCCAGGTAGCAACTTCCCTCCCAGACCAGCCTTCACTGGTTTTGTCAGGAAATTACTTCTCCCTGCGTGTTTGTCACCGCAATTGGGCAAGCACTGCAAATGCTGCTGAGAGGTGCTGTGGCTGTGTCCAAGGCTGGAGGACCAGGATGTATCCCTGTGGGAAGGGAATTGGTTCACACCTCGGACACCGAGGTGCTGCTGTGCATCCTGCAGGACCTCCAGAGCCACATTGCAAACCCCTTTGGCCCTCTCCTGCTTGCCCAGGAATTGTGAGATTTTCATGAGGTGGTTCAGGACAGGAAGGTTGTCTCCATTTCTATTGTGGGAGCCAGAGAAGTGAAACACATTTCCATCAGTGATTTATTACCTGCTGTGCTGATCAAAGGGACAAAACCATCTTGGATTGATTCGCTGGGGCAGTGCTTTAACCAGGAGGGTTTAAGGCTACACAGGAGATGTGGTCTGTGGGGAAAGCTGATCTCTCATTAAATCAGCAGACAGGACTGAACGTGAGGCGAGGATCAGGGGTTATGTGCCTGAGAGCCTGTCTGTGCTCCTTATTTCTTCCAGCTGTGCTGGGGGAACCTAATAAAGGTACTGCTGTCCCTGCAACCTTTCACCAAACTGCTCACCCGCTGCTTTGCTGGGGCTGATTTATGGCATTGGGGCCAAACTCATGGCCTGAGAGGGGTGTGCCCTGCACGTGGTGAGACTGAGGGGCTCAGCTCCTGTCTGGGGCCTCTCTCTTTGCCCCGAGGGATTTCCGGGAGGAAAAATGCTGAGGATGGGGAGAAGATAAATGAAAGACCAAGCAGGCAATAACAGCTGCCTTGAATCAGTTCCTGGCACAGCACCAAAGCAATCATGGGGCCAGTGTGAGAGTAGCCACAGTCCTGGATTCCCACTGGGGTGGTGGAAAATGGTTCCTCCCTTTCCAGCAGCATCTCCAGGTAGCATGAGGCGAGGGCTGGGGAAGAGAAGCCGAGGCATGTGAGAGGCCAAGTCATTCACTCATCAAACCTCTCTCCATCCTGCGGAGGATTTGGAGTTTGGGCTTGAGGTTGGCACAGAGTGGTGGCACATCCCGTCCACCGCTGGACGTGCTCTTATACAGCTTGGAGGGTCTGTGAGCCCACAGTGCTGGCTCGCACACCCAGCTCACTAATTTGATTGCCTCCAGTGATGTTACTGTAACTGCACAACAGCAGGATGATGTTTTAATGGCCAGTGGAATAGGGGCTACATGTCCTGTCTTTGATTTGCCCCTTGGGGAGTTGCTGGGGGGATATAAAATACTGCACACCCCCTGCACCCTGGCAGTTACCCAAGGTGCAGTTGCTCCCTCCAAGGGTAACCCTTGGGTGCTTTCAGACAGCTCCTCCGGAGCACACAAGATTTTGTCTTTCCCTGCCATGACGCTGCTGTTTTCCAGCCCTGCCTGCACATGGGAGGGGACATTCCCCAGGGAACAGGGATGCTGGGTGCCACGGTGATGGTTGCCATGGCAAGGGCTCTCACCAGCCCCGTGGTCCTTGGGGACCAGAGCTGTCAGCATGTGGCTGCAGGCAGTCCTGGGGACATGGGCAGCCAGAGGAGAGCTGGATGTGTGGCGAGAGCTGGATTTACTGATGTAGCTATTCTCATCTGGATTGTTCGTGCCTGCTGGGAAGCAGCTTCTTATACAGGGACTTTTTGCCCATGATGGTCCAGGACACACAGCTCAAGCTGGGAGCACCCTGGGGTGGGAGCATGGGAAGTGGGTGCTAAGCACCCACCACAGAGCACACACTGCCCGCAGGTGAGCGAGCCTGGCAGAAGCTCAGCAGTGACCACATTACCTCTGCCTGCATCCTCAGGCCTTTGCCCTTTTCAAGGGATGCTTGGACAACCCTTCCTATTAGTTTTGCTCTGTTTCACCTGCAAGCAAGCGGATGCACTTTATGGATGAGGGCAGCTGGGTTTGAGTCCTTTTAGGTGCCAGGAGCTCCTTGTATCCTCAAAAAAGTCATACTCGGCTGCTTAAAAGCCAGTTTTTCCTCTAGCAGCATCAGCAGCACATTGCAGAGCCAGTGCAGGTAGGAGCCCTTCCCTCAGTACCCATTCCTGGAGCTGTATTCATCTTGGCAGGTTCCCCATGGAGAACCAGAACAAAGCCTAAAGGGCTAAAAGCAGACAGGGAAAGCTTTAGTCTGAAATAGTCCACATTGGCTAGGGATGAACAGCAGGAATCCACATGGCTTCTCTCTTTTTTCCAGCTGAGTGAGGAACAGGCAGCTTGAAAGAGGTCAAGACACCTTCGTAATTGGTGGGGAACTTTCAGATTACACTTGAGTGGGGAGGTTGTGACACGGCTGCCCTTCACTGCAGCTGGCAGTAGGTGACTGGTGAGTGTGCCCAAGCCTGCAGAGATAATCGACTCTTTATGGCCTGCTGTGGCCAGAACTGCTCCTGGAGGAGACTGGCTGGGCCCTCACTGTTTGCTGTGTCCTCTATTCCCTTCCCTGCAGTGTGGGCTCCCTTTGGTTGAGATGTGTCACCAGTTGTATCACTTGCTGAGGTGAGTGGCTCTGGTGCTGGCACAATCAGCCTGGTGCACAGGGTGTTTCCCAAAGTGGGGGAACCTCAGGAGGAGCCAGGAGCTGCCAGGAGCCTGCAATTCACATGGCAGTGGCTGATGAGACCTGGGCAGGCCCAGGAGCCAAGGACAAGAGAAACTGCTGGAACGCCTTCTCTGGGATAGATAGAGCTGACAGGGAGCACAACAGAGAGGATTCCCTGTCCTCTCTCTGCCTGGGTAAACATGGTGACATAAAGGAGTGGGGCAATGACACTGCAATTGAGCAGTAATTAACAATTTTCAGTTTGGACTTTATAGATGTTACATACTCAGAAGAGAATGCCAGATCCTGCACATCCTCCCAAGGAAGGTGTACTGGCACACACACCTCACTCAGAGTTAAACACGTCCTTTCAAACACTGCTACGATTTACAGGAGTTGCAATACCTGTTATGGGTGGTGTTACCACACCTGAGTAGCCCCAGGTTCACCACTACAACTCCATAGAGAAGTGGGCCTGAAAAAGTGCAACAACAGCAAAGCAGAGCAGGCAATGAAAACCTGGAGGCAATGAAGGAAGTGAGATGAGCAGACCATGTCAGCAGCAACAAAGGCTTGCCATAAAAACGTACTGGGAACACGCTAGTTCTCCTAGAGTTAAGTTTTATCAGGTCTTGTACAAGTGCTTAGACCAGACAGGAATAATTAAATCTAGGTGTAATTACATGTTAGTTGTGGCTGATTAAGTATGCTAATTAATCTGCAATTATCATTTGGTGGGGGGAGATAATGGAACACAGGTAAAACTGCAGCGATTTAAGGAAATCCTGACTATTGTTCCAAAAGAGAAGGTCTCTGAAGGGAAATGCCTGAGCAGTGATGTGGGTGAGGGAGGGTACAGAAATGCTGCTGGGGCAACAAAGGAGGGTTGTGAAGTGCAGCTGAAATCAAGGCCAGCACAGAATGGGATTAAAGCAATGCAGAGCTTTGGCACCTGAACTGCAGCTTCAGCAGGGCTCAGGCACTTGGCAGCCTGGCTTTAAGAAGTGCCTGGGAGCTTCTCCCTGGGAAAACAGCACTGGGAGAAGGTGTACCAGCTGTGATCCAGGGAGGGGCAGGAACACCTCCCACTGAGCCTACAGAGCTGCCACAAAGGCATTTATCAAGGAGATAGAAGAGGTGGGTGTGAAATTCCTCAGGATGAAGAGCACACTGAGTCTTTAGTCTCACTTTTGGTTGCTCATTTGAGGCAGGGATTAGACTTATTAGCATGAAATGAGAAGAAGGAAGTGACTGGGACCCATGTCAATGGGTAGCACCGAAATCCAAAATTGGGGTTTGTCCTCCTTGGACAGAATGTCACAGGGAAAGAATGAGGCGGGGGGGGATAAAAAAATCAGGATAATTGGCATCATGAGGCTGTGTGGAGCTAGTGGGGCATAACTGATGGTTTAAAGACTCAGCTATGAGGTGTTTCTTTTATTGCAGGTGTGTCTTGGGGCAAAGATACGTGAAGGCTCACAGACTTCAAAGACATTCCTACAAACCTCACCTCCCACCACCTCCCTCACAATGCCTTGGGTCTCCTTCCCAGACTTTTCTCAGTAATCGCTGGCCATGTGGAACGACACAAGAAGCACGAGAGAAATGATAAACAGCTGTTGAAAAGCAAGTAATCACTTGTGAGAAGACACCCCTTGGAACAGTACGCCGGCCAGAGCTTTATTTTCAACAGCCCGTACAACCAAAAATCAAGAGCAACAGCAATGATGTGTGTGCATGTGTGTGACTGATACAGTACAGTACCCAATCACGGCATACAAAGTTTGCCAATAAATTAAGGAGTGAAAAAAACAAACACAGTGCATACCTAAAGACCATCAGTACATAAGTGAAACACAGCCTAAGTAGAAGTATTTGCATATCCTCTAACTGTTTTAACATTGCCCTTTCAAAGCTAACCAAACCATTCTTGCTCTGTGCAGACTATCATACAAGCACTGGGCTAAATTGTAGCTTCACCCCAGGGACAACTCCCTTGTAGGGGCAGGAAGGCAGGTCACACCCTGAGAATCAACACTTGCCTTCCTGTGTACCCCTGGTGCAGCCAGGAGGCGTGGCAGACACTCCTGGATCACTGACACAGCTCCACAGCTTGGGCAGCACTGAGGACACTCTGCACTGGCTGTGTCTCCCCATGGAACGCTGCCCCTGCGCAGGATTTGAGGGGGTACCTTACTTGCATCCTTGTGCATCACTGAGTTACAGCCCAAGCTTATTCCTGCTACTGCTTTATCATTGGTTTCATCTGGACCTTAAATATCCATCTATCAATAAATAAAATCATTGGTTTAGCACGCATAATAAAATTACACCTCCCACTGGTAACTGTTTGAGAAGTTCTCCGTGTTACCCCCTACACAAGCCTCAAGAAAATTACCTTCTTTTCCCTTGAGCTCAGTAAGGTTTCAAGTAACAATCTTCAGTACTGCTTGGACAAGACACAGGCTTGGTTTGGAACCCTGATTCTGGCTACAGGGTCAAAACGTTTCCCCACTTCTACACTCAACTGTATCAAGTCCATGACTGTGCCATTTTCACCTGCGAGCAGCAGAAGAGGAAACTAACAGTGCTTGCTGTTATTCCCTCTCCAGGTGACTGAAACAGTCCTTTTACAAAGCCTATCAACCTAACCCAGCTAAAATGAAAAGCAAAAATGTCACTCGAGTCAGAACCAAAGCCTGTGTGTATCAAGATTCACATCAAGAGTTCTTATCCACAGCCACTTGCTCTAACAAACCTCGTATAAACGCAGCCTTGACTTCCTTCTCCCACTGGCCAGGACAGAACAGTCTGAGATAAGCCATATCTTCCTCCAACTGAGTACTTATAAGGCACTAAAATTAAGCCACAACCAAAAAACCTCAAAAAACACAAACCCAAAAGAACCCCAAATAAACTGACCCACAAGGAAATTAAAATTTGGCTATATGAAATAGCAGCAATTTTTTTTTTCAGTGGTCTACAAAGCCAGAACATTGATACTTTGGGGCAAAAAAACCAATGCACTGTTGGCCAACTACAAAATACCTAAAAACCTACATCCATTCGCACTTCATAATCAAAATCAGTACAAATCTGATAGGCACAAGTAAAAAGCATCTTCTTCACACCTCAATGCTCAGTTTTCCAACAGAAGCCACGGCTGGGGAGCTCAGCTGCTGTGCAGGACAACCCCAGCAGCACAGCAGCACCACCACACAGCCACAGGATGATGCAATGTGGATGAGCCACTGCAGAGCTGCTCCACGGGATACTGACCGAAGGCAAATGTTTTTAACAACATGATTAATTAGACAATGTGTTCAGCTTTGGCACCTATTTCTGAGCCCTCCCTCCTGTTTTCAAAAGTAATGTTAAATATAGCTATGGTACACAGCTGCTGTAACTCCAGTGTCTTCATCCATTCCCATTATTTTTCTTCTGCTTGGAAATAGGTGAATTCACCTATGTCACTACATTAGATACAAAGGCTAGCACTTCAGATTTCTTAAAAACAATCACTCTGAATTTGGAAAACTGGTTTTAAAACATACGAAGAAATACTAAACATAAATGTGTAAAGCAGGAATTCATACCTTTAAACATCAACAAGAATGAGCTTATTTGGAGAGCAATAAAGCTTTTTTTTTTAAAGGATGTACTGACTAAGCTATAGGTAAACTCCTCTTTCCCTGATTGCTTGGTGAGCTCAGCCAGGCTCAGTGCCTTGCAGCTTTGCAGATTTTGTCATACACTTCTGGAAAGGCATCCTTGCAATTCATCTGCTCCCTCAGCTTGTGGTACAACGAGCCATCAAACATATCCCAGAACTCCTCACGGGTCATGTAACAATCTGCATACAGCATCTGGAAACTGGAGAGAAGGGAAAAAGAAGAGACAGAGATTCAATATTAATTGAGTCACAAGATTTGATAT
>VZRN01001083.1:3339688-3359557 GCA_013397935.1 Dasyornis broadbenti | reverse complement strand
AAAAAAAAAAAAATCAGTGCAAGCTATGAATAGCAAATATTTAACAAAACAAAACCATCAAAAATGCTTTTTAAAAACAAGCAAATACAATTGCTCACATGAATTATGCTGGGACACTCAATCAATTATATTTTGTGGATTTACTATTTTTTTCTACATGTTTTCTTAGGATCCATGGGGGGGTACAGTCATAGAATCTCATATTTGCCTGCATTACAATATCCATTCAAGACAGATGTAACAATACATCCTTTGACTTTTTCATTTCTTTGGACATTGAGAATAGAACTAGGAGGGCAAGACATCACCAAATGAGACCAGGCCAAGAAGATAAATTCACAGTGTAAACAAAGCATGGCGTAACAAAGGTCCATTTACAAATTAAATTCTGCTTTAGCTGTGGACTCTTCCTCACTTACATACTGTGCTCTCTAAACTGCAGCTACCATCAGAGTACAGCAGCAAAACACAACCTAACATAAAAGCTCTATTGTTTTGTGTGATTACGAAACTGGAAGATTAAGGATTTATCCATTGTTCATCTCCCAGTGACAGGTAGAAAACAGACCAAACTTTGTCAGCACAGAGCTTTAAATTAAATGCTTAATTTCAAGTTAATGAAAAAAAAGCTTAAAATTAACTTTGGGTTGCTTTGTTCTCTGGCAAATCACTTCTTGCAGCTCAAAGTCATTTGCAGTCCCTAAATAATCTCGAAGCAGCCTTGCCATTATGGCTCAGCCACATGGGACATGATCACTGTTAGACTGAGAAGTAGGTCAAAATAGAAATTGGGATAAATTATACTGATGGTGTAAAAATACCGTGTAGTTGCTTTTTGTTCCTGAGAAACCAGCCTGTGGCTGCTTCTCCACTGACACCACTCCAGCAAATTAGGCTGGCTCGAGTCCGTGACAGATGGTGGGCACATGCCTCACGCCCACTGTGGTCCTGTGTAATAAGAACTGAGGCAGGGAAAAGGAAGCTCTGGAACACAAGTTTTGAGGGAGGAAAGAATGCCACCAGCACACAGGGACTGACTGCAGGGACAGCCAAGGCTGGCCCCCTTGGGCAAGGACATCCTGGTGCAAGGATGGGGCAGAGCCGCGTGATGCTGCAAGGACTGCAGGGAGAACAGTCCCAAGGGCAGGCAGGGAAGCCATCCAAACTTTTGGGATTCCCAAATGATCTATTCCAAGGATGTATTTTGTAGCAGTAGACTCCCAGAGCAGCCTGGAGCTCGAAGGTGACATGAAGTCACCCAGCTCCCAGCTACACTGCAAGAATTTCAGCTAGCGTGTCCTTTTGTTCTGTTGGTTTTGCTATCAAATAATAAAGTGAAATAATACCTAAAATTCAACAAAATTAGAAATTTAAATTAGTTTTCAATTATTATGGTTGTTAAATTATTGCAATATTAAATATTAAAAGTCTGTGGGATTAAATAACTATGATTAAACCATATGGGTGTAAATTACATGACATTATCACTGTTCTGAGGAGTGGGGTCCTTACCCGTGCACACTTCTTACAAACTTTTCCATTTGCCTCATTGAAGCCCTGGCTTCAAATTGTTTCCTTTTGGGCTCTCCATAAGCTCCTATATCCACGTAGAGTTCGGCTTCATTTCCTTTGGGATGGACCATACCAGGATTGTTGGGCAATATGAAAGGACATAACCAAAGAGGATACACCTGCAGGGGCAGGAAAACACTTTATCACTTATTTTTTTAACACAATAATCCTTTAGGATCTTTAATAAATGTGACAAAGTGAAGAGTCAAGAGAACTTCTTCCCAGTCTAGGATTAAAATCCTTCCTTTCAGCTCTTCCTTCTCAGCTGTCCTGGTGTTTTTCTTAGCTGGACTTTTTAATGACCATAACACAAATAGATTGACAATGTCCTCCTAGACTTGCATGTCTTCTCCTTAAATATTTGAAATTAAAAGGGAAAAAAAAAACCCCACAAACAAACCACCCCTGATCCCAAAGCAACAACTGAATAAACATTCTGAGAAGAAAGAGTTCTTTTCCAGGTCAGTCCAAAATTGAAATTCTACACTAACTAAAATAAATTTAGAAATAAAAGCAAGGAAGGGAAATGACTCTCCACAGCTGGTGTTTAGTGAGATCACCAATCATTTTAGGTGAAGATCAGTTCAAGTTTTACTATGTGATAAAATCTTTTAGAAGTGTTGGCTTATACCAAAGTCTGAATCTTTTATTTAATTCTTTTCTTTTTCAGAAAGCTGTGTTCATTTCTGCTGCAGCCTTGCATCATGGTCTCACAAAGCAAAGTACTGACCAGGACACAATAATGACCTTTTTTACAAGCAGAGTATTATGTCTTAAGATCAACAGTCACAGTTCTTATCACAAACAACCCAAGATTTGCTGCGTTCTAAAAAGATGTGTTCTTACATTAAGGTCAACGTGGAAGGTCTGGATAGATTTTTCAAGGCTCTTCATTGGCACCAGCATGTCCTGCACAACGTGGTGCTGCTCGTACAGCTTTCGAATGGCTTCTCCTTGGGTGAGTTTTAACAGAGAGATTTTTGGGGGAACCATCCAGCCAAACAGGTAACGGAACACAGGGTTATTGCCAAAAGGAATGATATCCTTCAGAGAGGAAAGAGTTAGACTGAAAAATGTGTAAGCGGACCAAAGGAACACTTCAGAATCCTCAGAGCAATACTATCCCAGATTTCCAATCAATTGAATTGCTGATATTTTTTGCTAACATACTATAATACAAATATGAGGAAATTAGAGGGGCTCGGGCTGCACTTGGCTCCAGAGCCCTGCCCCAAGCCTCCTCTGGTTACCACTGGTTTTCAGCTGTATGAATCACAACATACCCAGCCCCAAATACTTTCAGAGAATAAAGTCAGAGAGCAACAGGCTATTATCTTGCAACAAGCAAGGGAGGAGTGCACAAGAAGCTAAACTTACAGAACTCTTGCAAGAATAACCACCTACAAGGTCAGTTCTCAAAAGCATTTTAAAGCTGTAAAATTTTAATTACTTCCTGCACAGCTAACTCCTGTTTAACTTCTACAGGAGCTGAAAGATCTGGTATCTCACTCCAGAGATTCAAAATGTAGTAACACGAATATTTCAGAATGTCAAATAGTTTTACATAACTACACATCACAAGAAACACATTTATGAAATTCCAACTAATGACCTTACTATATAATTACTTTAGGCAGGGCAGTTTTAAAGCCATAATTTCACATTCATGTTTTTTCCACCATCTGAATTTGAAAATCACTCAGTAGGTACAAAAGTTTAATGCTGAAATACGTACTTAAGGCCTAAATTTAGAAAAGCACCAAACCAAAAATGAGGAGTTTCTGATACAACGCCTTATATGTGAAGGAGTGTCTTTGGATTTGCTTTACCCAAACGCAGGGCTTGTGAATTTGCCATAAACGTCACTGTTTTTTTCTGCCATGAATGACAGAAGTTGCTGCCAAGGGGAAGAATGTACATTGTACCTACACTGGGAAAGGGCAAAGTACCTTCCTGCAGACATATTTAAATTTTGGAACTGGTCTTACTTGGAGCTCCCAGAAGATACTGCGAGTATGTCTGTGGTAATAATGTCTGGAAGGAATGTATTCTACTCCAGTCCTGTCAGCTTTCAAATACTTCTCCACATGCTTAAAGAACCACGGCTTGTAGTAGTTGCCAATTCTGTTTATCTACAAGAAAACATGCATTCATTAGATAACAGTTACACCTTGCTAGATGACAGAGCATGTCCCCAAATTCCCTTCCTGTGAGGAATCTGTGTTATAGCCTCTGTGACAGTGTGGCAAAGACTGTCACAAGGCATCTAGGGAGCCTTCACTTCTCCACTTGCAAGGCTCCTTATTACCTTTCTTGCCATGAAGGTTTAAGTAAGGCTTGCTAAGGCTTGCCACTGACAAGCTATTCAAGAGCCCATGAATGTGACAGAACTGGATTCCTGAAATGCCAGTCTCTAAACCCACCACTAATCTAAAATCTCACATGGCAGAAAAGAAACATCCAGGTGGAGGGTTGCATGAACACTTAGCATGACCCTCCTGTACATGTCCCTGATGTGTTTTTATTAATATTAACAGAATTAAAAGTTTGCTGGGAAGAGAGTTACTCTGAATAACTGCAGTTCAAAGCAGGATTGTTCAGTGTATGAGACAAGATCCTTCTCTTCCTCCTCAGGTACTGCAGTGAAGAAGCTGTAGACTGCATTATTTGCTAGAACAATGAAATCAGTGGGTCATTTCTCATCAATTAAAGAGATTTAGAGAACAGACTCTGTCATAGTAGCAAAGGGCTGTAATTTAAAATATTCTGATGGACAGATCTAACTTTTAATCCTATCTTAAGAGATTGTTTCAATTTTATAATGGTTTTATACTGGCATCTAGTACAGCATTAGTTAGACTCTGGGAGTATTTTTTTCTTTGTGAATAACTTCCCTTTAGTTACCTTGCTTTGCTCAGCTTCATCAGTCAAGACACCTGTCATGATGACTGCTTCATCCAAAGAATACAGGAGTCCTTCCACAAAACTATTCTCCTTTTTCTTAGACTCTTCAGTGAACTTCTCACAAATCTTCTGCAGTCCTCTCACTGGCTCATAATGTATTTTGACATATTTCTTGGCAGGAATCATTTTTATTTCTGCTGCAACCAGGAAACCCAGAGTACCACAAGACCAAGGCACTGCATAAAATAGGTCTGAGTTTTCAGTCTGCAAAAAGTATGTCATACTAAATCATATATCCACATCGATAACTCTCAATGACATTGTAAATGATAGCAAAGTAACATTTTGTCTTACTGGTGAACATCTCACAAGGCTTCCATCAGCAAGAACAAGTTCATAGGCTACACAGGTGTGCTGAAAAAGTCCATAGATATGGGATGAAGACTCAATGCCAGTTCCCATGATCAGGCCACCTTATCAAGAGAGCACACAACAAATCAAATGAAACACACTCCAAAACGTGGGTGATTTATGAGAGCAAAACCCCACTTTTTAAGCTCTGGGCATGACTTTTAAGACTATTTAAAAAATAAAGGAAGTGCTTATAACATAAATACCACAAAGAACGTAAGGTTCAACAGAGTATTTCTAGAACCTTTAGAACAATGCAATTTTTTACTGCATAGAAAACCCTAATGAAAGTGCAGCCAAATCAGTGAGTCTCCTATCATGACAATGACCCTTACCTACTGTAAGATCATCAAGCTCTGGTACCACAGGAATAGTCCAGCCCATGGGATTCAGGTGTGCAGTCAGCTGCCCCATGGACACCAAAGGTTCCACACGAACAATCTGAAAAGCAAAAAAACCCCTCCAATTCTCAACAAACATAAATTAAGAGTTCAGCATTAATGATGACAAAATACGGCTAACCGGATACACTTCCATCTGTTACCAGATCTCAGAGACTCACTTTCCTAAGAGCGCTACTAAAAATACTGGGAACTGTTTAGTGATTCCTCCTCTGCCTCAACATCTTGTTGCTCAATGCCCAAACCATAAATCAATCTGGTCTTTTAGACTTCAGCACATAAAAGCCAAGCGGTTCCATATGCTGGGTTTTCCAGACAGAATGATCCAAGCATTGTAAAACCTGAAAATTGATGGGTCTGCTACAAAATTTAGTTCTTTCTGGAATCTAATCACTTCAGCTCCGAATATCGTAAAGAAAGCTGTAAAATCCATTATCATGAATGTTTTGTGATGGAATTTGTTACCTGTCTTTCACTGTCCACTTCCAGTACATCCATTAAGTTGATCATGATGTTCTTATGGATCTTCTTGTACTTCCCAACCCGAAGTGACACAGTCAGCCAGCCAGGCCGGCCCGTGCACATGTATCTCTTGCTGCCTTCCTTCTTCCATTCCCGAACCTGCAAGAGCCAATAACTGTCAGAGCAGGGATGCTTTGGAAGTCTCTGTGCAGACCTCTGAACTTCTAAATAAAGTACCACCAGGGTGGTTTAGTTATGTAGAGGAAGCATTTCTAATACTCTGTAGCTTTGGGGCTTTCTTTTGGGAAGGGATTCAGAAAGCTATCAAGAAAGACTCTTAACAGAGAACTGAAAAAACCTACTGGAAAACCTCCTCTAAGGGAGGTATTATCACTGTTATAATCTTAGTTCTACTCTAAAACACACAAAAAGTGGCCTGAGATTGCAAATGAACGGGCAAAGAGAGAAAGCCTTGTCTAGTGGAAACAACCTGGTCGAGAGGAAGATGTCCCTGCCCATAGTGGGGTGGGGTTGGAATGAGATGACTTTTAAGGTCCCTTCCAACCCAAAACCCTCTAGGGTTCTGCGAAAAGTTGAGAAGGAAAATGTGTAAGCCATACATATCAGCCACGAATTCTGCAAAGCCATAGTGGTTAACACCTGGAGAACAAACAATTGTAGCATTTTCTTCAAAGCTGAGTTACTACAATAGCTAGTAAAAAACCCCCAATCAACAACCCCAAATCCTCAGAGAATAACTCCATTCACATTGATATCCATCTGCGAGGAATGTGAGAGACAAGGAAGGAAACAGAAGTGGACGTGACAATTACCGCAGATGCCACAGAGCACAGAAACATTACAGACATCTGCATTTCTGGTTAGAGGAAAAGTTTAATCTCCCCAGGAACCATCCCCTGGAACTGGCAGTGCTGAGCAGCAGGATATGAGTGGGATCAAACCACGCTTCTGAGCCTGCCGTTCAGAGACTGATGTTTCTGTGTTGCACACACGTGTGTCCCTGAGCCTGGTGCGTGTCCAGCGCGGCTCACAGCACAGCCCTGAGGATACCGCAGTGCGAGCAGCCGTACAGCCACTTGGAGGGAGTTCCAAAGGAGTTTCAACGGGACAAGAACCCTACAGGGGGTTGAAACCCCCGCTGGCGTTTATTCCTTCGCTTTTCCCCGCTCCGGCTGGACTTTGCCCCGGGTGCGGAATGGCGGGGCGGGGGTGGGAGGAAGGTGGCGGGATGCGGGCACGGGATGACAGAGAGTGG
The DNA here is from genome assembly GCA_013397935.1 of Dasyornis broadbenti. Taxonomy (NCBI): domain Eukaryota; kingdom Metazoa; phylum Chordata; class Aves; order Passeriformes; family Dasyornithidae; genus Dasyornis; species Dasyornis broadbenti. Next base: position 3,352,531 of record VZRN01001083.1, on the reverse strand, counting down.
GACAGGGACACTCTCTTCCCTCATAAAGCCGTGGTACCCCAGGGAGTCCCGAGGTCCGGTTAAGCCTCACCTGCGCTTGGATGTGCCGGACTCGCTGGGCGTGCTGCCGCGGGGCGCTGTGGAGGCGCCAGACGGCCCATGCGCGCAGCTGGTAGTAGATGTCGAAGAGGATAGATAGTGGCAGGAGGAAGAGGCAGACGAAGACCCAGCGGTGGTGCACCAACACGGCCTCCAGCCCGCGGTGCCGCACCCACAGCAGCAGCAGCAGCAGCCCCGCGCCCACCGACCACAGTGCCGACATGGCGCCCGCCGTCCACCCGCGCTCCCTCACGGCCGCGGATACCCCGCCATGCCGCGCCCGCCGCTCGCGCGCTCGCCGCCCGGGCCACGCCTCTCCTCCCCCATTGGCCGAGGCGTGAGGCGAGGGGAGGGCGGCGACCAATCAGAGAGCTCCGCGGAGATCGGACCAGGCGCTGAGAGCGCCCATTGGCTGCACGCGGCCGGCCCCGCGCTCCCCTCATCTCCGCGGCCGCCGGGCCCCCCCGGGGCGGGGGTGACACCGCCTGGGGACAGGGTGGGAGCCGGGGCAGACCCCCGGGCAGGGTCGGGAATGGGGACCGGGGCAGGGTCAGACCCCGGACAGGGCTGGAGGAGCCGGGTCAGACCCCCGGGTAGGGCTGGGAATGGGGACCGGGGCAGGGTCAGACCCCGGACAGGGCTAGGGAGTGGTCCTGAGACAGGGACTGAGGGGGATACAGGGCACGGAATAGGGGCTGAGGCAGAGAGGACCCCCCACTCAGGGTTAGGGACAGGCCCTTGGAGGTGCTGTGGTGGCCGGTGTTCCACGGGCAAGGGACTCACCCTGGTGCCTTTAGGTTAGGGTCTGGGGCAAAATGCCTCCATATCCCTCACTTGTGCATCCCCCACTGATGCATCCCTGTGGTGTTTCAGGTACCAGAGAACCTGGCAGTGCAGATATCTCCCACAGAAAGTCCAAAGTGCCATGCAGTTCCATTTCTAGAATAAAGAATGGGACACCTCTCTCCAAAACATGGCTTGCTTTCTAAAACCCTGGCAGAAAATTCCTATCCATGATGGAACAATGTGACAGAAGATAAATAACATCTGTGAGAAAGATGAGGCATTGTTTTTTGAAGTTAAAATCTCTCAAGGCATGTGGTGCTTGAGAGGACAGTGACAGAGGTCCAGTGACAGCCCCAAGGGGTCCTGGCACTGCCAGTGCTGTCAGGGACCCTGGAATGGCAGAGACTTTGTCACAGCACCGCTGGGTTCAGAGAGGAGCATGGAATAAAGGTATTCCATCAGGACTCTGCCACGGTGATGTAACACGTGTCAGGTGGTGCCTCCTCCTCTTTGCCAGCAGGAGAAATGCTCACCTTAGGACATAGTTGGGAAACCCAGACTGGGAGGGATCAAGGTTCAGAGCTCAGCTGGGGCAGGCCAGCCACACCTAATAGCGTTCTTCAGACAACTTTGTTTTCAACCACACATCATGATTTCATGGACTCACAGAACAGTTTGAGTTGGAAGATCGTAAAGATCACCTAATTTCCACCCTCCTGCCATGGGCAGAGCCACCTTCCATCAGAACAGGTTGCTCAGGTCCCCATGCAACTTGGCCTGGAATCCAATTCCAGGGATGGAAGTTTTGGCACACTGCTTTTATGTGTTTTGTTCCATGCTTTTATTGAAAAACCAGTCTGGAACTTCACAGCCCTCATATTTGGAAGTGGTCTCCCGATTTCCAGACTTAATTTATTTACAGCCAAATTATATTTGCTGCACTTGTGCCTAGTCTGATCACTGGCTTTTCTTCCATCTGAGCTGATTGCTGGTATCTGCTTGTATTTATCAGTTCATCTGCTGACTGAAATTATTCATGCAAAAGAAGGTTCCCATGCCCAAAGAGAGGTTATTTTAACCTCTCTGAAGGACCTAAATAATTATTCCTGATCTGAATGTGATCAAGCACTGGGCTTATTGAATAACAGCATCATTTATTCAGAAGGGGATATTTATGCCTTCAGTGTAAATACTGTTTTGAAATTGTTTTTATGAAGAGCCATTAGAAGTGCTTACAATGTTTTTCATGTTTTGCTCTTGTTTTTGTGAGGTCCTAGGCAACAAGAAGAGGGTAGGTGAGCTCAAAGATTGTGATGTGAAACTGCTTTAAAGCAGAGGAGTGAACCACCATTCAGATTATGGTCAAATTGCTCATGTACCAACTGATGCCAGGCATAGAAAACACAGGAATGAGAAGGGGATGAGGGAAGGGGAGAGAGATGTTAGAAATGCTGGTGGTTTTCAATTGTAGTTATTCTAGTTATTTGAGCAAAGCATCATCCAATGATCTATGTAGGCTTAGGAAAACATTATCTGCAAATCTGGTTGGAGGAGCTAAGATTCCCTTGGTATCTTGGTGAGGCTAAAATTCCTGGTTTCTTCAATTAAATTATCATTTTAAGTGTGTTTAAACTGTTAGTGCTTCTTAAAAAAGCAGTCCTTTTCCCTTCCTCTCCTCCCTCGCTCCCTCTCCTGCCATCCCATCCGCCCACTCGTGCTGTTCTGGGCATGCTGTGCAGTACAAGTGCTTCTGCTGTCACTCAGTAGAACAGGTTGGAGAACTGATCTGACTGAAGAATTAAACTTTTTTTTTTATTTAATGATTTTTTTTTCCTGCCTGGATCAGCTCCCTGGTGGAGTTCACCCCACACACGCTTGTGCTGGGAGCAGAGCAGGGACCTGATATTGACTGTGCTGGAGCTCCCCATCCTCGTGGGGACAGCTCATCCCAGATGGCCCTGCCAGCCCTGCACAGGACTCTGTTCCTTACCCAGCAGGGCTTGGTGGTAACCATGCAAAGGCTTTTGGGCAAAAGATGCAGCTGTTTGTCCAAGGAGACAGGGAAAAGGGACACAGCATCATAGAATCATAGAATTGCTTAGATTGGAAAAGCCCTCTAAGATCATCAAGTCCAGCTACTCTTCCACTACCCCACATGCCACATCCACACAGCTTTTAAATCCCTCTGGGCAGCCATTCCCTGGGCAGCCATTCCAGTGTTTGATGACCCTGTCTATGAAGAAATTGTCCCTAATATCCCATCCAAACCTCCCCGGCACAACTTGAGGCTGCTTCCTCTTGTCCTGACCCTTGTTTCTGGAAGCAGAGCCCAAACCCCACCTAGCTCCAACCTATTTCAGTTGTAGAGAGCAAGAAGATCCCCCCGAGACTTCTTTTCTCCAGGCTGAGCCCCTCCAACTCCCTCAGCCTCAGACTTGTGCTCTAGACCTTTTCCCAGCTCTGTTGCCCTCCTCTGAACATGCCCCAGCCCCTCAATGTCTTTCTTGTTGTGAGGGGCCGAGAAATGCACACAGGATTCGAGGTGTGGCTTCATCAGCATGGAGCATAAGGGGAGACAATCACTGCCCTGATCTTGCTGGCCACACTACAAAATCATAAAATACAGAGCATTTGAGCTGCACACAAAAGTAGGCTGAGGACTTCTGTTTCTAAGAAAAATATCAAGAGGCCTTCAGTGGCACCAAAGGAAGGCATTGAAAAGCATTAAAAAGCCCTTTTTTCCCCACAAGCTCTCACAGCCCTGGTACTGACTACCACAAAGCTGCTGCTGAGCAGTACCAGGACGTTGAAAGGACAGGCATTTAATAGGAATAGTTATGAAAACTGATAAAGAATTTTGGGAAGACTGCAAGCCTGCTTAAATCCATAAACAAACCAGCCAATGGTTACTAGGATTAGGAGTCACCTGCCTTCAGTTTTCCTGCACGTTGGCTTGGTGCAAAGCTGGTGCTGTCTGAAACGGGCGCGTTTCTGAGGGTTGAAGGGAGGTGGTGCTCAAAGTGCTTGTGAGAAGCTCCCTCTGCTGAGAAATTCAAAGCATGTTCAGTCGCTCTGAAGGAAAAGCCTGTAGGGGAACACAGGCTGGAGTGGGGCTCCCTGTGTTTTTACCTGATGTTGCTCAACTGCCCAGCTTCCAGATGGGGTTTTTTGAAAGGTATTTATCTATGGCATATCTATTGCCCAGGACCTATTTCTCAGGTTTCACAAATGTTTCATGTGAGGGCATAGAGATGCCCTGGAGTTGAGGAGGAAGAGGGCAGAGGCTTTGGTGCCGCAGCTGTAGCTGAGCTGGGATGGCCCTTGGGAAATTGGTCAAAAAGAGAAAATGGGTTTTTAGTTACTTTAGAAACTTCCAGATAGCTCTCAGGGAAAGTGAAACACCAACTGATGGCTTAGGAGAGGTTAGATTGGTGAGGCTATTTTAGGTGTAGGCAGACCTAATGTGGAAGGACTTGTTTAACACCTGTAGTGGGGAAAGCTCTCCATGTGGATTAGTCCACCCTGTCCAGTGCACTGAGTCCTCGGGGTGACTTTGCTCTTTTTTCCTTGCTTTCCCCTTATCCTCTTAAAGTTGCAGTCACCCTGTTCACACTGGGAAGGGCATCACCAAGAGAAGGAGTAACTCGTGCTGCAGGAACCAAGGATACCTGGGCTGTATCCTGTGTGCTCTGATACCAATCATGTCACATGGCCCCACTCCCCTGATGATGAGCTATTGTAGGCAGCTGGTGGGACCCATCAGCATCTTGGGAGGAAGCAGATGCAGGGTGTGAAGAGAAATCGGGAATACTGATGATGGCAGAGTGTGTCCCATCCTTCAGTGGCTGTCTCTGCATCAGGAGGCAAGGTCAGCTGCTGGTCAGCACGTTCACAGAGCTGCCGAAAGAACCCCCAGTGCTGCGGAACGTACGAGAGCTTTCGTGTATTCTCTGTGATGTGTATTAAATCCAGCTTTACAACTGCCTCTGAAAGGATACCCTGTCTGGGATTTATAAAAAGAATCACTTGTCAAAACAGAGAGCCAGACTGGGAAAGGAATTCAGCCCTCCCTTCATTGTCACCGGGGCCAGTGTCCTCTGTGGCAGAAACGAGAAGGCTGTGGCACCGTAGTGGGTGTGGAGAGCTGGTTAATGAAGAACTTGGGGTTCCAGCACTCTGAGGGAGGCCACACCCTTCTGGGTGAGCAGTGGGTGACAGCGAGCTCATGGCAACCATCAGCTGGCTTCACAGCCCTGAGAGTGAGGAGGGGAAGTGGGTGAAGAAGCAGTGGTGCTCCCCTGTCTCCTTTCATTGGTGAGATCCTGGAGACACCGACTGTGCTGGGCATCAAAAGCAAGCTGCAGTCACTGAAAGGCAATAAATGGGTTATTTCAGACCCATAATACAATGGACACATGCACCAGTGGCCTCCAGGATGCTCGGGGCGAACTTCATCATGGAGGCAATTGTGAACCACAGCTGGTGGGCAGCGACTGCAGGGAACCTTCTCCCATCACTCGCCTCTGGAATCTTCTCACCTGGAATGGCAAATGCTGTCGGAACATGCAGGAAGCATTCGGGGCTAATGTGATGGTGAAGGCTTGCCAATGTCACCGGAGGAAAACACTACAAGTTGTTTTTCTTTACAGGCCAAATTTTTCTCCTGTTTTCAGCTCCCAGCAAATCTGCCTGTGTGTTTAGCCTCCCAGTACCAGATGTACTTGCAGGCCCTTTTCCTCCAAATAAAGCTAAGACTTGCACTGCATTGGCTGTGGCCATTCTCACTGTTGGGTGCCGTCACTCTGTCACCTGTCTGCTTTCATTTATTTCAACGTTTTAAAAATTTCATGGGCCCACTCCCAGATGATGTAAACTGATAAAACTCCAGGCCATACTCCAAAAACATCAGTGTAACTGTAGGATCTGGCCCTTTGGGTTTACTTACCTATGCCAAAGAAAAATAGAAAAACTGTGAGCAAAGCAGAAAAAAAAAAAAAAAAAAAGGAAAAGAATGGCTGGAAAAAAAGACTTTCAGATGTTGGTTATATAAGAGTTGTATAGTTGTTAAAGTCCCCTAGAATATCCTTTTAATAAACTAAGAAATCACAGCTAGATAAGTTAATAATTAAGGGTGACAAAAATATACCATTGTTCCAATAATAAGGAACTGTATTGGTCTTATTGAAGATAAATGGAGGTGTATTTAACGTGGTTCAGTGCAATGCTGATAGACTACAAATATCCTTTTTTTCACTAGAAAACTCAGTATAAAATCAGGTCGAAAGCTGATTGCCAGTATTTGTTCCCTCCAAGTGACTCGGCTCCTTTCAACAGCAGATGTGCCTTGGAAGCGACTCCCACGTGTAAGGAGCTGAGCAGAAGGAAGCTGGAGGCTTTGAGAAGAGGTTCCTGCCCCTTTCTGTGGAGAAAGACAAGATGTGCTCCCACGTGTGGATCATCTCATGGAGGTACAGAACGATTTTCAGACTGAGGACTGGATAAATTGACTGGTCCTCGGCTCTACAAATCAGGGACTGGAAAAGGTGTCTGCATGGAAGGTGATGAGGGTGTGATTGCTCAACTTCCTTTAATACAGGAAATTTCTGTAGAATCCAGTTTGACAGATTGGTTGGAGCCATACCTAGTAAAATGAGACAGCAATTTCCGTACCTCCTGACACAATCAAACCCCAATTTTTTTGTACTTCCAGTAAGCATCAAAATATGATTGCTGCAGCACCGTGCCCATGGGGAAGAGTGGCTTTTAAATACTCACCCGCAGAAACCCTCACAAATAAGTCTGAGAGTGGGTAAATGTGCTGATCCTGCCGCTAGCTGATGTTAAACTCCAGGTGCACTTCCAAGCCTCATGTGATGAGCTGGAGATTCACACAACTGCTTTCTTTCTCCTCCTGCCCTCTCTATCCTTGGCAAGGCCCATTTTTTTACAGAATGCTTAAGGAAAGCATGAAGACATCAACCAGCAATAAGCCCTTGTCGTCTCAGAGTTGTTAATTACCATTATCTCTTGTATCAGACCAGAGCCTGTAATAAACTCTGAGCTTTTATTGCGCTGAGGTGTCCGCTTACACCCAGACTAATGCAGATTATAGGGCTGGGATGAATTCTCCCTCATGCTGGAATTGGCAGAATGAATCACAGGGCAGAAGAGTTTTATCCCTCTGTGAGGCAATGAGTCGCCTGCCAACAAGAGCTGGCACTTCTCTGGCACAGAAGCACGAGGGAAGTGAAACTGCACCTTTTTCAAACAAGATGAGCAGCCAGGGGAAAGGACAGGATATATTTTGGGGAGAAAGATTAACTCTCTGAATCCTGGGTGACTTCCCAGGGAGGTTGAGCAGGGAAGCCTATGCTCTCCATCAGGGATGGCAGGTCTGTGTCTCAGGGATGCTGTTTATGGGTGCTTTCTGTGAGGTCCTTATCACAGTCTGAGGTGCTGATGTAAGCCATCTGCATATGGTCGATGGAGACCTTTCTTTTCCGTCTGAAGGCAACTAACCTAGGCAATGTTTTCCAGCTGTTTCTTCACATGCATCTTTGTAAATGCCTGTTGCTCACATTCACATCCTCCTCCTTCTTCCAAGTCAGTACAGGGTCTGTTTTCCTCTGACAGATCGAGGGAAGAGATGGGAGCAACCTGCTCCTACACCTCCATAGGAGAAATCTCCTGCTGTTGCTGTTTCTTACAGGCAGAAAGCAGGAGAACATCAGGAGTGGGGTCTCCTCAGAGCCTCATATCACAGAGCTAACCAGAGTGTGAACCAAATTCCCCATTGAGGGAGCTGTGGCACTGGAGATGAGTGTTGGTATCCTCTGGCAGCTTGGCTCTGATTCTTTTAATGCCTTTACAGAGATGTTGCAGCCCATTATTTCCCAAACTCACCTCGTGTCATTTCTTGCAGAACTTCAATATTGTCTTCAGTTACCTAGAAACCCATGTAAGATGTAAATGTTCTGGGTTAAAGCAAGGCAAGGGGTGCGGGCAGAAATCACAGAGCTCTTACTGAGTCAACAGCCGATGTTGCAGATGAGTTTTGAAGAAAGCAGCCAGGCTTTTGGGCACAGCAGGGCAGCAAGGGCACCCCAGGTGAGTATTTCACTGAATTTGGGGGGAATTTCTTACAGGTACTTCATACAGACTCTTTATGTCTGTGTGCATGCAAGTGTGCATATGTTACACCAAATGTACCAGGAATGCTGCACTCCTGATTCTTAAGTACTTTAGGTTTGTCAATAAGTTAGGCCCGTGAGTAAGTTGCTATTGTGGTATAGTGAATCCCATATGGATCCTTTGCTATATTGTTTAATGCAACTGATAAGTTAAATCTGCTAGGTTGCAGTGCTATTAATTTTAAATGCTGTTTATTGAAGTATTGTTGGGCCTTTAGGATGTATTTGCTTTTATCCTTACCTTCTCCTATCCTTTTGTCTCCTCCTCCCCAGCCCAGCCTCCACATAGATGATTTTGGGTTTATTTCAATTTGGATTGATTGACACTGGATTGTTCGTTTGTTTTGTTTTCTCTCTGTACTTTAACCATCTAGTAAGTAACAGAGTGAACCTTGCCAATGAACTTTGTTGTGCTGTTGCTTTTATATTAAATCTGTTTTTGCTGATACCTTTGCTGGTGATTCTTTAAGAAATCTTAAAACACTCACTGACAACACTCCTCATCTCAGCCATACCTTTGTGTTTCCCCAGGCTGTCATGCTTCCAATAAAATGTTTGCAAGGTTTGCTGGCAGCATGATATCCCTCAGCCACGTCCTAGCACAGCACACTGATGTGAACAAGTGCTTGTGGGCAGCCCCATGCCAAGGCAGGCAGTGGGATAATGCAGGGGCATTGGAAAAGGAAACCAGCTGTGGAACATCTGGGACAGGTATGTGTTGGACACTGAGGGTTTCTTTGTGGCTCCACACACAGTGGCAACCAGAAAAGCTAGACTGCTGCTCCACTCTTTTTTTCTAAAATTTGTCATTAATGCTGCTTTGAGCTTCTCTTTTGCATTTTTGTGATGAAAAATGAACAAAGCCCAACCCATTCCCTGCTCCCTGGAGAGCTCTGTAACAGCTGCATGCAGCAGAGGCATGAGGAAGCACAGGGGCTCGGGGATGTCAGCGTAGATGTAGCTCATCTCACATCTAATGCTGTGTTCACTGGGAAGGAAATTTAGCCAGTTTTGTGTTTAATCAAAATCCTTGCTGCTGCTTCCATCATCAGCATTTGGAATCAAGGATACACAGGAGCTTCAAGCTCAGATATCCGACGTGTGGAATGAAGCAAACTGCTACCGTGTTTCAGCAGCCAGGGCAGGTCTTCATAGCTCTCTCTGCTCGGGTGTGATAGATGCACTTGTGACTGGCATCCAGCTTGATTGAGGAGCCTACAGGGCTGGAAATCAATGTTTCCTGACTGCAGCTCACACTCCAGCAGAGCTGCAGCAGCTGTGGCATGTAAAACATGCTGCGTGGTGGGTTACCCATGTGTAACACAACTGTGGTGGCTCTTCATGGACAAAGAAGCTCAGACGTGGGGCTTCCCTAAGGCAAAAATCTCCAGGAGCTCAGGAAAAGTTTTGTCTGACTAAAGACTGAGCTGAGGCATCAGGATTTAACTCTTTCCTTCCTGCATCCTTTGTTAGGCAAATTCCAAATCCTTTGCAGATTTTATTGGAAAGCTCCTAGGGGGCTCCTTCTGTCCTCGTCTGCAGCACAGAAATTTCCCTTACAGGAAACCCAAAGCTTTATCACACCCATTTACCTACACAACAGCCCCAACAGGAGTTGGCATCTAGGCCGGGTGCTCCTGTACTAACACAAGTTCCAAATGAAGAGCTGAAGGAATTTGAGAACATTGCTTGTCCGTAAAGCCCTCTGTGGATGATGCTGTCAGTACTTTCCAAGTCCCTTTCCAAGACTTTCCTCCACACTTGTGTTCCTCAGTGTGGTGCAGGCTGCTGGTTGGGACATCATTACAGTTGAGTAAGCAAACATTTAAGCTTTGAAACACTCTGAGATTTTGGGTCCAGTGGCTTACTGGATGATGGACATAGCTAGTGCAGAAACCACTTCAGGAACAGATGTTAAACAATTTTATACACATTTTGCTCTTCTGTTATAATTCAAACTCAGTAAAAGCCGTTGAACTACATAATAAGATCTATTACAAAGTACGTATTATGGTACAAAAAGGGCTTCTGCAGTCAGTAAAGTGTCGGGGTAAAAATACAGCTGTCTGCAGAAGGAGTACTTCTAGGTGAACAAAAAAACCACACATGCTTTGTGGTCAGGGGGAAGATCCCTTTCACATCCAAATGCTTGGCCTTTGCTGCTGGAGAGCACAAAGGAGTGCTCCCAAAACCCCCCAGCTACCTCTGCAGCAGGACCACCACAGAGAGATCCATGTCCAGCTGCAGGTTCAACCCCAAACAAGCCAAAGAACACTGGTGAATGTTGCATCATGTGAAGATGTAGGACAAATATTTTCAAAGCCTGGGTTTGCTGACTGGATTAAGTAGGAGTGCCGGAGCCAGTATATCAACTAGCACAATTAATTAGGCATTTTAAGAGGATGCAAATTAAGGCAAAGATAAACAGCAGGAGGTTTCTCCTTTGCTTTACACGTGTTGGATGCAGGAACTGTTTCCCATCTGCACATCCTCATGGCTACATGCTGCAGCCCCTCCTCAGCCTGGCAGGCTGCACCCACTCCTGCTGTGCCCAGTGGCCCATGCTAAGGGAAACACGAGATGTGCCAGCCCCTGGGAATGGCTTCTCGATGGATCTGGATGACATGAACACCTTGTACCTGCAGAGATGTGACCCCTAAAGCCACATCAGTGGCTCTTTATTGACTCTGTCACGGGGGCCAGGACCAGAGGTGCTTCCTGTTGTCAGCTGGGTGTGGGGTGAGTGGCCTGTGTCCCAAATCACTGATGGACACCTGTGGCCTGGCGCAGGTCCCACGTATAAGGATTCCAGCAGGCAGCCTGGGGTCTCTTCCTCAGGGCTTGGTGCATCCAAATTCATTCTTGACTCGGTGCTCTTGGTATCACCCACCCTATTGTGACAGGGCAGAGGGTGCATGCATATGCGCACACACACACCTATTGAAAAAGCTGGCTTATTTATCTTGATTATGCAGTGAAATGCACTATTTTACATGTGATTTGCTGCAGCAGCAAAATTAGGTGAACAGTGAATCAAAAAGCAGCACTTTTTTTGTGCCAGCAATGTTGCTCAGGCTCAGCATCCTTACCTGGGGGAGGCAATTACTGGAACAATCTCTTTCCCCGTTCTTCCTTTGTTCTTGTTCTTGCAGGGGCTGTAACTGTCTTTTATATCTCCTTGTTTTCTCCACTGCAGTTTCACCGTACATGGGATGTTTTACGTATTTTGCACAGATATTCTGTCTTTGTTCTGGAGAAGCCCTTTCCCTGTGCCCTGTGTTGCAGCACCTTGTCCACCAGCAGGAAAGTTCTCAGAGAGGGAAAATGCAGTTTGGCCAAGGTGCTGCTAAGCAGACAGGGGAGCTGGTATGGCTCAACATTTCCAGCCTCTGCCGTTGTGGTGGAATATTTGTCATGGGTTTGTGGCTGCCTGTAGGCCAGAACTCTGGGGAAGGCAGAAGGTTGTGGATGGTTGTGGCGCTGGAGGACCAGTGTGTTGGCACAAAGCCATCTCACTCTGCAGCCCCCTGCCGGGAATAGCATGGAGTCATGAACTAACGCCTCCTTGAAGAGCTTCAGATTCTGTTTGACAATCACATTTCAGTTAAATACAATATCTGAGCAGGTAATGAGCAGAAGAAGGTGCCTCACTGTTCTTCAACAGCGTAACTGGTGATTCACAGTGCCCACATCATTGGGTACTGGCCTTGGGGACTTCTGCCCCATGCTCCTCTGTGATGGAGACCCAGCCTTGAGCCCTCCATGTGCCTCTGTTTGCCGTTTGTAAAACTCCACAGTGTCTGCTGTACACCCACATGTTCTCAGCTGGGCTGAGTGACTTCTGAGCATGTATGAAGCAGATATGAATTCCACAGCAGGGCTTTGCATCAGTCCCTGCAGCCTGTGCAGGTAAAACTTGAGCTGGTTTTGAGCCAGCAAGGTGAGGGACTGCAAGCAGTACAGGAACAGCAGCCCAGGGTATCCATAGAAATGGGCTCTGCCTGTCAGTGTTGCTGAGCTGCAGTCCAAGAGCAGCGTGGTGGATCTGTGGATCTGTGGATCTGTGAGATGCACAGCCATAGCCCAGCATGGTACAGCAGCTCTTGATCAAATCTCCCTGCTGCTCTCTGGTGAGGAACTGTGCCTGAATCCAGATGCTGTCATACTGACCATTCTGAAACTCAGATCAGAGCACCCTCAGCTTGCTTAATATCCAGGTGTCCTGAGTGCTGCAGGGTAGTGGTTTTAAACTAAAAGAGGGTTGACTGAGATTAGAAGTTTTTTTACAATGACGTTGGTGAAACACTGGCACGGATTGCCCAGAGGAGTGGTGGATGCCCCATTTCAGGAAACATTCAAGGCCAGGTTAGATGGGGCTCTGAGCAGCCTGATCTAGTTGAAGATATCCCTGCTGGTTGCAGGGGGATTGAACTACATGGCCTTTGAAAGATCCCTCCAAACCCAAACCGTTCTATCATTCCATGAACGAGGGAAAGGGACAATACCAGCCTTTGACAGAGAGGTGAGGAGAACTGAAGTGGTCACAAAGCAAGGCTGTTGCAGAGACCCTCCTGTGCTGCAGCGTGGGAGTCCCACACAAAGCACAGCAGTGCTGACCCCAGGGCAGCAGGGGACTCCTCATGGGCTCTGCATCCCGCACTGCCCGGAGCGCCCCGACGGGACGGAACGGGAGCCGGAGCGCGCTGCGGGGAGCCGGGAGCCCGCCGGGCTGTGCCGTGCCGGGAGGGAGCGCCGGTCCCTGCCCGCCCCGAGCCGCCACCGCCCCCCG
>VZRN01001083.1:3256731-3339662 GCA_013397935.1 Dasyornis broadbenti | reverse complement strand
GGGACGCGGGCATCCCCCGGCTGGGCGCTGTGCCGGGCGGGACAGGGACTGTGCCGGGGGACAGACCCCCGCGGGTACCGCCGGGGACGGCCACCTCTTTAGAGAGGACGTGGGGCTCCGGCATCGCTCCGAAGCCTGGCTGGGGAGAGACACGTGCCCTCCTGTCCGAACCTGCCTCGGGAGGCTGAGCACACCGGAGTTCTTGGATGCTCTTCCAAAGCATCACTATTACTTTGCTTTGAATGGGGACCGAACCCTCACTGATAACTATCATGACAAAATAGCAAATTTGGAAAAAGGCAGGAAGGGATCTCCCTACTGACACGCTCACACCTTTGGTGCATCTCTCCCCGGCGTTCTTCTTCTGTGATTAAAGGTCTCCAGCCCCGCGTGGAAGGACGGTCTGTAAGTGCCGTGGAGGGACGGGTGTGGAGGTGGATTTCTGCTTGATGGCGGTGGGAGAGGTTCAAAACTCTTTTCTCGTGTTGCTTGAAAAGAGCGTTTTTCTGAGTAATGCTTAGTAGACCCTATGAATCACCATCTGCATAACTTTATATGGGGGCTGCTATTCTCAGCATCTCACTGGAACTATGTAAACTATCAACATTCGTATCTGTTTGTACATGCAACGTGCAAATCTATTCCCCGGAAAACTATTTCAGAGCAGGTCAAAGGAGGAGACAGGGCAGAACAAAATGTCAGGGTGGCTCGGAGCTTGGAGAAGGCTGGTCGGGAGCCGGCAACTGCCGTGGACGGATGGGCAGCCCCTCCGTGAAAACTTGTGCTGGGAATCCTCGTGGGGAGGCAGACCTGCGGTGCAGATGCTGAGTGCCCCGGGAGTGGAGCCGGGAGAGGCTCCGGGAGCAGGGACTCGGGTCCTGCCCCAGCCTGGCACCTCGCTCCCTGCCTCTGCTCTTTCAGACCCTTCTTCCAGCGGTTGGTGTGCTGAGAAAACACCGTGGGTCTTTTAGAGAGGCTCAGGAGAGCTGTGGCAGCCCGAGAGAAGGCTTGGCAAGGGGCCGGTGCGGTGGCAATGTCACCCAGCGGTGGCAATGTCACCCAGCGCGGTGGAGCTGCCCCCGCACAGGCACGTGTGGGGAGGCTGGGGGAGATTTCAGCGGCGCTCTCTGCGCTGCACTGGATTTGTCAAGAGAGAAGAGTTTATTCTCTCGAGCTGTCAATCCATCACCTCCCAGAGGCTTCTCCACCTTCTCTCTGCCTCCTCCTCATTGCCAGCGCTCCCAGATGTGCGCAGTGCTGGAGGCTGTAAAATTCCCTCTACACAGGCAGGGGTATCACAGCATCTCCTAAATCTCACCAGGGAATTCATAGCATCTCCCAAACCTCAACAGTCTGACCCCAGAATGAGGAGAGTGCTGACTGCAGGAGCTGAACATTTCAACTCTTGGAGCTGGTTCAATCCAGGCTTTCAGTTTGGAGTGACCTGACATTTCGACGCAGTTGGATTGAGAGCTTTGCTGTAGGGTTTTTTGGGTGATGTTTTTTTCTCTAAGCAATATTGGCTGAGCTTTTTTTGTGAAACTGCGTTGTTCTCCGAAGAAGCTGTATCCACAGGTCAGTGGGGTCCTTTGCTCTCCTGAGCATCTCCTGCTGCAAGGCAATGTGAGTCCAGCTCTTCTGTTGTGTCCTGCCCATGCTCAGTGATGGTTTTGGGATGCTCATCCCTGACATCATCTAATACCATCTCCTACAGTCCCTTCTCCATCTCAGCTCAGCCAAGCCCCTGCCGTTCAGGAGGGAGCATCCAAACATGCCCCCCTGTTACAGAGGGAAGCTCTGCCTTCTCTGAGCCTGGGAACATGATCTCCTTCCCAGTGAGTGACCACAGCTGGTGACTACTGGCCACTGCTAATGTGGGCAGGAAATCGGGCTTGTGACCGTGGGACAAGAGCTGGAGTGTGCTGCTGGAGCTCCCAGGCCTGCAACTTTCCTGCAGGCTACCTAAATCCCACTTCTCATCAGTTTCCTTCATTAAATGTCGATTAGATCAGATAGTGTTTCTTTCATTACAAGGCAATTTGGCTTTCCATTTAGTGGGCCTATCTGATAAATAATGGCTTGAAATAACATAATTCCACCTGACCTTGATGACACTGAGTCCATGATGGACTTCTGCTCCCTGGCTCAGCACTTCTCAGGGTACAATTTAAGTCCCCTCTGGAGGAGATGAGCCCTGCCTGGAGGAACAGAGACCAAAGCCACCACATTATCTTCTGGTTACTGACATGCAGGCAGAGTGATGAAGGCAAAGGTCACCGTTGAGTGTGGGTCATCCATCTGTCCACCCTGCCCTGCTTGAGCTCCTCTTCTGTCCTGGCCATCCCTCATGTGCGGATTCTCCACTGGCACTGCCACCAGGAGAAACCCTCACAGTGGAGTAACCCAGAACTGAATCTGTCTGGGGGGGTTGGTGCTTAATTCCCACATGGTCTGAAGCTTTTTGTCCATTGAGAAGTGGGAGTTGAACCTGCATCTTCTTGCTGGGCGGTGAGCAGGGCCGGGGGGGACATTGTGGGACCTTCCTGCCTCCCTGATTTGTTGTTTTTTTAGGAGATGGGGATGCACAAGCCAAGGGAGCAGGTGCTTGCTGTTTGCTGGAGAAAGCAATAGGGGCTGAGATCAGAACCCAGCTCTCCCTCCCCAAGTTTTCCAGCACCAGGGAAAGGGAAGCATGGTTGCTCTCTGTGTGTGACATTTAGCTGAGAAGAGCTACTCAGCATAAACATGCGGCACTACCTCATCTGTTTGGTTGTCAAACCCGCCCCAAACCATCCTGGTAGGGAGGGTGAAGGTGGTGATAACACCTGCAAGATTGATCTTGACAGGACCTTGAGAAGGTTTGCGCTGGAGCTGACCCAGGGGAGAAAGCTTTGGTGTGCCAAGCCTCATGTGGACAAAGATCGAGCAGATTTTTCCAATGTCACCAGTTCTGGAGGAGAAAACAGGCACACTGATAATTCAGAAGTGATGACATCTTAAATTTATGTCCCTCTCTCTGACCTCTTCCATAAACCATGTTGTGAAAACCCAGGAAACCCAGCTGGCATTCCTCCCAGTTTGGGAGGGAGTCTGGAATAAAAACCAAAGAGAAGAGCGATGTAAGCGCTTGGAGCTGGGGTGTCCATCCTGCCTTTGTGGGAATGTTGTGCTGTTCCTTGAAAATTAAGATGTTTTTATGAGATTGTTGGGAAGTTTATGGGTCCAGCCTGGCACTGACTTTGCTCTTCCCAAGGGTTTCCCATCTGAGATGGTGGAAATGCCCCTTCTCATGGTCAATAATAATGGCTAAAGAGGCTGCAACCCACAACGGGGTCCTTGCTCAGTCATTTTCTCCTCTGGCAGGTCTTCCCTGAGCTTCTCCCGCTCAAAGCCGTTCGCCTTCTTATCTTGCAGGACGTGGGCTCTCTCATGCCTTGTCTCACTCTTCTCCCCTCCTAAAACCTCCTTCTGAAGGATGGCAGCCTCCTCTTTCCGCTACGGCCTGACCATCACGGGGGCCGTGCTGCTGGTGACGGGCACCCTGTGTTTTGCCTGGTGGAGTGACGGGGAGGTGGGCTCCGGCAGCGGGGCTCGCCTCCTGCCTCCCCGGGAAGCCGAGGCTGTTCCCAGCTCCTCCTCCTCCAGCGCCCTGCTCCGCTCCGTCAGCTTCTTCTGCTGCGGCATCGGCGGCATCCTCCTCATCTTCGGCCTCCTCTGGTCCGTGAAGGCCAACGCCAGGGTGGTGTCCCGGCGCTACCAGTACCATTTCCCCAGGGACCTGCAGTACTTCACTGCGGAGCCTCCGGAGAAGTGGAACTGCAGGTGAGAGCCACGTCCCTGCCGGTGCTTGGGTGGGCGGGAGAGGTGGAGGTGGGTTTGGCTGTCCCTGAGCCTGAGCCTGAGCCTGCTCCCAGCCTCGCTCGCTGGCGAGCTCACAGGAGCAGCAACACATCCACACTGCTCGGGGCCCGCTCTGTGCTCTGGTCCCGCTCCCCGAGCAGATGCTCCTGCTCATTAATGTCAACCCTGCCTGCCCCCTCCGTGCCCACGCCGGCTGTGCCCGCGGCCGGCTCGGCTGCATCCAGCTCTCCTTGCCCTGCAGGGCCATCAAGTGCCGAGGGAGACATCTCCTTAGCAGGGCCACCAAGCAGAAGAATACATTAGTTTTCTGGCAGATGTTTTGGATGTGGGGGTGGGGAGGGGTCACCCAGACCTCCAGCTGTTGAATCCTGCCCTGGTCTCACAGGTCTGCAATGCTCTGTAAGGATATGGGCGTTTATAACATTTTAAATGGAAGTAAGTTCTTTGTTAAATGGGAGTTAGATGAAAATAAAAAAAAATTAAGAAAATAATCTTTGGAATGGCACCAAGACAGCAATGTCGGCAGAGGGTCTTTTATGAAATCCATTTTTGGGTATAGAAAAACTCTTTGCTCTACCCTGAACAGCACTGCTGCTTTTTGGGTCTTCACATTCCTCCACTGTGAGCCTGAGATTTATTCCCACTTCGTGATTTAAAAGTTTTTTGATCGAAATGACTTTTTTGTCCCAGAGACTGCTGTGGAAGCAGAGCCAGCCGGCCCTTCCCAGTGCTGCTTTATGGGGTCACAGCAAAGATCTTGGCTCTGGCATAAATTGGGCTCTGGGGAAAAGCAGCACTAAAAGAAACTCTTAAGAATATTAAACCATTAAAACTCAGTTAGAGTGAGAGGCACGTTCCTGATTCTCCAGGGGTTTCAGTGCCCATCTGGATATCTGTGAGCTCATGAGCTAGGCTGGGTGTCCGGGGGGAGGATCCTTGTCCCAGGACGGGATTTTGCTGTGCCCCCGTCGGGAATGTCCCCTTCCCTGATCTCCCAGCTCCCATGCTGGATGGGATACAGCACCCTGGCACTGCTGGTGCTGCAGCAGCTCCTCCAGCCTCAGCAAAGCATCCTGTGCTGGGATAAAACCCCCTCTCCACATTTCCAAGGCAGCTCTCCTCTGCAAGCTGAGGCTGTTTGGCAAAATCCCTGGCACAGAGGCCTGGGGCAGCCTGTCTGGGACAGAGATCTGCCAAGTTCAGGATGGAGGCATCCCCATGGAGCATGTGGCTTTTCCTTTGGACCTGCTGTGCCCTCCAATGCCTGCTGCCACCCCAGCACGCTGGGCTGGGTTTCATCTGCAATGATGAATTGTTTTCCCAGCCTCCCCAGCTTGGGGATCGCACTATTCTGCAGGTGCCAAGAAGGGCCATGCACTGGGCAAAGGTTGTCCAGAGGTTTTCCCTGTACACAAGCCATGTTTGTTCAGCAAAGTGCTGCTGGAAGTGGCACCGGGCTTGGCCAGTGCAGAGAGGGCTCTGGCTGGTGTGGGAGTGGGGTGTGACCACAGAGACCTGGGGTGCCTGGTGCTGGCCTGGGTTCTTGTTCCAAACTGCTCCCTTGGCTGCTGGCAACCTCTGTTCTTTGGGGCGTCAGTTAGGGGTTAGGCATGATGAGAATGATCTTCTCCCTGTGGGACCCTCTTGCAAGACCTCATGGATGGCTTCCCACCCTCCTGATGCCAGGAAGCAGCTGATATGGCCAACTCTTGACCCTGAGCGTGCAAAACCTGCCCGTGTGCCGTCCGCTGCACATGTGTTAATCATGCTCAGGGATGCTCCAGACAATGGGGTTGATGGGGTGTTGGGATGCTCCAGCTGATGGGGCACTGGGATGTTCCAATCAATGGGTGCTGGGATGCTCTGGTTGATGGATGCTGGGATGCTCCAATTGATGGGACACTTGGGTAGCTCTGGTTGACAGGGCACAGAGATGCTCCAGTCGACAGGTGCTGGGCTACTCCAGTCGCTGGGTGTTGGGGTGCTCTGGGTGATGGGGCATTAGGATGGCTCTGGCTGATGAATGCTGGGATGCTCCAGTCGGTGCTGACATGCTCCAGTTGGGTGCTGGGATGCTCCAGTCGGTTCTGGAATGCTCCATTTGGGTGCTGGGGTGTCGACGGTGTGCACTGCTGGGTTTCTTCCTCTTCCCTCGCAGCACCTGGGACGCCAGCGCCATCCCCACCTACGAAGAAGCCCTGACCTGCAGACCTGCCCTCGGCGCCCCGGCCTATGTGCAGCCGCCGGGGAGGAAGGAGGAGCTCACGCCGCCCCTGTACCGCTACCTGGAGGAGGACGAGAGCTGGCAGGGCGGCCGCCGGCGCAGCTCCTCCGACAGCGCCTTGTTCCGCCCCAGCCCATCCTGGCTGGACACGCCACAGCCCGAGGAGCCGCAGGCAACGCCTCCCCCCAGCTATGAGAACATCAGCGTCCGGGGCGTCTGAGCTGGGGCAGCCAGGGCCGGGACTCTGTGGGTGACTGCCCAGTCCCTCAGCTTTAAACTGAGCCTCTTCCATTGTGGGGCTGAGAGGAGGGTGGGCGAGGAGGAGCGGGAAGTGTCAGCCCGGCATGCCTGGCTTTCCCAGCGATGGGTCCGGCGCTGCTGGGATTGTGGGTCCTGCGGGCGATGTGTTCAGAGCGTCGGGGGTAACTGGCATGTTTGAAAGCTTTCATATTTTTAATAAAACCACTGCTGGTTTCAGAGGCTTTGCATTCCCTGCTCTGACCCTGTTTTGGGAAGATCCTGTCAGGCCAGGGACTGCCCACTCAATGAGCAAAGCTGCAGCAAAGACACAGGAACCCAGCCAGAGAAAGCCCAGCTCCATGATGCCCCATTCGCTCCTCTGCCTTTGCAATGCTCCTTCCAGCCCTTTCTCCATCCCTTCCACCTTGCTTCCCTGCACGCTCAGTTCCCATGCCTCGCTTCATTTGGTGTGGAGATGCTCAGTGGGTCGTGTGTGTGGTCAGAGCATCCAAGTGCCCTTGGCATTTCAGGCAGCTTCCTATAAACGTCATCCTGGGTGGCACAGCCTCCTCCCTCCCTGCCCACCACGGGTGGCTGTGCAGCCTAGGCCAGAGGAAAGGCCAGCTTTCCTGTGGCAGGGTCTGCTGCCAATTCCTCCATCCCACCAAAATAATGGGCTGCCTGAGGAGCCACAGCCAGGCCTAGCATACTGTTTATAATATAATTATTTCTTTTAAGCCAGGTGTATCAAGGGAATAGAACGAGGGAGTAAATCAAGGGAATAAAACAGACACTGTCCGGCTGTCAGGCGTGTGGTGGGAAGGAGACACCTTTTAACAGCCCAGCTCCAACTTCAGTGAACACAGGGCACTGGGATGTTCTGTCCTCACCGCCCCTGGGTGGATCAACCCCACTCCATCCTTTCCTGGCTTTAGTCCCCCCTTCACAGCCCACTAGCTGCCCAATGAGGCAGCCTTAGCACTCAGCCAGAGCAAGACAGGGTCTGTTCCAAGCCCACTGACCTCCAAAAAGACCCCGGAGCACTCCCCCTTTTCCTGTAGCAGCCCCATAGCCCTTGGGAACATGCTGAGCCCTGGCATCCCCCTTATCTGGGGCTCTGCCAGCTCCGATTTATGACCAAGTCCAGCTCCAGTGCCCAGGGCTGGGAAAATCCCAACAGGACCAGCTGGTTTCCAGGTCCCCATCTCTGCTGCCGTGCCCCCCTCTGGCTCCCTGTCCCTTCCCCAGGTGTGGGGTCCGGCTGTGTGTGCCTGCAGGGAAGGTTACCCGGACACGTGCTGGGCAGCGCCACTGGAGTGTGAACGGCGGGTCAGTGTTTGCATTCATTACAAACCCATTAAAAACTGGCTGGCTCAGCCCTGGGCAGGACCAGCTCAACGTGCTGCTGATCCTCAGCTCCTGGCAGCCTCCGAAGAGAGAAACCACTCCTTGCCTTACCCTGCAGGTGTGCTCAGCAGGCAGCAGCCGCGGGTGAACGGGCAAGGGCTTCCCGGCACCTCTGCTGCCTCTCCCACCCGGAGCCCATGGCAGAGGAGAAGACCTTCCGCTACGGGTTCATCATCCTGGGTTTCTTCCTGGTGATGACGGGGATGTTCATCATGAGCATGGAAAAGCCCCACATCTACATCACCTTCTGCGTCCTGGGTGTCCTGCTTGTAGCTGTGGGCATCACCTGGAGCATGTGCCAGTGCTATCCAAAGGTAGGATCCTTCCCGCTGCTGAGCACTTGAGGGGCTTGAGGGCTCAACTGTATTTGGGGGGCTTCGGCTGCTGTGGATGTGCAGCCTCAGGCTGTGCCTCAGCTTCCACAGGGGAAGCCGGCTGCAGCAATCTGGATGGGGAGCTTTTGGTTTGGGGAGATTTGTGTCCTGCTGATGCCTTCAGGATGTGGCTCCTCTCCTTCACACCCCCTGAGCCTGGGGCTTTGCTTTCAAGCAGGCAGCAGGGAATAATCCAAGGAAGTAAACTTGTGTTCTTCTCTCTGTCGGAGACCTTTGCTTGGGGTCTGGGGCTTGGCAGGCTCCTAGGACTTCCAGGAAGGGACTGCCATGGCCATGGAGGTCCGAGGGTCCCAGATCCCCCTGAGCCCAGCCCTCACCTGCCAGTCTCCTTGGCAAAGGGCACTGCCAGCACGGAAGGCAGCCACGCGTCCCTGCCCTGGGAAACGGGTCTGGCAGAAAAGGGTTTTTTCCAAGGAAAGGGCACCTGTAGGACTGATCTGGGCACTGCTGGGTGGCCTGTCAACAACTTGGCTGCCCTCCAAAACGTGGGGAAGCGACCTCAGGACCTGGGAGCAGCTGGGACCTTTGAAAGCAGCTGTGTTCTCAGAGACTGGGGTGAAGCAGAAACCAGCTGAGCCCCAGTGAGGAAGGAGCTGTGGCTTTGCTGCTGTGCTTGAGTATCAAGAACGGGGCATCCTGATCACTGACCTCCCATGTGGGCCTTGGGATTCCCTCTGGGCTTGGGGATGTGTGTGACTCCAGTGGGGGCAAAGCACTGCCCCCACTGGAGAGCAGGGCTGTGATGGATTCATTCATTCCTTATCGATTTCCCTCAAAAAAGCCCATTTCCAAGCAAGACATTCAAATACAGAGGGAATGGACCCTAAACTCAGCTGAAGGGACACTCTAACCCTGTTACCACTGAGGAGAGCCGAGGGTCCCCGTGATGCCCAGCACAGGCCCTGGGCTCTGCCTTTCTTTTCCCCCCAGATAACGTTCATCCCTGCGGACCTGGAGGCCGAGCGGTTCCTGGACCACAAACCCATGATGCTGCTGCAGAAGGACACCTGGTGGGTCCCAGAAGAGGGCAATATGTGTGCCCTGAGGGCAGGGTCTGAGGCTGGGGACAACTGCACCAATTGCAGCACAAATGCCAAGCAGGGATCAGGCTGGGAGAGGCAAGGGCTGTCTGAGCCTCCTCAGGGCTGAGCTTGAGTGATGCTGGGGGATGCAGAGCATCCACTGATGTTCCTGCAGTATCCCCTGGCTCTGCTGCGACTGTGGGCAGTGATATGGCCTTGGTAGCCTCTAAAGCCACTCCCTCAGGTGATGGAGCCCTGTGTGTCTAAGAATCTCCCGGCTCCATGGGGTCCAGGTCCTGCTCAGCATCCTGTCATCACTTTGCCTGCAGCTTGATTGCCTCCTGCCCCAACCAAGAGGCCACCAGCACCTACGAGAAGAGCCTGCCATCCTATGAGCAGATCCAGAGGCAGGCGGTGAGCTCGGCTCCACTGCCATCCACGGAACAGCCCAGATCCCGCAGCTGCTCCCAGTCAGCCGTGCAGGCCAAAGCAGAGATCCACCAGGAGCTGGGGGGTGCTGGAGACCCCCTCCAAGATCTGGCTCCGAGGCTGGAAACTGCAGCAGGCAGCTGGTATGTGATGCCTGTGGAGTTGGGGTGGCACTGGTGGAATGTGGGGTGAAAATGTCGAGGGTCAGATCCCCAATGTGAGGGGAGGGAGAGAATGCAAAGGAGTCTTTGCTCCTCTCACAGCACTGAGGCCCTTGGCCCCACTGGAGCCTGAGTGGTGTCTCAACCCATGAGGAGACTCTGCACCAAATTATTTCCCAGGGGGAAATTTAGATGGCCTTTGGTTGTAATTTACATTTTCATCTTTACATTTTTGCATTTTTGCATTTATTTCATTTTATCAATGTAAACAGCATCCCTCATAAGAATAACCCCAAAACTCCTGTTCAGACTTTGATAGAAATGAGATGCCCAGTACGTGACCCTCAAACCAGATGACACATAAGATACCCAAGCATTGGTTTGGGAGGTTCCAAAGGGCTCTGCAGGTGATGGGGGTCACCATGCAGGCTCGGGACTTGGGCAGCTGCCAAAATGCAGCTACAGCTGGGATGGGTGCACTGCTTTCCCCTCAGGATGCAGGAAATGCCAGGGCAGCCACTACTTCATCCCATGAGCCAGCAGGAGCCTGGCAGGCAGGTGTCTCCATAAAGGCAGACGCCTGGGGCTGGGATAGGGCCCTCCCAGGAGGCTCCAGCCACCCGGCAAGGGGACTGGTGATGCTGGAATGCTGCCTGAGCTTCCCGGGGGAAGCGCAGCTCCTGCTCAGCTGTGTTTGGTGTGACCCTGTCCCCACAGCCCCGCCCGGCCAGCCCCGGGGGATGCCCCGCTGGCATCCTTGCTGGAGGAGATGGACACGCCATCGCTGGAGGGCTCCGTGCCTGGCAGCCCCACGCCACAGAGCAGGACCCTGCCCTCTGCTGCCCTCTCCGGCCACACCCCGAGCAGCTCCCCGGCGCGGGGAAAGCACCCCGGAGCCCCCCGGAAAGGCGCCGGGGAGGAGGATGACCTCTACTACGGGCTCCAGGAGGAGCCGGATGCTCTGCTCAAGGACAGCGATCGCCTTTTTGAGCCTGAAAACTGATTGCCCGGAGGGAATAGCCTCTTGGCATTGGACTCATCCCGTGGAGGGAACACACAGGTCACAGCCTGGAGGAAAGGTGTCTACCCCCGACAATGCAGTGGCCCCAGGCTCCTGCTTGTCCCTGTGCCATGCTGCATCCCTTGTGCACACCCAGCCTCTCAGGGTGCTGTCATTGCCCCCAAACTTACAGGGGTTACACCCACCTCCTGAATCAACAGAATGTGGGACAAGGCTCCCTCACCCAAGCCCTTTGGGTGGGCACAAACAAGCTGGGCTGGGCAGGATCCGGGCTAAATACTGTGCTAGGGAAGGAAAATGATTGGCTGTGTTGTTTGGAACAGATCAGGTTTAGGTAGGTAAAGATGTGCTCAATGCAGGTGGCTTTTACGAGGCAGAGATGACCTCGAAGTCTTTTTCCCACTTATCCAAGCTCTGCTGAAATTAAAATTAGATCCTGAGTCTCTGGCAGCAGGCAGCCTTCATATCTCCAGGTCTGGAGAGGGGTGATGAAGGTGACAGGCCGTGCTGTCCTCTGTCTCCTGCACAAAGACCAGCTTCCAGCACCTTTGGGGGCAGAGGGAGGAGGACTCAACTGCGCCAAAACCCAGGTGATGGCACTTGAGGTGGTGGCTTTGAGCACTGTCTGCTGGGTCAGTGTCAACAGCTGCAGGTGTGTTTGAACGCGGGCACCCGCCATCTCCAAACTTCCTGTGAATAAGTTTGTTCCAAACCATGTGATGGATCTCAGTCTGGTTTGTCACCACAACAGGGACAACACAGGGGCTCTCCACAGCCTTGTTTCCAGCACACACAGATGGCAGTGCTGGTGGGAGCCACAACCTTTGACTGCTCGGGACCATGGGGATCTGTGTGGCTGAGCCTCCCCAGGGCAGCTGGGTTTGGATCAGAGCATCAGTGGATCCAACAGCACGGGGATGCTGGGAGTCCCTTGCTCTCTTTTGGGAAAGCTGGGCTGGATGCTGCCTGTGCCTGTCATGGCCCCAGAAGGCTTGGGAACACATGCCTGCTGGCAGAGGAGCGCTTCAGCAAATTCCATAGAATCACAGAACTGGGTTGGAAAGGAGCCTAAAAATCCTGCAGTTCCACCTCCCAAGCCGAAAAAGGGGCAAAGCTGTCCTCCAGCACCCGAGGGGGATGAAGGAAGGGTGTTCCTGTGTTCCCTTGTCACCCAGGGAATGCTTTGCTGGTACAGTGCAGGGTGTGCAAGAAAAGGTTCTACCTGAGGTGTCACACCCCTACTGCTGTCACTGCACCCCTCGCTCACCTTGGTGTCACCAAAGCTGCCAGGGACAAGGGCAGGGAGCACCTACGCACTCGGGGTGTTTATGGCCAACAGGAGGGTGGGGAATGAAGGCTCCAGTGTTGGCTAAACATTGCCACAGGATAGCGAGAGGCTCTGCAGGAGGAAGCATTACCAGATTGATTACACACACTCAGCTCCTGCCTGTCCTTCCCGGGGTGGGGGAACACGGCGGCTCTGGGAATGTTGTTCAGATGGTGCTGGGTGTCACTGAGTTTCAGAGGGTGCCCAGGGCAGGATGTCACTCTGTGTCACAGCTCCTATGGCGTGTGGGAGTCTGGTAGAGACCTAAATATTTTTGCCTATAGAACCACAGAATATTTGGGCTTGGAAAGGACCTTAAAGACCGTCTTGTTCCAACTCCTCTGCCACGGGCAGGGACACCTTCCACTAGACCAGGCTGGTCCAAGCCCATCCAGCCTGGCCTTGAATGTTTCCAAGGGTGGGACATCCACAGATTCCCTGGGCAATCTGTGCCAGGGCTTCACAGACCAAAGCCGCTCTCCAGCTCTCCTGTAGTCTCTGTACTGGAAGGGGCTCTGAGGTCTCTCTGGAGCCTTCTCCTCTCCGGGCTGAACACTCTTCCAGCCTTTCCTCACAGAAGAGGTTCCTACCTCATGGCTTGTCACTCACTCCCATTTTTGGAGAAAGAAATCTGTTTTTCAGAAGCATTTCTTCAGGCAGGGGCAAGGGAGGGTCTGACACGACGCCTGGACCCTCTCCTCCACGGAACCCTTCCCTCAGCTGGATGTGCATCCCCCCATCCCTGGTGCAGCATCCTTGAGCCGAAGGACTCGGCTCCCGCGCCAGCCGAGGTTAAACATTGTGGGAATCGGGACATTCCTGCATGGCATTAAGCGCTGCGAGCAGCACCGGCTCTGCCTCAGCTTGTGGAGGGGGGTGGGACCACCCGCCCGCCGCCCACGCGTGTCCCCCACACGCGCGGACCCCGCGGCTGGGAGCCGATGGAAGGGCAGGAAGGGCTGGCAGTGCCACCCGCACGGGACGGGGTCACGGCCGAGCCCTTGAAGGCCCGCGGGGAGGTACCGTACTCGGGGCACCAGTGGTGTAGTGGTATCATGCAAGATTCCCATTCTTGCGACCCGGGTTCGATTCCCGGCTGGTGCAGCGTGAGTTTCTGTCATCACATCTGCTGTGTGGCACT
This sequence comes from Dasyornis broadbenti, assembly GCA_013397935.1. Classification (NCBI taxonomy): domain Eukaryota; kingdom Metazoa; phylum Chordata; class Aves; order Passeriformes; family Dasyornithidae; genus Dasyornis; species Dasyornis broadbenti. The sequence continues at coordinate 3,326,434 of VZRN01001083.1, read as the reverse complement.
GTAACGTTAAGATGACCGCGTAGGCAAAGGTTTCTCTAAAGTGTGTGGGGAAGCGGCTTTTTGCCAACGGGATGCCCTGCGCAGCGCACCCAGCCCTCGGTCCTCACCGCCCGGAACCCACCTCTCCCCCCGGAGGGACGGCAGAAAGGGTTCAGGGACTCTTCCCTCTTGTTGAGATCTTCCCTGATGCGTCCTCTGCACTCTCATTCCTCCCCCCTCAATAGGACCCCCCACTTTACACAGACACAGACCCTGGAAATCTGGCAGGGTGCCAGGACAGAATCAGGTGTCTTCTGTACAAGGTGCAAATTTTGGGCTATTTCTGAATAATTTTTCAGTTAGATAAAACAACAGTTCTGCAGCTATCCACTCCTGGATAGAGCTCCAGAGCTGAGCATCTCTCACATTCCCTACTCAGAAGCTGGTGGCAGGACTTCTGTGGGTTCCTCAGCACACTGGGATGCACACGGAACTGGGGGGGACCTCCACCTCCTCTCTGGGATCCTTCCATCCTTGCCTAGCACACAACTTGTCCCCTGTGCAAAAATGAAGAGAGTGACTGCAGGGAGAAGGAGACTGTCCCCCCTTGAGACAGGGTCCCCCCGTGCTCAGCTGTCCCAGAAGCCTCCTGGGGCCCCAGTGGTGTGTGGTGGGACTTAGCGGCACTGATGAAGCTGAGCCCAAAATCAGGAGTGAGATTTGTCACCATGATCAGTGTCCTGAGGCCTGACTCCTCCCAGTGTCAGCTTTCTGCAGTAGAGTGGGTGACAAGCACGGTCTGGTGTCCCTCCAATTACACAAACCAGAGTTCAGGCACCCACTTGAGGTCTCATTTAAAAGCCAGCATTGTCCAAACTGCTCATATCCACATTAAACATACATGTCCATATAAACCACGCACATCATTATAAAATGTACACACCTATATAAAACATATATGTCCATGCAAACCATACAGATAATTATAAAAAATGTACACCCATGTAAAACATGTCGGTCCATACAAAGCATACACATTCATACGAAACACACACATCTGTATAAAACACAGACATCCATATAAACATATAACCTCTGAGGAGCTTATAAATAACCAGTCAAATATATGTGTCAAAACATAAATACATTCCTATTTCCTTGAAAAGCCGGGAGCAAGGACGGGGTTCGCCACAGGTCACTGGGGATGTGGGGCAGTGTAGGATCCTGATGCTGCGGGAGGGCAGAGGAGGAAGCGGCGTGGAGACCCACGGGAAAGCACCAATGTCATCCCGCAAAAAGGGCATTTGCGATGTGTGACGACTCTGTAAAAAATGCCCAAACAGGATTAGAGGATTTCATGGGAATTTATTCCTAGAGTGAGGCAGTAGGAGGCACATTAAAGCTTTCAGCCCTTTCTGAAAACAGTCCTTGAGCGGCTGCGCTTTGCTCGCCAGAGCCCCCAGCGATCCGCCGGGACTCGGGGTGAGCAGCGGCCCCATTTGCCCTCTCCCCTCCACCCCAGCGCCCCGGGCCCCCTCCCGCGGCCCCGTTAATGCTCAGCCCGCCCGGCTGGGCCGATGGGGCCGGTAGCAGTGGCGTGATCCCCGCCCCGCCGCGCTGAGCCCCAGCGCGACGGGCAGAGCTGCGGCCGCCGCTGCGCTCCGGGACCTCAGATCCGCGGGTGCGCTCCGGGAGCTGCGCGGGTGCGCTCCGCGGGTGCGCTCCGGAACATCGGCTCCGCCGGTGCTCTCCGGCTCCTGCTCTCCGCGGGTGCGCACCGAGCCCTCGGCTCCGTTCCAGCTCCCCGGCCCCGCTCCAGCCCTTCCGCTGCGCTCCGGCCCCTCGGCGGTCGCGCAGGGGGTCCCCGCCGTCGCTCTCCCCGCAGCGCTGGGGGTCTCGGCGTCTCCCGGTGCTTCCCGTCGGGGCGCGGGTGCGGGATGTCCCCGCGGGCGCTGTCGCTGGTGCTGTCGCTGTTGCTGGCCCTGGGGGCGGCCGACGAGGGGGAATCCGCCGTCGGAGCCGCCCCCCCGGGACCCGCTGCTTTGCATCTCGCCGCCAAGGTGAGGAGTGTGGGGTGGGGGGACAGCCCCGAGCCGGTGTTGTGTCCCCAGCCCGGTGCTCGTGTCCCCGCAGGCGTCGTGGCGGCTGCCCGGGCGCTACGTGGTGATGCTGCGGGCGGGCAGCGAGACCGAGGTGCGAGGCACGGCCCGGCGGCTGCAGGCCCGGGCGGCTCGGCGGGGACACCTGGCCGAGCTGCTGCACATCTTCCACCTCCTGCCCGCCTTCCTGGTGAGGATGAGCAGCGACGTCCTGGATACGGTACGTGAAGTGGGGGACAGGGTCGTGGCGGGGGCAGCGGCTGCAGTGGGCACCGGTGGGGGTGGCAGCCCCAGCTTTGTGGGGAAACCGGAGCTTTGTCACCACGCTGGGCACTGTGTCCTCCCCGCAGGCGCTGAAGCTGCCGCACGTGAAGTACATTGAGGAGGATTCCTATGTCTTTGCCCAGAGCATTCCCTGGAACCTGGGCAGGATTGTGCCAGCACAGCCCAGCTCAGGCGCCTACAGCCCTCCCAGTAAGCGCTGGGGTGTGTGAGGGGGCCACCACAGGGGCTTGGGGAAGGGTCAGGTCCTCCCTCTTTAACTTGAGGAGAGGGGGATATCCCTCTGCCCCGTGGTGCTGCGGGTCTGGAGCTGCATTTTGGGAGCATCCCAGATGGCCTGTGCTGAGCTTGATGGTGGTTACCTTTTCTCCCTGCTGTGTCCCTGGCAGATAAAGGTGACCTGGTGGAGATTTACCTGCTGGACACCAGCGTGCAGAGCACTCACCGGGAGATCGAGGGCAGGGTGTCTGTGACCGGCTTCGAGAGCATCCCCGAGGAGGATGGCACTCATTTCCACAGGCAGGTGAGCTCCGAGGTGCCATGTGCTGCATCCTGCCCACAGCACCCACCCCTGCATCCACCAAATCCTGGCCAGGCTTGTGGGGCTTTCCAGGGCAAGTGAGACATTTGGGTTGGAGTAAAAGGCTGGGCAGGACATGCAGCCACAGGAGCTATGGTCCTGGGGGATGTTGGGACCATCCTCAAGACGGTTTGTTTGGAGACCTGTTTGGAGGCTGAATGGGGCAGGATTTCTTTCTGGGGAAAGTGTTCTAGGGTGTGTGTCAGGTAGAAGGGAACCAAGGTGGGAAGGAGTGGGAAGGATGTTGTGGGATTGCAAACCAGCTCTGACGCAATGGGCTGGGGCATGAAACTGCGGTGCCTGTGCCAGGGCAGCAAGTGTGACAGCCACGGGACGCACGTGGCCGGGGTGCTGAGCGGCCGCGATGCCGGCGTGGCCACGGGCGCCAACATCCGCAGCCTCCGTGTGCTGAACTGCCAGGGGAAGGGCACCGTCAGCGGGACCCTCATGGGTGAGTGACCCCATGTCCCAGAGAGGAGCAGGATCCCTTCCCGAGCCTCTGCGATAGTGTTTTGTCCTTCCCAGCCCTGGAGTTCATCAAGAGGACGCTGGAGGCTCAGTCCTACTCGCCGCTGGTGCTGGTGCTGCCCTTGGCCGGTGCTCGCAGCCGCGCGCTGAACGCCGGCTGCCGGCGGATGGCACGGATGGGAGTGGTAGTGGTGGCGGCGGCCGGCAACTACAAGGACGATGCCTGCCTGTACTCGCCTGCGTCCGAGCCGGAGGTACGGGCTGGGGTCATCCCCCGAGGCTTGGGTGCCACCTCACCCGCTCCAGCTGCGGGTCCGGGCCGGGGCTGGGCGTGCCATCCCGCCCGGGCTCCCCTATCACTGCTAGGTCATCACGGTCGGTGCCACGGACAGCGAGGACCAACCTGCTTCCATCGGCACCCTGGGCACCAACTTCGGCCGCTGCGTGGACCTGTTTGCCCCGGGGGACGACATCATCGGCGCCTCCAGCGACTGCAGCACGTGTTTCACAGCGCAGAGTGGGACGTCGCAGGCCTCGGCGCATGTGGCAGGTGAGCTGCTCTTCGAGGGACAGGGAGGGCTGGTCCTCCACTTGCTGGTGCTGGCACAGGGCACCAGGCATGCCTGAGCTTGGGGGCATTTTCGTATGCCATGATGCCATGGTTTTGGCAGGTTTGCCTCATTTGCGTGCCGCAGCCTGCACAGCTCCCACATGCCGTGTGTGCGGGCGATGGGCTGCAGAGATGCCTTCTCCAGTCTCTCTGGAGCTGTGTCGCCCATGGGAGCGGTGTGTAGGTGGCTGTGTCCCCCCTGATTCTCACTGCAGCCTCCTGGGCCCTTGCAGGCATCGCTGCCATGTTGCTCAGCGCTGAGCCCCGGCTGGGCCTCGCCGAGCTCCGGCAGCGCCTCCTGCACTTCTCCACCAAGAATACCATGGACACAGCGTGGTTCCCGGAGGAGCAGCGGCTCCAGACGCCCAACAACGTGGCTGGGCTGCCCACCCGGCTGGGAGGAGGTAAGGAGCTCGCCCTTAGCAGGAAGAAGCGCTGGAGTGAAAGCACAGTGCGTGGGCAGGGCCTGCCCCACCGGGCAGTGTGAGCCTGGCTGCAGCTGTTTGCATGGATGGGGGCAGATGGAGCCTGGTCGGTGCCGTGGGCCGTGGGTGACATCGTGGGTGACACTGCGGGTGACACTGCGGGTGACACAGTGGGTGACACGGTGGGTGTCCCCCCGACGCTGACGCCCCGGCCCCGTTGCAGAGGAGCAGCTGTTCTGCCGCTCGGTGTGGTCAGAGCGCTCGGAGCTCGCCCCGCACGCCACGGCCGTGGTTCGCTGTGCCCGCACCGAGGAGATGCTCAGCTGCTCCAGCTTCTCCCGTGGCGGCAGCCGGCTTGGGGAGCACATGGAGGTGAGCAGAGCGTCTGAGACAGAGGTGCTGCCCCTTGAGCGCCCGCTGGCCCCAGAGGGGTGTCCCCAGCCACCTGAGCACCCCAGTGACGCTGTGCTGCCCTATCCACAGGACAAGGATGGGCAGAAGGAGTGCGTGGCCCACAACGCTTTCCAGGGCCAGGGGGTTTATGCCATTGCCAGGTGCTGCACATGGCCCAGGGCTGAGTGCTGGATCAATGCCAGCTCCCCTGCAGCTGAGGGGGCCGAGTGCTTCCCACAGGACCGTGTGCTGACTGGTAACACCCAACACACTGGGCTACAGACCTTTGAACCTGATGGACAAGGGTGTTTCTTCCAGAAAAGCTCTGGGATCTGGGGGTAAAAGGGTGGCTGTGAGTGCTGGAGTGACAGGGAAGGGGTACATGTGCTGTGTGCATGGAAAGGGCTCTCTTGGGACATCTTTGGCGCCTGTGTGTGCACTGGGATGCTGCCATGGTTGTCCTGTACCAACATCCCCTCTCCCTCTGGTAGGGTGCAGCTTCCACTCCCCATCCATGGGGCTGGGTGCTGGTGGCAGGCCTGTGGTGGGGCTGGGGAGGGGGCCCAGTCGCTGTGCCAGCAGGATGGAGGCTATGGCACACGCCCTGTGCTGCCCCGCTGCCAGCCTCAAGTGCCAGCTGAAGGAGCACGTGGCCCTGGAACCCGAGGAGAAGGTAGGGATGGGGTGTGCTGCTCTGCCGTGGTGTTATCGTTGTCTTGGCATGTCCCTCTGCCACCCTGATGGGTTTTGGGTTGGCTTCAGCCCATTGTGGCTGTCCCAACCCCAGCCTTGACTGGTGTCCCCGCTGGTACTGGGACACCCCGCCCAGCTGGGTGACACAAGTCACATCTAGCGGGGATGGGCAGGCTCCTGGCCCTTTGCTGACCTGTGGGCCATGACCTCTCCTCCCCGTTAGGTGACGGTATCCTGTGACGATGGCTGGACACTGACGGGCTGCAACATCCTTTCCCAGAGCCCTGGCTCCATGGGAGCCTACGCCGTGGACAATTCCTGTGTGGCAGCTGCTGTCCCTGGCAGTAGCTCGGCTGTGGCCATTGCCATTTGCTGCCGGAGCCGGCAGTAGGGATGGGCTGAGCTGGGGAGGCCATTTCTGTGGCACAGCAGGGATGGATTCTTTGCTGCACTGGTGTGTCCCTGGTTCGGTGCCTTTCCAGGGATTCCAGCGCGATCCACGCTCTGACATGTGGCTGCTGTGACCTCCGTGCTTGGGCTGCTGTGCTGCTGGGGGTTGAACTCATCTCCCCCTCGCACGCAGCAGGGTCAGGATCCAGGGTGGCTCTGCAAGAGCTCTCCAAGCAGCCCCTATGCAGCTGGAGCCCTGCCCCGTCACTGGAGCCATCCCAGGATTCTTTCCCTGCCATGCTCCGCCCGCCCGTATAAACACCTTGACTGTGGTGCCACCCAACCTACAACAAACCCAACCCTTTTTTAAAGAAAAAAATATTGTGAGGATTGCTCCTTCCTTTCCTGGTTAGTTGCTCATTAGTTGTCAGCTAATGCTGCTTAGTACCTGGAAAATCCTAGTTTAGCCATTTTTGGGCAGTTTCATAATTGCCTACTCGTATTCCTAGGAGACTTCTTTGAGTCAAGTATAAGGGCTGTAGTTTAAACAGTCTGCTTGGTTAATTAGATTTTTATCTGCATTGCTACAGTCAGCTAGTGCTTTGTTAATGCTTTTTTTGTTGTTAAATCAAAGTTAATGATCTGCTGGTGTTATATGTTAACAGTTTCAGGTCTTCCCAAGACACATAGAACTGTAGGAGGCTGTAATTCCTTTAAAAAAAATAGAATGAAGAAAAAGCTTTCATAGGACCTTAGTTTTTACATTTGTACCTTAAATATTTATTCGGAATTTTATAAATAAGCATTTTATAAATGTGTTTTCAAAATAAAACTCATAGACCAGTGCTCATGGTCTGGCTTCATGTACATGTCCCTGGGGAAGCGGTCTGGAAGATGGAAGGGATCCTGCAGGGACTCTGCTCTCCTAAAAGAGCTCTGCTTTGTTAGTGGGCAAGCCATGGGCCCCTCCTTGGATCTGATCCCTGCCTGGGGTCCAAAGTGCTCCTGGATGACAGCTGGCACCTTTGGAGGTCGGCACAGACAGCACAGGCACCTTTGCCCACAGCTGGGCTGAGCTCTGGGGCTGTGTTCTTCACACACACGCAGGACCAGCAGTTTGTTTTAACAACAGAGGTGCAGGGCGAGAGTTCTCAGTTATGGAAACAAACATCATCCAGCTTTGGGGAATGTGCCCTTGAACCTGTGTTGCTGCTGTTAACTTCAATTGGGAAGTGTTGGAGCCCCAGGAAGGAGACAAAGCTTGGCTCAGAGAGATGCCCACAGCAGCAAAAGTCTGAGAAGCACCAGAAGCCACCAAAGCTGGGTCTCAGTCTTCTCTCAGTGTTTAGCAGCCTCCTGGTAGTACAATACCTAATTTTTGTGGTGTTATCTGAGGATAGCTGAAAAAAAAATACAGCTTGATACCTCAAGAACCAGGTTAACCTGTCAAACTTGGCTGGGCTGGGTGTTTTTCCCCATCCCAAAGCTCCCTGCAGCTCTGTTACTCTGGCTTGAATTGGCAAGAGAAGACAAACCCAGCACAAAGCACCACTTTGAAAGGTTGAAACTAATTCTAACTTGTTAACTTAAGCTGGCAAAAGCCCAACCCTAATCTAAACATGCAATTATATAACATGGACTTAATTACAGCCCATAATTTCATCAGCCAGAACCTGAATTCTGCACAAAGAGGCAGGAAAGAAAAAGAGATGTCAGCCTGAGAGTTCCTGGACAGCTCTGACACTGAGGGTGATTTTTCCAGACTCCTTAGGCTGTCACCTCTCAAAACACATGCCAGGATTTCAGTTCTGCTGACTTCCCTGCGAGAGGGGGGGATCCAGCACAAGGTGTGAGCATGTTGCACACCCCATAAGCCAGACAGAGCTTCCCCAGCTCAGTTCAAGCCTTCGTAAGCCTGGTGGAAGGAAACAATATTAAAAGATTAGCCCTTGCTTTGTGCCTTGTACGTGGCTAGGCAGAAAAGCCTCTCACATTCAGGAGAGCAGCGCTGATCCCAGTGACACTCATCCCAGTCCTGGCAGCAGTTTGCAATGCCCAGTCCATGCTACCAGGACTGCCAGCGGAGAGCAGTGGCTGGGTCAGGCTGGAAAAGTGAAAGTTGTTGTCCTTAGAGCAGGGGACAAAGGAGAAGCACACAAGAGTGGGGATAGCAGCCCTGGCTGGAGCTCCTGATCCCAAATAAGAGGGGAAAACCAGCTCTGTGTACACTCCTCTGCTCCTCGCCCCCACAGAGGAGGCTGGATGAATTCACACCCAGATCGCCCACAAATCCTGGATCTGACACAAAATCCGTTCTAATCCACCACTGTGAGTGTGGCCAGGGTAAATGACTCTGCTGAGGTCAGGAGAAGCTGCACAGAGATACAGATGTGACAGTGCCCTAGCACATGCCGTGGCATAAGGATATACAGCAGGGCAGCTCCAGGGCCGCTCAGCTGCTTCCATTTACTCTGGACAGGAGCCAAAATGGCAATCAGGGCACCCTCCAAGAGCTCAGCATCTGCAGAGCTGGCCCAAGGAGATTCAGGATAAGAGGATCAAGAAGACACGAGCATAGCAGCGTGTGCACAGTCTAAAGATTACACTAGTTTTCTGTGAAAGGAATAACTTTATTCCATTGACCAGGAATCCCAAGACTGTTCATCAAGACTGCCTATTTTTCCAGTGCCAAATGTCTACGCATTAATCGGACAGTATCTCCCCGAGTGTTCACAGGCAGGCTGTGGCTGCTCCTCGCTGAACATTTTGTAAGCTGTATAAAAACATTTTCATCCAAAAAGATTGGCAGTAAAAATTACAACATATAAATGCATCACAATTTACACAAAAACTAGTTTGTTTGTTTTGTTTTTTTTTTTTGTTGAACTCTATTTTCCAAAAAATAATCTTCAGCAGGTTCAAATGACAGCAGCTGGAAACAAAAATAATTGACCAAGTATCATCTTATTGCAAATTATAACCACTGACTTTGTACAAGCGTGAGCAGAACCGTGAAAAAGTTTGTATTGGTTTCAAGTACACAGTGGTGATGAGCCATCCTGATGCAATTCCCACCAATGCTTCCCTGGGCCTGCGGCTATCGAGGATGTTGTTTCCATAGGAAATAACAGGAACCTGAAGTGACAAGTGGTGCCAACCCACAGGGACGTGACCAGCTTCTCCCATCACCATCACTGCTGTGTACCGACTTCTTGGGAAGATTTGTGACCCATTACCAAAGTATTTGGGGGTGGGGGAAGGAAGGAGGGGGTGTCCGTAAGAAATGATTTATTCAAAATTAATTTAAAACATCACATTTAAAATGTCCCAGCACATCATCAGAAACATTTATAAAATGCTAACTCTGCCGTGTGTGTCTATGAAGACATTGTCTGGAAAAAGAAAGTGAGAGATTCACTACGGTGCCCCCCTGCCCCTGCAATCCGTGACGCCGGCTCTCCTACCCCACAATAAGTTATAAAGCTGTACAGCTGACATCACATCCCATGGTTACTTCCAACAGTGAAATGACTGGTTACTTTCAATATTAGTGCACAACAGTGAAAAGCTGTCTGCTGCTCCGTGTTTTGGCAGCAGCGTGTGAAAAGAAACAAAAAGAGGCACTTCTTGGCTGGTTGTGCCTTTAACTTGGCAAATTTGTCTATTCTGGAGGTACCCAGGCACTCCTTAAGATGTCCCCCGTTTCTGTGCATGTTTGTTTATATAATTTTTTTTAAAGTAAGGCAGAATCCATAAATAAAGGCAAAAAGCAGTGCAGAAAATGTGACAAACACAAAATGTACAAAAGATGAAGTTAGTTGGCACAAAAGAAGCTTGAATCCAGAGCCAGAAACCACTGAACTGCACTTGACATAGAAAACAAAACTGTGCTCAAATCATCCCAACTGGTTTCCAGTTATCTGTGAGCAAATAAAAAGAGCTGTGATATTTTAAACGTTGCCTGGTCAAGTGAAAATACAAACAAAGCCAATTCTTTCTTTCCCTGTGTTAAAATCGCTATAAAATCTGCACAACAGTGTTCCCAGCTCACTCAAGGAATTATTCATCATAGACAACCAATACCAACTTTCTCAGTAATTTCAAAGCATAAGCAAGTGATTGCAGATCCATGACTGAGACTACATTTTATTCAATATGTCTCCAAAGGTTAAAAAAATTTAATGAGTAAAACTGCAACAGAATTCCTGCTTAAAGTGCTTTTTTCTTTTAAACTACTCATTAACTTTTTTTTTTTTAATTCACCAACATCCTTGAAAAATAAATGCTTGCATACCTAGAGAACAAAGCTTTTCTTTTACTGCCCTTCCTAATTGTCTGAAGGGTTTTTGGAAGGGTACAGGGAAACATAACTCATTACAGAACTCCTTGACCAAATAATTCTATAAGGAATCACTCTTCTTACAGAGCAATCCTGCTGATCTCTCTCATCAAGAGCTTTACAAATTAGCAGGGAGACATATTAAATACAGAAGTCCTTATGTAAACCCATTCTTTAACTAATATTTTACAATGAAATGTAAGTCATCACACATCTTTACAGAAATTTGAATATTCCTATTCAATATTATCAGAAAGATTAAAAATTTGCCCTCCATACATAAGGGCAGTCTGTTTCTTTTTTTTCCTGTATAAAAACCAAAAGAATTTTTTTTTGCAGCATCACAGAAAAGCAACAGTTTTACATTCACTCATTTAATGTTCACATAAAAATTCAACCACTAGCGTTTGTGTATTTGATAAAATCTTGACAAACTTGGTTTCGGTGTTTTGGACTGTCACAAGCTACTGCAGGTGATGATGCAGTTTTCTAGAGCATTTGTTGACCTGAAGCCTTCGTGGCTAAAAAATGCTTTTATCTTTCAGGGAAACAACCTCCTCCAGCATCTCCTCTGGTCCTGTAAAGCCACTGCTCTCCCAGATTTCCAACGGCATAAGCAACACGACTCCAGTTCCAGCAGGTACCAGGCATTGAATGTTTGAGTTGGTTCTTGTGTTCACAGGGATCTCCTCTATGGGTCAACATCATCAAGGTCACTTTTAGGCTCCCCAATCATCATAGGAGACTCTGAGCCCTTTCAACACACACAGGGGACAGGGAGAGAAGGACACAGTTACTTTTGTAAGATGCACAATTGTGTGTGTGTGTGGTCAGTGATGGTTCTGACCCAAGCTCCAGGGTCCAGCTGCCCCACAGAGCCACACAACAGAGGGTAACTCTGCCCTTGTTTTACCTGCTGCAGGTGCCTCTCTCCGTTCTCGTTGGCGGGGCTGCTTTCTGACCCGTTGCTGCTTCCAGACTGATCCTTCTCATTCAGCAGGGCTGTGGCATAGGCCAGAGTGTCCTGAGTTGGAAAGTGCCCAAGAGAGTGTCAGGGGCCGGCCATGGTGATCCCTTCATTTCACAATTGTCATTTTAAAAAATTATCATTATTTTAAAACAATAATAGCTGCTGCAGTGAGACGGCCGAGTCACCACAGGCTAGTATTGACTAATATCACTTAAGGTGTAGTTTTTTTTCAGGAACAACCACAGGGTCTGAGCTTCTAAAGGAAAAACAGCCTGAAGTGCACTGGAATACCACAGAATCATTAAGGTTGGACAAGACCTTTAAGATCATCAAGTCCAGCTGCCAACCCAGCGCCATCACCATGTTCACCACTAAACCATGGCCTCAAGTGCTGTACCCACATCCTTTTTTGAACACTTCCAGGGATGGTGACTGAAGCTGCCAAACACAAAGATGCTTCCAAGAAAATAAATAAGCAAGTTTAACGTCGTCTGCCAGGACTGACACGTACCTGTGCCGAAATAGTGCGCTGGAAAGTTTTTGCAGTGGATGTTTCATTGGACACGTTACTCTGGGGAGCCCAGTAATGCTCAGACATCTGCATAAAAAGCCAAGAAAGCCATAAAATTGCCATTTGATTTTTTACTTGTGCAAAACCTCAACCACTTGTGATGGTGGGTGAACTAAGAGTGGTACAAGCTTCCTGAATCCTCTGGCAACGAGCTGGAGCTCTGGGGCACAGACACTTTAAATGTAGCCAGAAAGGCTCCTCAGCTGAAAATCAGCAACCAACTTCTGCTGAGCTCAAAGTTTCCAAACTGTCTTTGGATATTTATGAAAGATATGTTGGCCAAACTATGTTGAGTTTAGAGGGAAGAACAAAAACTACGTGTGTGGGAGGAAAAGCTGTATCTGTCAACAGCTGTGCTTTGTGCAAAGCTGTGATGATTCTGTAAGGAATCCAATCATTTAAACATTCTCCTGCATCAACACACAGGCAATGGAAAACCGCTTTTTAGAAAAATGAAGTCTTCTACACGACTACAGTGGCACTGAAAACTTCCCACATGGCAAAGAATAATCACTGCAACCATTCACACTTGGTTTTATTCACTGTAAATGCATTTATGCCTGAAACACATGGGGGGCTACTGAAGTTCTGTCATTGCACCAGATTCAGCTGAATCCAAGTTGTCCTTGTAAAAAATGAAGTAGCTTGTATTTTGTCTTTAGAGCCATCTTGGAAAGCCATGCAGAGGATGGAGATTATCCATCCATGATTATTGTTGTAAACAAATGACAACTTCTTTGTTACAAGCCAAATTACCTTTTTCTGTAGCCACTGCACAGCCCAACTCCAGTGGTGGGAGTTCTCCTTGAAGTAATCTTTTGCAGTAGGGCACCTTGGGAATTGAAATTGTAGTCATTAGTCAGGAACAAGGCATTCTGGCTAACATAAAAAAATACAAAGACTGCTCTCTCTTTGCACTGCTGCCCTCTGTGTGCACTGTTGTCACTGCAAACTGACTTAAACTCTTGTTAACTGAATTAGCAATAATGACTAGTAAAATTTAGTCAAAGCAGTCTACCCCACAGGTTCACATATTTCAGAATTATGCTTTACTGGGACACATGCCAAGTTCCAAACAAAGAGAATTTAGGAATCATAATATTTCAAAAATCCGGGACAGTTTCTGTATGTTTATTTGGTGTTAATGTCAGACTCCTGCTCTGCAGAGTGACCTGTTCCTTTATAAACAGCAATTATAATTTGTAATCTGAGAAATCCCTTCAGGCACCAACCAGTAAAGATTTCACTTCATTCTGGCACATGTACTACCAAGACCTTAGAGCACCAGTAACAAAGGATGAAACCGATCAAAAATAGGACTAGTAGTAGGCTTTGTAACAGTCACAGAGGGGCCTTAAGGCAGGGATGAGGGTAAACTCTGAAAGCTGCATTACTCACTTCTGAGCCAAAGTAACAAGGAACTTGACACACTGGTAGCAACGGCTGCTGTCCACGTGGTTGCTGTGGTGCATCAAGGCTGTGGGGAGAAACACATGGATTAAAAGCCACAGTCCAGATTTCCACGTATCAGCCACTCTGAAAACATAAAGATGAAGCTAAAATTTTAAGTTAGGGAATGGAATTTGTTTCTACAGATGTTAGCATGAGGATTTGTGTTAAACACACTGCTGTAGTGCTGGCAGTCTTGAGTACTTCCACAACTCTATTGGATTAAAAATAGAACTGCTGCATTTTCACTTTGATCTTTCAAATGCAGTACCTGAATTTTAAACAGCCCTAATGCAGTTATTCTTCCCCTATAATCCATTCCATGTTAGATAATCACTATGGTTACTTTTGTCTGAAGGAAAAAAAAAATGTCTGAAACCCCATAAATGAACCAGATCACCAGCTTCCACCTGGATCAAAGTTTGCAAAGCCAGAGGAATGTTTAAAGCTTCTTCACATAAACAAGCATAGCAGAATTCAACAGGCATGAAACTATTCTGTAGGAGACTCAGGCAAAACCCCAGGCCATTCCTACCAGGAAGTTTTCTATATCATGAATTCCCACCTCTTTTAACAAAATTCTTTGACTGAGGAGAAGCACAAACATTTCCATGGAGCTGCCACAATCAGATTTGCTACTCAAAAGTTGCTCTGTCCATAGCAGTCAGCAAAGAACACTGAAGAGAAACTTCTAAAGCTGGCAAAAATTGCTAGGAAGCTGTAATTGCCAGTTTTAATACTGTTGAAGCAGAGCAAATGATTAAAATGACAGCACTGCTGTACTGCAAATTATGCACAAACATCCTATTAAGGACCACCAAAACCTATTATTTGCTGATTTTCTTTTCCTGGACTAAAACTAGTCAATGTGAGGGATGCTGGTTCAATGCCGTTGAGAGGAAACTTCAAGGTAAAACTACAGCTTTCATTCCCAAACCTCAGCACAGTTCTTGAAACCTTCAACACAAAAGTACTGAATACTTGCACCTCTCTTCTGCAGACGAAAAAAGGTCGTGTATTGCCCAAGTTACAAAATAGAACTGGTCCAACTGGGACCAGTTTATTCAAAAATTAAAAGAATCACTTAGCTATTCTCTTACACTGCTGCATATTTCCTTCTCTTCCATCAGCCATACATGGAAACTACTAAACAGAAGATGAGAGACTATTAAACTGATGAGAGAAATAAAGAACAAAGCTAAATGTTCCTTCTCACTAAAACAGAATCCAAAATAACTGAAGGTGAAAGCCACAATCTGAAGCAGCTCCTCACCCAAACAGCTATGAAAGAGCTGTTCAAGCTGCACCACCCAGAGGTGCTCTCTGTGTTACCCCACATTTCATTTAAACACAAAAGCCTCTTCTCCTGATGCACATGAAATAAGCTCTCATTACTTCTGTGACTTTTCTGTTGCTTTTGAAAGCTTCAGTAACTTCAGTAAAGTTTCTGTATCAAATGGAGAGATAACACTTTGTATGAGCAGCAACAGGTGAGAGCCACCTGTCCCACTGAGAGGCTCTACTGCAGTTAGCAGGACAAGCAGCCTGCTGTGCTGAACCAGTTTCTTTTTATGGTAATTAGGATGCTGACAAAACAAAAAGATTGGCAATTTCTTGAGACATGTAGGAAATAAAAAATAATTTTAAGGCCACAGGATTCATACAGTTCCTCTATCATGGTGATCAAAGGTACTTTTCTTCCCCCTCTCATTACACATACAGCCGCTCTGCTTCTTATTTAAATAAGTTAGCTCTCTTTCCCAGTTCAATTCCTTTCCAGTTTGCTGTCACTATAATATTCCAGTGCATATTTTAGATTTTCTTAGAGCATTTTTGGAGTGGCAGTTGCTAAATCAAACATGTCGAGTTGTTTTCCCTGAGAAGCAGAACAGTTTAGAAGGATTAGGAACCAGGAGATGGTGTGAACCACCACCATCAGGGTCAGTAGGAGACAGGAGTGTTCACCCCTTGGCTTACTTGCCTATTAATCCATTTTCAGTTTCAAAGGCAAATTTGATGCGTTCTACTTGTAAGGGGTCTTCAATAACCTATTAGGGAAGAAAAACACCAGCTTAGATAAGTTGTGTGTGATACTGCATCTTTTCTATGGAATGGTTTTAACCACCCCAACATGCAAAACAACACTCTGAAGTTTTATGTGTCACTGGATTATGAAGGCAGAAATTCAGAAAGTAATAAAACTTCAGACTGAAAGATTAAAATATGTGTGGATGTTGGAATTACCAATGCAGTCCTGACTTTTCTCGTTACATATCAATACAAAATCTATCCTCTACGAATCTTTACCCTTCACCTACCAGGATCTCATGGAGTAACTGGAATATGTTTTTCAGTTCATGAGGTGGAGCAGTTTCCAGTTGAGTCTACGTGTAAGAAATACAAAGTTACTTAGAGAGTAAAAGACGCTGATGAAGCAAAGAATTTCAAGACAGTTTTACAGATTTTTGAAAAATTTGTTGACTTAAACAGTCAAGGCCTAAGAAAACCTAAACCCCAATAACTCCCACAAATCCAACAAACCACACTGATTGTTCTGCAGTGCTGCTGTAACCCACAAGACCCAGGAAGACCAAAGCCTGTAAGAAGCACTAACGGAGAAGGCTTGTCCTGGTTCTGTGTGTACCTTGATGAAGTGCAGCACAGTGAAGGAGAAGTGCTCGTTGCAGAAGCAGCAGTACACCACCATCTCGATGAGCACCGACAGCGACCCCGTGAGCTCCCGCAGCGCGTGCATCACCTGTGGGCAGAGCACACCCTTCACACACAGCACACAGCTGTCTCGGAGAAAATACATCTGTAACAGAATGTTGGGCCTTCCCAGGAAGGATGAAACTTTTTTTCCCCAGTGTCCGCATGGCCCAGGAGGCTGAACTCCTGCCCTCACAGCACTCCTTCAGCTCCTGCGGCCTGTCTCCAATGAGCTGGCCAAGCATCATCCATTAAGTCAGAGCAACTCAAGTTAGCACCTGCATTTGACACGATAAAAAGCTGCACAGGCCCTTGCAAACTGTGCATAAAACCAGACCCCAAAGCTTAGGGATATACTAGATAAGGAAGAGGTCAAGAAACCAAAGGTGCCTTCTTGTTTAGACCCAAAATAATAACCACATACTCCCCAGCTGCCTGCTTTTGAATATTCAGTGTTTATCATGCAAGGATATGTCAAATGAATACATCAGACCAGCTTTTAGATTTAAACAGAGCAGAATTTAGAACAGATACCTCCATTAAGTAGGGCTTTCCCTCAGACAGGAATAACAAGGCTTCCACTTCTTCATGGAGTGCCAGAAGCGGCCCTGAAGCAGTGATGCTGAGAGGTGGACGCTGCTTAAAGAGACCAGGAGCTATAATAGCAAATACAAAAACAATCCACTCATAGATTAGTTTGCTCTAACACACCTTGAAGTGCTCATTTGGCACCATGAAATCCCTCATGACACTCATCTCAACTAGTTTATAGCTGGTGTGCTGCCACTCCAAGTGAAAAAATCTCTTGCACCCTGAAGTGTCACCTACTTTAGTGACAACAATAAAAAGAACTGGAGGAAGCTCAAGGTATAGACTATAATTACTTAGAGCTTTAGTTTTACTCCCAATCACTGCTGCACATTCATCATATCCAGAATGTTTATAATTCTCCTGTTACCTTCTGATTTCTGACTGCTTTCAACCCTAGACAGAAACTCAGTTATTCTTTTAAAAGACAACTTCAAATTTCTCCTTCAGGAAATGGATGATTTCAACTTATTCCTTTATTATCTTTATTTGGATATTTCTGCCTCTTGAAAGAAGGAACTAGGAGAGTGTTTAATTGTTTGTAATTCAGTATCTTAGTCTAAATACTCCCCTTTAGATTAGCAGCACAAATCTAACTAAAACACTGCGTGTGAGTCTGTTCAGCCAACAACACAGCTAGATTCACTCACATGAGGAAAGACCTTGTAAGCACACAGGGAAGGGAAGAAGGCACAAAACTGTTAGTATCAAGATTTGCATCCCCCAAAATACTGTTTGCCACAGCCTCTCAGTACATTTACAGCAAAATCAGAAGTAATCAAACATGTATTAACCATTTCTGCCTGAAATTCAAAATCACTGTATTTTCCTCACTGATATTAAGTTACTCCCAGTCAACGTAACTGAAATGCCAAGTCACCAGAAGACAAAATTGCAATTCTTACCAACATTTCTTTGTGAGGAGACATCAGAGTGCAAGACAAGTAGTGCTACAGTGTTGTGAAGATATCCAAACTCGCGTGCCTGTGCTGAACTCCACCTGCGGTTCTGCTTGAGCCAAAGACAGATTTAATTAACTTGGCTTGATTTAGTCAACTTTGTTAAGCCAAAATAACGCTCTTACAGTCCACCTCCATGGTCTAACACTTTGGAGTGGGTAAATTTTTTTTGTTATTATCAAAACCATCGTTCTCACTTCTGCCAAAACAGTTTCCATGCTTAACTACACAGAGTTGGGCTCACACTTGCATGAGGCTTATATAGCATAATCCAAGGATTTGTCTATCCTACCACATGAAAAGTATTATTCATAATTTAAACATGCTAAAAAACGTGGGGATGGAGAAAGTACAGCACCACACAACTGTACCTGATTGCTCTGCCGGTTGGGGCCAAGGAGAAAGTTGACCATGTGCCTCAGTGCAGAGTGTCTGAGGAGAAGACTGCTAGCCCTTATTCCCTGCTGTGGAGACAACAACAACAACAAGTTACTTTTCTGTGCAGGTGAAGAATTAGTGCTCAAGAGAGCAAAAGGAAAATGCACAGGCTAAAACCTGCATTTTCCACTCTAAAAACCCTGTAATATCCCAACACAGATCAATAAGGTAAACTGCTAAAGAGCTGTCTCATTGTACAGAGCACGTTGTATAAACCAGAATAGAATCAGCAGATGCACAGTAAATGTCTTACAGGAATAAACAAAAGAAAGAGAATAGAGAAATAGAAACCATACTGGAGTGAACAGTACAGTTCAGTCAGTTATTCTGCTCCCTATGGGACGAAACTCCTGAATGCTGAATTTTTAAAATATATATACATATTTTTTTTTTAAGAACAGCCTCATAAACTCTCTTAAATCAGAAACAAAATTCAGATTCTGAATTCAGATTTCTGAAAATTCAGAAATGACACCTTCCACTGGTATATTTTGCTGGTATATTTTTGTGTGGTTTTATCTTAATCCTGTATTTAAAGCCATTTTCTTAAAAAAAAAAAATTACCCTGATTACTCTTAAGTTCTAAAGGGTTTCACTGTGCTGCTAACTCTAATAAGGATCACTATCTACTTTATTATCACCCTTTAAAATTTAAATAGCCATGAGAAAACAACGGTTTCTTACCTTCTGTACAAAGTTATTGAATAGTAAAAAGTACTGAGCACAGTTTTTACAGTTTTCAGGTACATCTTTATCCAGTAGACCAAGTAGCACCTCCAATAGTTGATGTAGAGTTTTCAACTGTGAAAAAAAAAAAAAAAAAGATTTTGAATGTAAATACATTCTACCGCTTAAAAATCGAAAGTGTTTCAATACCTCCTGGGCAGGAAGAGATAAGCATTAACCAGCTCCAGAAATGAAGAGCTACAACCAGGATCAGCTCTCACAACTCTGCCTACAAAGAGAGCAAGAGCCACCAGGGAGAGCCAAGCAAGAGGATCTTTGGAGAGGAGGTGACACTCACTGACCTTCTCCTGATAAAGCAAGGCACTGTCGAGGGTTTTTTCAAGGATGGTGGCCACAGCAACTCGCACCTCCCTCACGCTGCATTCCAGGAGGAAAGTCCTGGAAGATAAAAGGTGAAGCTGCAAAGAGAACTGGAATCAACATGTACACACAGCTGCTATGATTAAATGCGGTGTTTAGTATTTATTATTTTAACAGTCCAGATACATTTTGTATTGTACTTTTGTGGGTAAGCTTTAACTTATATTCACACACTCCTGTTTGACACTAGTAAGGCCTATAATATCACAATTTATATATTTATTCACTCAAGTAACAAAAAAGCTCTAAAAGCTCTCATAGGATCCTGTTTTTCAGTGCAAATTAAATGATAACATTTTCTTTACACTGACACACTTCTTTCAGTATGTCAGATCTCCAACAATTTGTTTTCAAAACACCTATTAGCTCATCCTTAGTTTGGCAAGGAAACATATCTTTCCAGTTTGTCTGTGATCTGTGTCAGGTAAGTATTCAACTTACCCCAAACACTTTCACCATTTGTCTTTTCCCTCCATTGCAGGACTGACTACACAAACTTAAACACATTCCAAGTTACTCCACTCAACTCAACACCTGCATTCTCCTCCACCTCCACTACACTAATTTGATTTTCAGACTCCTCAGAAAGCTGCATAGAGAAAATACCAGGAAAAAAACCTCTAAGTGATTATCCAAAGTGTCTGTTTAAAGAATGTGCACAGCCAGCTCTTTGGGAATACATCAATATAGGCCAGATCATGCCATTAGGAAGTTCTATCCATACAAGAGACACAAAACACCTCAGCCAGAATTACCAGGACTTACTTTACAAGCTCCCGGCCCTCTGGCCCAACGAAATACTCAACCAACCACTGACAAGCATCAATGCTTTTGGAAAGCAGTGCGTCTATGGTGGCAATCCATTCTTCTGTATCAGCCCTTCAACAAAACAGGGACAAATGTCAGTAATCCAGGAGAAAAAAAATCACTTCCAAAACCAACACTATGTTTCTCATTTGCCTTACCTGAGTTTCTTCTTGGTTCGGAGATAGGTTTGGAAGAGGAATTGGACCGCCAGCTGTAAGCTCACCTTTGCCATGCAGGGATAATAGGGATGCTTTACCTTAGTCTGAAAGAAACATCACATTTACTCCAGAGCAGGAGTGTGCCTGCAGCACATATGCTGTCTTGCAAACACATCCAATATGTTCTATTCAAGTTATTGGCTTCACTAAGAAAACATAAACCACAGCATTTTTCTGTGCTAAGTCAGTCTCCAGTGCTGACTATGCACCTTAATAAATATGCTTAACAGGAGCAAACTTGATGTAAGGCCAACTAGATCCGTGGACTTCAGAGATTTAATAAATGCTGTTTGTTTATGACTCTATTTAGCAAAACTTAATTAAGAAACTATTTCCAGTTAAACTCTATCAACTTTGAGGTAATTAACACTAACTTTTGGACCTTCCATATGGAAAGGGATTTCGGTCCTGCTAGAGCTCAGTTTGCATTATAAAAGGTATGGTTTATTAAATGGATTTTACTGTGGCAAAATGATGTTTCTCCCAGTACTAGAAGAGAAGGCTGGAGTCTGGAGACAGATATTATCATCAGCATCAAAAATTACTGGAGACAAGGAGTTGCTTGTCTGGAAAAGCAAAATCATGTCAACCCTTCTCTTCCAGTTTTCCTGGTTGTGACACAAATGGCTTCTGTGGACCTTTTACCTAACAAACTCCAAATATTCTAAGATTGAAATTCAGGTACTTACAGCATTCAGGGAAGCTAACGACAGAACAAAACTGAAGTAGTCACTACTGTATACATCTCTGTTCTTCATAAATTTCAAATTTTCATCTCTCACCATCTACAAAAGTAAAAGAAGTAAAAAAACCAAAAAGTTGTCAAAATACACTTCTCTAATTAAAATTTCATATTTTATGTAAAAGCATGGGGTTTAAAAATCAATGTCAAGCTTACTCTGTTTCCTTCTGAATCACTACTTCAGCAGAGGCAAAAATACATACAGGAGACTTAGAAGATTTGGTATAAAACCAGTGATTTTCTTCCAAAGATATTACAAAACAACAGATGAAGGACTTAATCATTTGGCCATTAATGGAAAATAAAAAAGCAAGAAGTTGCAGATAAGTTCTTTCTATTTTCTTGTTCGCTTTTAATAAAAAAGGCAAGAGAACATCCCTGAAACCAGAAAGGCTTGCCTAACAAATGTGGATGTACAGGGCAAGAAGTCCTGGTGTAATTACAAGCTGCAGCCACAACAAGGTATTTAAATGCCAAGTCTGTACTTCTTAAAATGAGATTTTGCTGAAAGACTCTCAATAAATCTGAGCCAAGTTCTGATCATCGTAATAATACGATCCCAGATACAATAATGCCCCCAGTGACTGCTAATGCCCTGAAACAGCCCATATGGAGGGCCAGACACAGCCTGCAGAGTTGATTCTCCCTGCGTGTGTGATGCAGGCTCTCTCCACTGCTCCTCCTCTTCCCACATTCTTGTGAACTCAAGAACTTGAGAATGACTGTAATTTGCCATCATCTCCATTACTCCTCAAGGGTACTTCAAATGAAGCACCTTCTCTGCTGTTGTCTCTCCCTGCCTGCATGCTGACTGCTGCCACATCTCATGCTTGATTCATCTGCCTGCAGCTTCTTCAAAGCAAAGAATTGATGGACCGATTTTGTGAGAAGGTACAGCAAAACTTACAAGAATTTATCATGAAATAGCTTGTTGGTAACTTCATGTCAGGATCCAGAATAACTTTCTAGCTTTGCTACAAGGAATTACTTCAAGGTAACCTTTAAAAGTTACTGTGTTTCTCTCACTACGTGCTTAAATTTCACTGGAGTAGGATTTGGTTGCCACGTTTAAGCGTGCTCTACCTGATATATCCGCACAGGCATTTTCTCTACAAAAAGTCCCTTTTTTTCTCCTTTTCGAACTAGCTTAGTCAAGATGGAGAGACGGTCACTGTTGGGCCTGTGGGGTCGAGGTGATGACTGAGGTGAAATTTCTGGTGAAGAGGGAGCAGATCTGAAATAGAAACAAGCTGAAGGTGAATAATGAAATCTTACGACAAATCTACAGCTTAGGTATAAAATACCAGTACAGCCAGAGCAATCTTAAGGTAAATTTGATGACAGTCTGAATATTTCTTGAGGCCGCCAGTCAGCTTGACCTCCTTACTGCAATAGTGACAGCAGTAAACAAGCAGCTTAAAAACCAACCCAAACCAACAGTAAGGTCAATATATTGCTTTGCTGGACAGGAACTATTCAGTTCTTAGCTGTGGAGAGAGGTCTAGATATCATAATGAGAGAAATCTTTGTGTATACAAGAGGAACTTACAAGGATAGGTCCTCAGCTTCCTGACGCACGACACTGACTCGGCTTTTCTTTGGTAAGACAGGAGAGTTCTGGTCAGACACTCTCTGGTAGAACAGCATGTAGGCATTCCAGTAGCGCCTGCGCACATCGGGGTAGGGATTTGCTGCAGGAGAAAAGGCAGGCCATGAAGGACCACGAAAGTTTAGTACCTTTTCCCATTCCTGTGTGGAAGCAAAACTGGGGGTACAAGAAATATAAACTGCAGCAGTATAAATTTGTCAGATCAAATCAGTGTGTCACTGTGTCAATGAGTAAAACTATCTGAATTATGAAACAAGTGAATATTGCAAATGTACTTGGAATAAATTCCTTAAGACATTGTAAAGTTCAGCAATATGATGCCACACTGTGTTCTATGCAGCCATTCTCACCAGCCTAAAATAAGTGCTGTTTTGTGTTTGGTTGGGTTTCTTTTAACTATTTTAATCAGGTGACATTTTGCTTTTCAATCTCTGCTCTTAAGTCTACAAAGTGCTAGACAACAGTGATGTGGTTCAATTCATATTAGGCCATGTACAAGCTGTTACATCCTTCAGTAAAGGGAAGGCTTTAGGGAAAAAATGCTTCAGGATTATTAGACCAAGTAGCCTCAAAGTACATATAATGGACTAAGCTCTACTGCTACCGAAATCAGTATGAAATACGAAGCTACTGTAAATCAGTCTGTGCTTTTGCTTACATTGATCGTAGACTTTAGGTCTATACTCTCCACCAAAACATTCATATTCCAAGGTTTCATCAGTCAAATCAAATTCTTCGACAACGGTGTCATTAAATTTGTACCACTTTCCTTTTCCACATCCTCTGTGATCAAAACAGAGCAGAAACACAACAGAAACAAAGTTACTTGATTGTCTTAGTAAAAAAAATCAAGCCACCCTGAATACCCTAGAAGTGACAAGCCTGAACTCACATCCGTTTTGACAGCAAGAAGAAAGCTTAGTTCAGTCAATGTCAAAGTTGCATTTAAACAAAAATAACCTTGATTAAAACTATGAGAAGCACTAAGTGTCACAGGAAGCCCTCAAACTGCAATACAAGGTACATAAGAATTAATGAGAATTTTATACTACGATGTCCCATATCATTGTGTCATTGCCTCACCAGACAAAACGCTTTCTCAACACCAGCTGAGAAAGGGAAAAGTGGTTCCTGTAGAGCTCTGAATTGCTCTCTACACCCTCCCAGAACAAGAAGTCTTTAGACAGCTCTCAAACCTCCCACATGAACCTTCTTGCCCGTTACCTCCTGTCCTTGATGAAGGAGTAGTAGTGCCCTGCGTGTGCCTGGCCGCTGTGGACAATCACACCAACGAGCTCGTAATTTTCTGTAGGGGCAACTTTCTTCCTTGGGGAGCCTCCTCCTCCCTGCTCTGTGTTCCTGCCATTTTCCCCCACTTCCGAGGATGAGTCCTGACGAGCCATCCCTGACACAGTGTAAGGTTCCATGTTCAGCATCCAGGGAAACTGTTTGAAGAGGCATCTCAGATTAATCAAGACATTACAGTGTGTACAGACTCAGTGTAATTTTAAGAGAATTTTATTAAGACTTCCCATATTGGGAACACCAAAGGAAAACATGGAACTTCAACTTTGTATGCTTATAACACAGACGTTAAATAACAAAATTTCTTTAAGGAGGTTTTTTGCCTTGCTTTCTGAAAGGATCCTGAGAATATTGCAAACAAGGAAAGCTCTGAGGAAAACCACTTATTTTCCGTAGTGTAATTTGTCCTGTTTTGTGTAAGTGTACCACAAACTCAAAATCCCTGTACCAAAACATGGGGAAAAGAAGGAAAAATGAAGAGGAAGAATGAGAGTACACAACATGAAGAAGCTGGGGAAGGAACCGTAAAGAAAAGCTTTCCTACCCTTATTTGTTCATCATATTTAATAGAACGGCCGCTCTCCCAGTCAAAGCCAAATCTCATCAGGTGAATCACCAGCAGGCTTGGTAAGACCTTAATGCAGGTGCGCTTCACTGTAGTTCTCTTAAAAAGAAACAAGAATATCACCTCTATCTGATACCTCAGGCATTCTGCAGCATCCTTCTAGAGATTCACAGTGCAAATACAGCCACAGGAAACAGGGCGTCCATTGGACGGCTGGGATAGATCTCAAAATGTTACACAATACTTTACCATCCTGCCATCCCTCTAAATTTTTAGTTTACAACATGAGTTACAGACGTTGAACTTTTTGTCTTCAATGAAGCAAGAGTGAGCAGCATCTAAGCATGGCTTCCATGACCATGTAATGCTCAGAAAACATCAAACTGCACATGAATCTCGTTTCACAAAAATTAGGAATCAATACCTTTTCTTTGCACTTTTCACAGTAGTACGCATTGCTTCCTTCCAGAACTTCTCCTCTAACAAACTGATCCAGAGATATTTCCAGGCTTTGACATGAAGTGACACCTAGGTTGAGAGCCATGAAGGCTTCCTCACGTTCATACCTAAATTCAAGAAGAAAAAGAGAAGAACTTACCCAACTTGCAGGAACAATACATATGCTTAGGAAAGAATATTGCATTTGCCCCAGAGCCATCACAGCTGTGATGCTCCCAAGGGTATTTTTGTACTTTCCAGTGCTACTTTGACTTACATACCAATAATTCTGGAAGCACATAACTTAGTAACTGATGCAATAAATGTAACATTACCTGTGAGGACAGTCCTTGCAGATCTTCTGATCAGAGAAGATTCCTTGAAAAGTGTTCTTAAATATTTGGTCTCTTCCTATTTTCTGTCGGAGATATAAAGTTAGATATCAGTTGGATATATTGCAGGGTAGAAGACCATAAATCAGTAGGAATTCTAAACTTCCGAACACTGTGCAGATTATAAAATAAGCCAAATGGCTCTCTGCCTTATTTTCTGAAGAACAAAGCAAAAAGAGAAAAAAGGTATCAAGGATATGCCTATAAAACACGAAAGAAATTGCTGAAGTTTTTACCTTGAGGTATTCATCCATTTGATCTATAAGACTGGTGAAGAACTCATAAGCATCCTGTTGCTCTCTAACATAAAGTTCCTTATTCCACATCTTGAAAATCTACATAAAATACAAATATATGTTAAAAGGTGGTTGTTTCATACATATATCACAAAGTATTGTTTTAAAATATAAATTTGTTATTTTAACATGTTTTGATTTTTTAAATTAGAATTTACTTTATATCTATAAATTCTGCAACGAGAAAAGGTTGAATAAATGATTACTTTTTAAGCAGAAAAGCTATATATTCTAAACAAAAAGATGCAATACCTTCCAAAAGTTCTCAGGTACATAATACTGTAGCTTGCTTTCCATCAAATGACCAAAAAGAGACTGAACTTGGTAGAACACATTGTCATCAGGATTGTCTGTATCATCATCAATGGAAAGCAAGGCCTGGAAGGAAACAAATAACCTTATTATATTGTTTTTAGGTAAAATTATTACTGTAAGCTGCCATGGTACACAGCACCACGACTTAAAATTTATATATTTATTGTGCTAATATGAAGTAGGTCAAGAGAAAGTAATTCCAAAAAGAGAACTTGATTAGATGCTGAACTAATTACCTCTGGGAGACCAGGCTGCATATACAGCTGCTGGAAAACAGCATTCATGTAACAAGTGGCACCACCGTTCTTCAGTCCCACAAATCCCGAAATGGAGCGACTGTCCACTGGTGGAAGATACTAGAATGACAAATTTTTTTGTCCCAATAACTTATAAAACCATGAGATTCCAACAACATTCTATAGCTTTTATAATCACCTTTATATCATAGAATCATGGAATGGTTTGGGTTGGAAGGGACCTTAATCCAGTCCCACCCCCTGGACAGTGACACCTTCCAGTATCCCAGGATGCTTCAAGCCCTGTCCAATCTGGCCTTGGACACTTCCAGGGATCCAGAGGCAGCCAGAGCTGCTCTGGGCAGCCTGTGCCAGGGCCTCCCCACCCTCACAGGGAAGGGATTCCTCCTAATATGTAATTTAAACCTACTGTCAGTTGAGAACCACTCCCCCTTGTATATGAGCTGTTAAGAAAAATTTAAGGGAACCCCAGGAGTACAAATTCTGAAAACCTACAAGAGTGCTGTATGTGGTCATTCAAATATTTAACACATTGAACAACACTGTTGAAAATTACCTAAAATGTAATAATAAATAAAATTTGTGATATTTAGGAAATACTTCCTTCTTACTCAAATAATAACAGACAAAGGCACGCTGGAGTATCTGCTTCTGAGGAAGGTCAAATGGATCTACATTTACCCTTATCTGCTTTTTGTCATTTTAAACTGAAAACCATGGAAATTTCACAAATGAAGCAGTTAAGTAAACCATGCACAGCACTCCAAACCATGCTAATACAAATGAAAAAAGCTTCTTGCTTACATCAAACTCCTTGGTAAGTGCAGGGTCACACTGGTGGTGCATAGAAAGCAGCTCCTTTGTAATAAGCTGGAGATTGGAGGGTGAGCTATCAGCCAGCATTACCAGCACTTCATAAGCAGCTAATCTGCTGTCTGCTGTACTGCATCTGGAAAGAAAACCACATCTGAGATCTACTGGCTAGATAATTATTTTTAATTCCAGAAAGCTGCGTTACTCAGAACAAGCAACAATTAATATTCTAAAGAACATTTTAAGTGATAAAACACTCCTGAGGGACTGCAGAGTGCTATTTTTATTTCTTTCTTGGGGTAGGGGAATGGGGAAGAATCCAATGAGAAGAGTGGCAAGAGGAAAACTCCTTTAAAGCCTCCTTTACCAGTATGGATATACTTGTTAACATTCTGCAGCAAGGGAAAGGAGGTGCTCTAAAAGAAGACACAGAATTGATTGCATGTCTGAGGACAGACAGACAGACATTCTCCATCATGTAACACTGATGGAGACAATAATAACTTGTTTGTAGGGAAGAGCTAGGCCAGACAACATGCTTGCTACAAGAGATGAGCTTAGACGTGAGCTGGACCAGTACAGAACACTCCCAACTCAGCTCTTTTCAGTGATCATTCAACACAGTAGCCCTTTCTTCTGAAGGCCAAAGACAAGGCTTTATTTACTTCAGGCAAACAAAAGAGCAAGCTTGAGATGAACTGCAATGGAGCAAAGCTGGGGTAAAACATTAAAGTGTATCGAGGCTCATTCGTTTCAGGGGTTTTAAATGCTCCACTGGAACTTGCTTTTGCATTTGTGGAAAGGCAGCGAGGATATGCCTGATCCAACTCTAACCCCAACTACTCAGTGCAACACAAACAATCCAGCTGCATTAGCTCAGAACTCCACATGATCTAATGTACACCCAGCCCTTCAGATACTGCATGCCCATAACAGCTGAGACAGGAAGGAGAAAAGCCGCTCCTTTTTCTCCAGTTGATCTGTTCTGGGCTGTATCAGCATTCTTAGGTGCACAGAGACTTGCTTGGTATTAGTTTTTTTACAAAATGAGTAGGGACAAAGGAAAAAGGAAGTAGCGGAACTTTTGAGATGCTCATTTACCAGGAGCTTGGGAAGTTAATTTCCTGCTCGTGCTCCAATTTAGCCGACTTCCCAAGCAGTAACAATTAAAGGAATATTCTTTGGACTCGTGAAATCAATACTCAGTTGTGCCTGAAGCTCATCCTTGATCTAACAAAGCACAGACTCTGGAAGTACAGAAACTCAAGGATATTAGGTCACACAAAAACTTATAAAATGCTATTTGGTTGTTTTTGTAGGAAGTGTAGAAAACTGGAGAAATGCTCCACCATTGATATTAAATCCTATTGTCTGTAGGATTTAATACTGACATTTACATTCATGAGATCCAAGACAAAACTCAACATAAAAAAAAAAAGAATTTTTACTTTGGATGGAAGTCTTGCTGACTGATTGCAGCACTGCCTGCTGGGGAATGGCTGTTCAGAATAATCCTGGATGCTCGGAAAAGGAAATCATCCAATAATGGCTTTATCAAAGATGAACCTGAAACACAGCGATCCACATCTACTGTTAAATACTTACATTATCACAGCAAATGCCAAAAGGTGTTCCATAACAACAAAATCACTTCATAGCACCACATCAACAAATGCTTTATCAAATATCAAAGGTACTACTGAAATGGCTCCTTATAACTCTGCATCACTTCTACTGATGTCTTCACATGTGCTGTCAAGTCATGTGCTAATGCAGAATTCACACCAGTCTAGTTAATTTAAAGAGGAATACTTACCAACCATTTCCTTCTCTGCCCCACAGAGTGAAAGGAGAGTTTTGATGAGCCTCAGGTGTCCTGCTAACAGGATGTTATCAGCCTCACTCGTCTCGCACTCGGCCGTGCGGTTGGGCTCAAAATTGTCGAGCCAGGTGATCTCATCTTCTAACATGGAAGCTGGGCTTATCTTTAGCTGCTCCATTTCTGATGCTGCAAGAAAAAAGAAAAAGGAACACAGAACAAAATAGCAGCTTTGGAAATGCAGAACATAAATACAAAGAATTTCAAACAGTCGGTCTAGTTTTGCCCCAAATATGCACCAAGTAAACCCCTTCCACCAAGGAACTCAGTTCACTTCCCAGAAGGAATGAGCTGCCTTGCTGCTAGCCAGGAGCTGGAACAGACCATGCCAGGCACTAGCACAGGACAGGCATGCTGGCAGGGCAATCTGAGTTCAGGGTGTAGTAACGCCTCTGTGAAGGCAATTCTGCATCTTTTCTACAGAGGGAAGACAAGCTTGAAAGCTGCAATCAGAATGATTGAATCAGGTATCTGCACATACTTACATGTCAGGTCATCCAGTAACTGACACCTCAGGTCAAAATATTCTGTACACTGGGATAGAAGCCTGAAACAGGTGTAAATAGAAGACAGGTTTATTTAAAATAATAAATTTTTCTCTAAGCAGTTGACTTTAAGCTTATGTGCTCTGTTCATCTAACCCAAAGCAGCGTAACTATCTAGATGTGCTTCTGCATGCTGCGGTTTTAAAAAAAATTCCTTCCCAACAGCTACTTCTGAATATTAAGAATAACATTTAATCCTGATTTCTTCCCTCGTCTCATAACAATTTTAGTTGATTATCAGACAACAATAAAACAACAACATGTTTTAACTTCTCAGTTACTCCTCTAGAAATTGCAGGAATGTCTACTTCCAACACTTGCCAAGTGCTAATCCCTTGTGCCTCAGAACTTCCACAGTGCTGCTCATTTCAAAATGTGTCAGATTTGCTTCCCTAGTAAACACCCATCTGACTTACCTCTGGTTGATTCCTCTCATGATGCTGGTTGGTGACCAAAGAGGCAGCTGGGCCCCGAGAACAACACTCAGGAGGAACTGGTTTGGCTTCTGTACGTCTGGGTGAGCTGATGTGTCTGTCTGGCTAAGGGTGTACAGCTGGTCGCAGGCAACGCGACGAATCTGAAAGTGTCATTATCGAACACCAGCAGTTACTCAAAGGTTGAAAAAAAACACCCACGCTGCTGTTATGTCAGAAATCTAACAGAAAAATGGGACATTGGAATGGTGTAAACCAGGCTATGAGGTCTGCACTCACCAGCCAGGGTTTTTAGAAATTTAACAAACCCTGTTCATCCCTGACTGAAAACCTCTGATGCTTTGTTAAACACAAATTATAAATTCAGATAGAGGGGAAAGATGCAATGACTTCATGTAAAATAGATGACATAATGAAATGAAGTAAGTATAAAAATCTCTAGATTTTAGAATATCCAGGATAATCTTACATCAGAAAGAACGAATTTTAGGAGGGTTCCAACACTTGGAATAAATTTTCAAAAGTTCAGAAGACTCCATTAAATTTTACCCAAATCGAAGTTACTTGAAACTTTCCCTAAAGTACTAGTTTTGTACAAGATTTTGTGTCACCAAAATAAGAATATTTTCTTTAGACTAGTCACAGCACAATCCTGTGCACCTCATGGATGAAACAAGTCTGGAAAATGTAATACTACAGCATTTTCTATCAACCCATCACTAGATAGTGGAATTACTACCAATTACATAAAGGTTATTAATTCAAATACATAACTGTGGGAATACTTGCAATAAAAAATTTTATGTTCAGACCATACAAAATTATCAAAACATACACATTTCAGAAGGAACATTTAGAAAGTTTTCAGAGAAAGACCCTCACCTCAGCACTTGGTGATCCAAGCAAAATATCAATGATGAAATCAGCAACGCAAGGCAAATTATAAAACGACCCTGGAACAGAAAGGTACCAGGATATCTTATTAAAAATAATACTTCAAAATAAGTCAGTTACAGTCTTGCATTAAAATACCACAGGACTTAGAGGACATCCTCACACCAACAAAGAAAGCAGTAAAGGCTATTTGTCTAGTTCCTGATCTCCTTCCCTCACCAGAGGCTGCCACCACGATACAGCAGCATTTTCTTTGCCTCCCTGCACCACCAGTGTTTACGCTTCCTGTACACAAAGACTCAAGTGCTCAACACTAGCTATGCAAACAGCAGCACTTACAGAATTACATACTTCAAAGACAGTGCAAATATTTATATTCTGGCAGTAAGTCAGCTTTCCCAAAACATTTCACTAGGGCACAGCACTACATGCCTTGTTTCAGTCCTGAAAAAAAATCCCTGTAATTTTAAATTAAATTTTGTGCTTTTAACTTGAAGTGTCTTAGCTAACAAAGCTACAAGTTTCTCTTCCTTTTTTTTTTTTAAACTTGACTGTCTCCAAAAGCCTCCTCCCACCTGGCTTATACTCCAAATAGCGAATAATCCAATTATTTTTCATACCTAGCTGCTGACTACGTAGCTGAAGGCAGGTTACCAGGAGAGACAAGGCTTCCCCAGCAATGAGAGCATCTTTGGTGGACACAGACTGCTGCCTCACACAGATCCCAGCGTGCAGTGCTGTGGGCTCCCCTTCGCTTCCCGAACTGCAGTTACTTCCTGCATTTAAAAAAAATGAACAAGTACTGTAATTCATCACATTTTTCTGATATTTTCAGCTTTTGGTAAGTTCTCTGCAATTTAAAACAACTTCACCAAACATATATAAAATTGCCCAGATTTTTGTAATTCAATTAATGTCCCAAGCTGGAAGAGACCCAAGAGGATGAACATCCAATGACTTCAGCTTCAAGCTCCTGAAATGTTCAATTGAGATCAAACGCTTTTAGATTGGTCTAGGGACACAGTTAACCCACCTGAGCTGCTAAGTCTGTTTCTAATCCCAGCAGGAAAGAGAGTGTTGCTCTCTTTGATGGGCTGACTACTTCCCACGAGGTCCAGGCGTCCTGCAGCAGCAGCCCACGAGAGGCGCATGAAACAAGCCACTGTGGAGGTGAAATCATTCACCTCCATGGTCTGCAGAACAAGAAACAGCAGTTACTCCTGTGATATTTAACAACTTTTGTTAATCACAGGGGTAAGAGGAATGTATCTTCTAGATCATGTCAAATGGACATTTACATTTGTTTTCCTCTCTCTTCTCTAAGCAGGTTCATGGATACGAGTCTTTTTGTTCCCAATGAGAGATTAGTATTGCTAAGAAGAACTAATTAATTTTTAAATTCTTCACAAGGGTAGACACCCTTTTCACCTAGCTGGAGTCAAGCACGCTCATTTCAATCATTCAATCCATTTGGGAAGCACTGCCCAGCAACCTAACACAGCATACTTGTCACATTAATTATGAAGTTTTCTTCAACTGGACTCAGCTTTCAAATGGGTTTTCAAATAACATGTTCTTAAGGTATTGAAAATAAAGATTTCCTTTTTCTCCACAGTACCATCAAGTCAATTTAATTTTTAATGAGCTATTTGAAAAAAAACTTGTCCAATTCTTTCTAATTCAAATCATTATGGACTATAAAGCCACAAGTTCAAGCAGGAACCTTCTTTCAATTCACAGAAAATTAATAAGAATAAGATCTTGAGTTAAAAGTGACTGAAGATAAATCACAGGTAAGATTTCAGTGTAGATCTATTTCTTGTAATCTCTTTTAGGGTATGGCTTCCTCTTGTATTGCCAAAATAATCTATGAGAATGTTAAAATTCAGATCAAGACTGGAAGAGAGGCTGATGGTCAAGATTTTCAGAGGCTTTTAAATAGAGCGGGCAAAAGCCTGAATAAAAGACAGATTGATTAAAAATCCAGCTGTCAGTGGAGATGACACTGCTACATCAAAACCATCAAACACTTCCTTACTTGTATGGCAACTCTTGCTGCTGGGATGATTTCTTCCACCCTGATGGAAGATCTGTCAGACACAGAGAGCTGGCGGTAGGAGGACTTCTCAGGAGTGCCACAGATGGACATCTGCCTGCTCGCCTGGCGGCTCACATTGCGGAAGGGCCTTGAGGACAGAGCTTCCACCCCATCCTTAACGAAATCCTCATCCAGCAGGGTGGGCATTGTCTGGCCAACCAGCAAGAACCTACATTCACAGAGCAAAACCATCATGCTTGTATCTGAATGGTCACAGAGTGAATGAAACAGAGCTCAAAGTACCAATTACTCTTAAATATCAAAAGCTGCACGCTAAAAGCCAAGAAAGCAGCACTTCCTCTAATGAGAAGCTATTACATACCTTGCAAGTTGCAGGCAGATGGAATAGACTCCTTGTCTTGTTTCATAGTCTACCTCTGATGGGATGGAATCTCTCTGCATCACATTCACCACCAAACTTAAAAACAAATCAGTAAGACAGACTCCATTTGGAAATGTTTCACATTAGGAGAGCTTCAATTAATTTCTCTCTCTCTTTCCTTCCTCCTATTCACTCAGCTAAGTCTCAGTTCAAACTGACTTCTTTGGAGGCCAACATCCTCATTTTCCCCTTTTATATCTACAGATGGAAGCTTTCTGCTCCTGCTGGAAAATGCTTCAGGATCTACAGGGCAGAGGAGTGTCATGGATAGAATTACCAAGAGCGAAATAAAACTTGACACATCTCACACAATCAGTTCTGTCACATCTTCCAAACCACTCACACTGTGCCTCAACTCTTATCTGAAGGGTCTGAATTTTCAAGGCTGTGATTACAAATTTAATTTGGTTCCCACTGCATGATCTATACTTTGACTGCTTAAAATGCCCACTGGTGTCTACACAGGAGAGCGCAATGTACACACTCGAACCGAAACACTTAAATGACACAAAACTATTCAAATATCAACTGCTTTAGTGCAAGCTACACTTCACAAGCTTATTTGTGCCTAACTTGATTTTGAGGTTTAACATGTACTCTGCTACATATGATAGCTACTGGACAGTGATAAATCAGCCTTGGGTGGATTTTTTTCTCCGAAAAATAAGCTGGCAGGTGTACTAGTATGCTACAGTATGGAAATAGGAAACGACACACAACTGCTAACTAAATGAAATGTTATAAATTGAGTCAAGGTTTTGAAATCTAACCTCAAACCTCCTGCTCTGAGGAAGTTTTCACAGAAAGACTTGGCACAGTTTCTTGCCATTTCATCATCCGCAGTTGGCATCAGCTTGGAGCTCAGCACCTACAATAAATGAATAAATAAGCAGATGTAAACCACTACCCCTCTTAGTGTTCTTTATGAGATGAAGTTTGAAAGCGTAACAGAAAAAAATCCGCTACAAATGAAGCGATTAATAATCCACTTACACAAAGTGGATAGTCAGTAAAGAGAAATCTCATGGAAAATATTCAGGACAGCTATGGCTATTACAGATGTCGATTCTGAACCAAAGGGCATTTTGTTCTCATTGCAGTTTACATGTTAAGGGAAAAGATGAAGTACACGGAATGTCATCTTCTGGTTCACTTGGTGCCAATTAGGAGCCCAAATTCTTCTTGGTTACGGATTTTCAATTCACAGTATCCCATAAAACACCTTACAGATGGCTTACTTACTGATTCACACCTTCTGAAATATAATTGCATCGCTATTATTCTGGTGTGTCTTCGTAAAAGATGGCTCAGGTAATTCTAGAGGCATTATGAACATCACCACTCTACCATCCCTCCTGTTTTAAATCAGCACTAAACTTCACAGTGCAAATACACTCAGAAATAGGGCCAGAAGGCAGACTGTGGTCTCTGTGGGTCAGTTCTCCTTTATGTTTATAATCCATTTCACTTCACCAAACCGCAAAATCCCCAAAATCCAAACAAACAAACTAACCAAACCGCTGCCCCTCAAACCGTCAACCAAAAAAAAAAAAAAAACCACCACCACCACAAAAAAAAAAAAAAAAAAAAAAACCAAACCCAAAAAAAAAACCAAAAAAACCAACCAAAAAAACCCCACAGCCCCTCCCAAAACCCCAGAAAACTCCCCAGATACTATTCACTTTCTTGGAAAGCCCCTTTGGCATGTTGGCATGTACAGCCAACAATACTGCAAACAAAACACATCTCTTCCAAGTTCACAGGTCAGAAGAATGTTTTACAGAGTTCCAGGCATGAAATCCTATGACCCCACGGACATCTGCAACATTCAATTTTCATCTCTTTCATATGCTCTGCAAATTTCCTGTGCACATTTTTTTCTGAAAGCAGTTCAGACAGGTTCCCATATTTTCAACAGATCACCAGCTGAGGGGATAAAAAAGCACATTATCCTTTTCCTGACAATTCCAATTCTTCCAATTGGCTTGACTGGAGTTGAAGAACAAGTCCACTCATATAATCTACACATCTAATCCAATTTATTACTTCTCATCCCTTGCCAGAAAAGCAAGCAAGTTCTTACTTGCTTTTATTATTTTCTCTGGCACAGAAGTAGCAGATAACTGTCCCATCCTACTCCAATATAACCTCTCAGTTCAACAAGACACCCTAAACCATTTGCTTTGAGTTGTAGAACTTGTCAACATGTTCCAGACATAATCAAGTATCTTTCACTCCAGCTGTACAGAAAGGGGGGAATCCTAAGGCAGGAGTGTGATGACAGTGTAGGAAGATGAAGAGCTAACTTTAGACTGTGGAAACCTAAAGGGAAGCAACTATGAGAAAATTCCTGCAGTAATTTTGGCACACACCATGAAGAGAGTAATTTTGTCTAATGTTTTGGAAGCAGCTGGCAATCAGTCCTCCAACCCCAAGTTGTTCAAACCACATTTGAAATGAGCCCTTAAAAAGAGTGGGACCTGCAAGTAGAACTAAGCACTATCCAGCTTTTGGTGTGCAGGTTACAGTGTCCTACCAATGACACCAGCTGAACTCCTGTGATCCTTAATATCCATGCACTGGACTCCAGGAAAGAATCTTTACAGGGTCCAATCAGTATTTTGGCTGAAGAATTTAGGAGAATGCTGAGGGGTAAAAAAGTTCTATGTATTCCACTCCACATAGGCAGCCAAAAGAGGCCACAGGCCTCTTAGTAAAAGCCCGGCATGTTTGGATAATGAAAACTCTTCCCAGCTGAATGCTTTGTAAAAATACTCCTCCATAGACAGAAAATGGGAGATTTATACAGCACAGAAGTTTCTGACAAATTTAATCAAGCAAAACCAATCCAACTTAAAATAACAACTCCTATTAATTTTTAAAGGCCAACTTTTTGGTTTTTATATATATATTCTATATATACACACACACTGAAAAATCACATATTCAGAGCTTTGGAGATTCGAGCAGAAATTTTACTTAAACAGTAAGAGTTTGATGTTTCTTTGCTCTGCTCCACTTACTTCAGAACGCTCCTTCTACCTCGCACATCACACAAAGAGGGGCCTGGTTCTCAGTAAAGGCTCTGATGAGGAACTTTTTATCCCTTTCATTCTATGTAGAATTTATCACATACATAAAAGCAGACTGTGTCATGATATTTACATTTGCATAATGACCCCATCACAA
Organism: Dasyornis broadbenti; assembly: GCA_013397935.1. Classification (NCBI taxonomy): domain Eukaryota; kingdom Metazoa; phylum Chordata; class Aves; order Passeriformes; family Dasyornithidae; genus Dasyornis; species Dasyornis broadbenti. Next base: position 3,290,207 of record VZRN01001083.1, on the reverse strand, counting down.
CAGACTCCTGCCCAAAAAAACTTAGAAATACTTAACTCTTAGAGCTCAGAAACACAAATAGAAAGAAGCAAATTTGGTTTCTTACCTCTAAATTATAGAGCACTCTGAAGGTGGACATGCCTGGAGCAAAAGATCTGAAAAGACTTTCTAGTATTGAACTGGCACTGGGCTGATGCTGGTGTTTTGAAGACAAGGATGGTGATTTTGAGGACTGAGAACTGGATTCTGAAAGCAGTGTTTTCTAGGAGGAAAAAGCCACAGAAGAAATATTTTGAGACTCCTGTGTTTTGCTGTAATTGGCAATACATATCCTGTAACCCCTGTAATAGCCCTCTCACCTCTGGCTGCTTAGAAGTAAGTCAATAATGAACACTGACTGTATATGAACATTATTTTGCCATAGTGTGTATTATAATCTGTCAGGGACTTTAAAAAACTTAGTAATAAAATCCTGTTAAGCTCACCAAGATCAGTTACTCTTGAATCCATACCTTCCTTCCCAGGGAATCAAGCTGATCAAGAGCCTCCTGAATAGCTGGGTCAGTGGGAATCAGGAGCAGAAGTTTCCTCACTCTCAGTGTTATCCTGAAAAGAAATCAAAGTCACTTGCACAAAATGGGCTCAGCCATGCTGGCCTGGTGGATGCCTGCACACAGTGAAGTGAGTGGCTATTCAAACTGGGCACTGTGAATAATTCTTTAATAGTTAGTAACCATTTAATTTGTTTACCTTGGCTCCTCCAGGTTGGCAAGCTGGTAAAGCATATCAAACACATTACACACGAGAGCCATGACTACTCCAGGGAGGGATTTCTCCTGAGAATTAAGCAGAAATACAAAGGTCTTTTTCTCCCTTCTCTGTTATGTGTAAATTTAACAGAGCTCTTCACTGAAGCAAATGACCTAGACTCCAACCTGACCCCCAGAAATTTCAGCTACTTTCTAGGCTGAGGCAACATTTGAATTTTTACATTTTCCCATTTCCCTTTTAACAGTCAATTTTTGAAGTCAGCTGTTACAACAAGCAAAATACAAAGCAGACCAGGAGTGATCTGAACGTGCCAGTTGATGTTTCTTAGTTTATCTTCATACTGCAGTTTTATTAGTAGTGAAAATGTGGAAAATGCTACTCTCAACAAATACACAGTCTCAAAGTTAAACCAGATGGGTCCTGTTTGTTTAAAAGACCCTCTAGAGATGAACAAACACCAAGAAGGCTACCACAGGTGACAGAATACAGATTATGAAATCCAATCTGCATGCACAAGGCAATTGTGTATTTAGATGATTTGTCTCAGTTGCAGTTTGACAGCAAAACCAGATTTCTAAAAGTTGGATGATCTTACTGGAGCTCTGCTCTCTACCCCAACTATCCCTGCTTCAGGAAAAATCTGAAGGAAGGCTTCAGGCCATGTTTTGCTGTACCTGTTCCATTGCATAGGATGAACTAAATACACTGCTGCTGTTGCTGGAACTGGTTGAGGAATCTGCAGAGCTCCCTGATGGAGTCCCACTTCCTGATGTTTTTACTGTAAGGATTTGCTCATCAGAGAAGCCCAGTTGGTGGAGTAGTTTCTGATCTTTGTTTACTGTTAGCTGCAAGAAAATATTTATTGTTTAGTTCTGGAAAAGACTCAATTTCATGAAGAATGAGAATTCTTTGTAGTTAACATACCAGGCTGTCATTGGCAAATATCTGTATATTATCCACAGGTGAATTCAACATCTTTGCTATCTTCCACCTGACACTTCCTACAGTTTCATTGCTATGAGCCTGTGAAATTAAACAACACTGGTTCAGTAAGTCTGCTCAAGCAGAACGTGCCAAGAGAACAAAATAAAAAACTTCCAATAAAATCTTCCTGTTCCTCTGCACAGGGTAGGAAAAGCATTGCCCGTAAGAGTGACAGCATAGTAGAGAAAAGATACAATATCCACAGTAAGCAAATAACTTCTTTTTCCCACTCTGGAATGATGATCAAAATACATTTGGTCCACAGACACTTCCATACACATATTTTTAACATTTTAAAGAGGAGTTTAAGTTGACTGGAGTCTTTATAACCATCTTACTCTATTCAGTCTGGGCATAAAACCCACCAAGAGCGGCTACATAACCAACAGCCCATGGCACACACAAGCTGTGCACACCTACCTCTATGGTGAAGGTATCTTTGGTAGACTCGTACGTAACATTAAGGGTTAAAAGATGTCCATGGAAAGAGGCACCATGAGGTAGAATAGTTCGGGGAACAGAGTAAAGGTCCTACAGGAAGAGAAGGATGACAGTAAATACCACCCTTGAAAACGAAGACATTTCTGTGATGGTGGGTAACTAGGGTTGCATGTTTAAATAACTTTTACTGTCTTTAATAATATTGGAAGTTGTGTTCCTAGCCTTGCTCAGTAGGAAATTGCACATCTTACCTCTATTGTTATCACGTAACGCTCTGCCAACAGTAGCAGCCTCTCAATTATTACAAGTTTAGTTGACCTAAAGACAAACATTGAAAACAAGAGTAACTTGTCTCAGAGATTAATTTCCAACGCCCACGGGTAATTACCATGAACTGTCTGGTTTTTAATGTTAACTCCTTAAACTTGGAGTTAATTCAGCAGAAATGAACCAGGAAAACAGGCCAAGAGGCTTGTGTTGTACTGCTTGAAATGTTGCCAGCTTCAGAGGAAGCTTCATGTTTCTAAAGGTCCCACCCTATACTCCCATATTTAAGTTTCACATATTCAGGTATGCCTCAATTTAAAGTTAAGAGTTTGAAAAAACATCCTTTTCTAATTTAAAATGAACCAAAACCAAACCCCATTGCCCCAGAAATATTATGTGATTAATAGGCTGGTAATAACCTCTGGATTTTTTGTTTTGGTTTGGTTTTTTTTTTTTTTTTGATTGGTTGGTTTTGGTTTTTGGGGGGTTGCAGGCAGGGTGGTTTTTTTGGTTGGTTGTTTCGTTTTTTATTTTTTGGTTGTGGTTTTTTTCTTTAAGTCTATTTGTCTTTGGTTTTCTTTGTTTCCTGGTTGTTTTTTTTTTTTAAACACAGGTTTTTCCAAATCTCTGGAACTCCTATTGCATTGCAATTGGAATACTCAGTTGAGAAACCAGTAAAATATACAACTACCAATTACCGAGAATTCTAATTAGCACTCGAAATCTTGTGGGAAGCAGCTGGGAACCAATGTCTACTGTCATATTTATTCCTTGAGAGGTTGGCCTACCTGTAAGGAGACTGAACTGATGTTGCCACTGTAGGCATAGCAGTTGCTGTAAGCATTTTTGTAGCTCTTGTAACAGCGTGTGTTAATGTTGGACCACCGAGTGCAGAGCTGGCTGCCTGCAACACAGAGCAGAGTAAGTGCTGCTTTACAGGGACAGCCAGGATGTCCTGGAGAGCTCAGAGGACAAAAAATATTTGTGGAAAGAATTTTTTTCTTTAAATGGAATTATCATAGACAATTATTCTTATTCTAAGATAAAAACCCAAAAGGATGTAGGTACCAGAATAACTAAAATTCGTCCTTTACCTCTAACCGTGTGTAGCAATCAGCGATGAATTTCTTGTGCAGTGATACTGAATCCTAAAGATAAAATGTAAAAATTAATTAGAACTTAAACTAAAATCATGGGAATTACTCATAAACTGACGGAACCCAACAAATTACACAGCTGAACGTGCAGAGCATCAAGACTTTATGAATGTCAAAGCACATTTATGTACAAATATATGCCTACCTTTTTCAATCTAGGAGTCAGATTAATATAGCTGTAATTTATTATCAGTTGAATAGCTTCATTGGCAATTTCTTCATCTGGCGACTCCATTGCAATCTTCCAAATGAAATCCATTCCTATTAATTCCAGTTTTTCTACGCTCTACACAAGAAAGAGCAACAGTTAAACATGACTGGATTTCTTACACAATAGTGAGTTGAACCACAGGGATAAGACTGTCTTCCATCTGCTGGAAAAGCACCTTTTGATTAAAACTTAATTTTTTTTTTTTTCCAACATGCTGCCAAAACTTTGGCACAGTGCACATTTAAACCAACTGCTGCACATTTGTGTACTTATAAAAGAAAAAAAAAATTGTTTACTGGTGGATAAACAAGTTCCAAAGAACAAATCTCAGTCAAGCCAACTGAAAAATTAAAAAATTTAAAAGCATGGAGAAATTTAATCTGGAATGGAATTTGTTTCAAAAAAGTTGACATGGTAACTAACCACATAATAAACCATCACAAAACCTGCTATGATATTTGGCAAAAAATTCTGCATTTGAAGTAAGTTCTCTGTGATAAAGATCTAAAATGCCTATGGTAAACTACCTAACATATAACCATTAATTTAACAAAACCACAGAAAGATCAGAGTCAAAAATTACAGTAGGTTAGAATTTAAATATGACAAGCCTAACTCCCATGCAAAGAAGAAAAATTACAAATAATGAAAAAACCAGTATTGCCCTGATAGAGAGAAGCAAAAAGTGCACACCAGAATTCATGACTATTTTTAAAAAAGAGTTCAGTCATTCCTCCTGCAAAGTTTTACAAGCTCCAAACCAGCTTCCTGTTACTAACTGCTTAATTTTAACTGTTGAAATTTACTGTCAAAGTTTTAACTTCAAAATTTAACAATGTTGATGCTACAAGGACAATCTGCATATTAATACAAACGTGACCCTCACCATCTCCCTAAGAGGCCACAGGCAGGACCCAAGAAGAACTTGCCAGAACACTCACCAGCTGAGTTCCTTGCCTCTTCAGTCGATGGTCACACAGGTTCACATTTTCAAAGAAAGTCTTAAATAAACTAAAACCTGAAAGTCAAAACAAAAGGTGCAGGCTTTTTACACAGGTCAGGTTTCGTTTCTATGCTTTTTTTAAAAAAATGAAGTTATCGAATATAAGAGATGTATTTCCTCTGACGGTAATAAACCTCCAAATAATAGAAATAGATAGAAAAGGATTCCATTATTATACTGATTTATAGAACTGATTAGATATTTAATTTGAAGGCTTAGCAAGCAAATTTCTGATATCTAGTTCAACCCCAAATCTGTTCACCAAAGCCATTTTCTTACCATTCATAGTAATTTCATACGATTCCAGTTTAAGAATTTTCTCTTTGAAGAGCTGTTGCTGTACATCACTCTCCAGATCATGTTGCCCTTTTGTAAACCACTCAAAGCACATCTGTGAACAAAAGGTGAATGAAAAGTATTTTTACTTCATTGTCATATCAAATATTTTAGTTTTATACAGCAAACTATGCCAGATACCACAGTAACTCCTCTTGCAGAAGTTTTATCTACAGTAAGAGGTGCAAAATCTCATCTCCTGCCAACCTCACTTGTTACAGAGTCTGCATTGCAGCTTTAGGGTACTTCACAGTCATCTTTCACCCAAATAATGCTCAATGTCTCTTGTGACTGCACAAAGCTCCATGTAGCCCTTTTCAAACCAACATCTCCAACTAATCTCCCAGCCAATGTCCCTCTTCCTGTCAAGTTTAATGTTAAAAGAGTATCCTGGCCATAAGTGAACTCCTAAGAGCGGCTGCTCTAGCCTACACAAAACATAAAATGCATTACAAGTTTGTGTTTGCTACTCATACTCCACGTCTCAACAAACACACATGCTACTCATGATCTATTAAAATTCCTTCTGCAACCACAGAAACCAACTTTTCAAGTTTTTCTTACCTCTCGGTCCAACTCACAAACATCCTGGCCAGTTACAAGGCATTCCCAGATCTCCCTGGCACGGTTCCAGCCCAAATAAAGGGTGGCTTCTTGCAGAAAAAATGCCAAAAATTTTAGATGTGCCTCCAAATACTGAGAAAGAGGAAACAAAAACTCAAGCTCAAGACTTTTTTTTCTGAAACAAGAACCCTGAGCATTCTTTTTATTTATTTTATTTTGCAAATTTAGTTGTCAAACAACAGTACACTTTGAAAGGCCTGGAAACAGAAGCTGTTTGTGAGATTTATTTCTGTTTTAAATATACTTTGTGGCTACCTTTCTAAAAACAAATACTGAAGTCCTCTTGGATTTGCTCATACTTTGCTGGTAGTGATATTATTTGACACTAAGTCAAAACTAGTGTGGAAAAAATAATTATCAGAGCATTAGCAACAAACTGCTGCAAGCTATTTGCGTGTGGCTTCCATGTGCTAATTAGCAAATCTGTTTCAGGTATTAAGAGCTTGACCACACATTCAAGGGTATCACCTCTACCAGGGCAGCTGAACTGAAGCTGATGAAGGAGCTGGAATAGGCTTGGAGACAACAGATCCTAGGATGGGGAAATCAGCTCTCCACTAGGTAAAGATTTTGCTAAGGAACTGTAATGTTTGCGCACCTTTACTCTATATAATAACAAGGCTACAACGAGCCTTCATAGATAAATAATAGAACTATTTATGGATAAAAACTAGAGTAATTATTCACCAATGAATTTCAAAAAATCAAACAACAAGGTAAAGAAATTCAGGGGTCAGTACCTCCCGATAAGTGTATCGGCCATCCACGAGTGTTGCTCCAACCAGCCCTCCTGGGCCTGCCACAGATGCAGCCAAACGGTGACAGGATATCAAGCTTCCCGTCACCAACTTCACTATTTCGAAGTTTTTCTTTAAATCTTGAATAATGCTCTTGGCAATAAAATAAAAAAGAGAAATGACGTTTATAAAACAATACATAAACAGGGATGTGCATACAGCAATTTGCTCTTCTACAGACACACATCTCTTATCAGAAGGAGTCATGGTTCCCCCTCAGAGTCAGCTGTCCCCCTTCCAAGCACCCAACCCCGCTGATGCTGGTGTTTTCAGCATGTGCTGAAATACACGTGCTGCAGACTGCAGACAAAGTCCCACACCTCCACTCAGCCACTCTACAGCACATGTGACTGCTATTCTTTTAGTCTGTTTTCCAAGAGTCAATGTCAATTCAATTACGAAGCAGCTGGCCTAAACATTAGCCATTGTTCATTTCTTAACAGAAAAATGCCTGTTAATTATTGTAAAAAACCTGAGAATAAAATAAATTAGTCCTGACACAGCTCAAACATTTATACATACACACATATACACACAAAGGGACAGCACAGCACCTCTACTCCAACAGTTTATTTATGCTACATCACTAAACTACTTTTTAAATTATTAGCTAATTTTTTTTTCCTAAATTCAAAATTCCATATCTGGCAAAGCTACACAGACACAACAAAGGCTTCAAAAATCATCTCAGCATATAGCCTTACCTTGTCTTGTTTTTGGTAAGTTTGCTTAATAAATGAACGCGTGATTTCATGGAGCTGACGCAACGCTGGCACCACCCACACAAACTGAGGATTATTGTGCTGGGACGACTGGTAGTGGGAAAGGTAAAAACAATTACACATGTGGTACATGCTCAAGAACAGATTAACTTTCCTTTCAGACTCCTGGAAGCCTAATGATACCTGCGAATGCTGCTGTTTCAAAACAACAGCTACCACCTCTGCTGGCTTCACTTACTCGTTCCTGGTCCCTTTTCAAACACACTCAAAGTGCCCTTCTTCACTTTCTACAAGAAGTCCCTTGATACACACAATATGCCATTTTGTTATCCCTAGTATTAAGCCCAAAAGCACCAGCTCCTTGATAGAGAACATGCAAATTAAGTAGCCAAAAAGAACTCAGTTGCACCATGGAGAGATGATAACCACCACCTTCCTCAATTATGAAGCAGGTCTAAAATGGCATAAAGGGGCAAATCCAGCCTAATGATATTACTGCTAAAGCAAGAGTAACAGAAGGGAGAATCTCAAATACTACTGAGAGTTAAGAGACAAAAAATTTCTGATTGGTGTTGCAAGGAGCCCCCTGATAGGAAGCAAAGGATACTTAAGCTGCATTTCGAAAGAGATCCTACAAAGAATAACCCTCCTACCTCATTTTTAGAACTGCTCATCACTTTTCTGGGAGGCTTCATTTTCTGTAAAGTTTGACCACACAGACCAGCACTGAGGTTGCTTGTTTAGAGAAGTGATGTCTGGTTTAAATACTGACAACACCCAAATACCACCTACACACTCAGAGAGCTTGAAGGAATCTGCCCATAGCAGAGAGGTCTCCACTGAAGACTCCCTCACGTATTTGAGAATGCTGCCTTCACATTACATCCCCTCCCACTTTGTCATTTCCCTAATGAAGGGAAATAAGAACATTGTGTATTTTAGAAGTCTGCTGTATGCTCGCCCCAAACCCTTCTAGTTTACAATTACAGCTTTTGTTAGTGTTTCCCACTGCAGCACCTCTGTAAAAGCCCTTGCCAGAATATAATTAATAGGAACAAGATTAGGAAAGCATAAGAGAAAATCCAAAAGAAAAAAAACTACAACTTTCACAGACATTGAGAACCCAAGATTTTAAACTCCTATTCATGAATACACACACAGAAGTGTGATCAATATCAAGGACCAACATACTATGCCTCCTAAACATCTAAAATCCTCTATAAATGCTGCAAAACAGACAAAACCTAATATATCATGAACGAAATGAACAAAAAAGTACAAGCCTTTTTCTTTATTTACAGCATACTTCAGGCTGAAAAAAAAGAAGACAGGAGCATTCCTGCAGGCCCCGAGAAAAATTGCCTGCTATGTGAGCAGCGCAGGAGAGAATATATGCAGTCTTTTAAGCCATGCACATCTCTGCTGCTGCCAGGAGACAGCACAGGCAGCGTGGGAATGGCTTCTTTATGTTACACAAAAAGAGTTAAGGATTTTACTAAAATACAAAACTACTACCATTTAAATATTGATTCGCATTTTGAGACTTAATGGTCATGCCAGAACACATGCTTTACTAAAAAAAGAAACTAATCTAGGCTTTCACATGAAAGGGACAGTTAAAATACTGACATACCTTTACAGTGGTTCCATTTGCAAATTCTAACCTTGGGCCCATCCTGGTAGTTTCCCATAAACTGATCACTCCTTGTGCTGAAAATTTGCTTAAAACAAAGGCAAGAGACTTACTATGAGTCTCATGATCAACAAAGTGGCTCACACAAAGCCTACCCCTCTCGTGGACTCCCCAAGGTAAGAACTTACAGATGGGACACACAATTTGTGCATCTTGAAAGAAAGGGCAACATTGAGGCTAGATAAGATATCATTTTGGAAAAGACAGAATAATAAACCAACCCTCTTAATATCCTCTATGCATTTGATGATGTAGCTCCTTTTGATTGCCTCTTTCACTGCATAAGCATCACTGAGGATTGTCAGGTGTTCCTCCAAGGCCTGCTGGATGAGACTACACGGTAAAGTTGGAAGATGAGCCAGCTCCCAAAGTACCTCCAGAACCTGGAGGAAGAAGGACAAGGATAAGTCAGGACCTAGGAAGTACAGAGGCTAGCAACTCTACATTTAATAAATCAAAAATCCAAAGGAAAGCTATCCACTTGCCTTGCCAGTGGTTGTTTCCACTCGTGCTTCTCGGCCGATGCGCCCGATGAGGCTCAGCAGCTTCTGCCTCACTCGGTCACTCTCTGTCTCCCAGCTCTGGACAGAAAAAAAAAAAAAAAAAAAAAAAAACCAAAAAAAAACCACCATAAAAGCACCACTGTCAGGCTGTTGCATCTCAAATGTACACAAAAATATAAACCACATTTGCTTTACCGCAGGAAAATCAGAATACAAACAAGTATGTTTCCACCATATGCATTTCCTTATTTCTGTTGCTGGGAGTTACAGCACTAATTTTCTCTGCTCTTTTTCAAATACTATTAGGGATTAAATATAATAATAAAATCTCACTTTAAGACCCTCAGGACTGGCTACCTAATGTACTTAAAATCCAAGTCAATTAGCAATTCAGTAGCAGATTAGGCTTCTGGGTTAACATAGAAGTTAGTAGTAAAAGTGGTTTTTTTTTAATAGCAAACTTTACATTTATATAGAAAATATAAATGTATTCAAGGCATTTGCCTTTCAGTAGGCTGGATGCCTAAGTACACCTCATCAATTCTCTTCCTAAGGAATGTAAATTCATGTGACAACTTACCTTTTGGATTAGAACAAATAAATGATTGAGCTGATCAGAGCTGAACTTCACAGCAGCTGCAGCAATAATGGTATGTATGTTTTCAATCACAGTGGAGGATTGTCCTGACTGAAAAGAAGGAGGAGAACACAAGAAGGTAGATCTTTAACCCAAACAAGATAGAGGAAAAACCTTCATGCAAGCATTATCCTACTATTCATGCTAATGAGAATAGCAGCTCTTCACATGTTAGAAACACAAGTTCAGAGCAACTGTCTGTGCTCATTTCCCTGGCTGAGAAGTCTTTGGAAGTAATTCTAAAGCGGGAAAGTACAAGTCTGCCATCATTACAGCAGCTTCAAGCTGCTGCAGAGCCAGCAGTACAAACATCACCTTTTCTATTGCTTGGTGAGGTTCACGTGTGGGGTGTTGACTCTCTGACACTCTCCCAGGCTTTACTCAAAAGTGAGCAACACAAAATCTCCTCCCACACGGATGGGAGCACCATGGTAACAACAGCCGGAGAGGGGGAGGAAATACTGCTTTTTATTAAAGAATAGAAGTGAGGAGCTAAAATCACATTTCAACTCTGCTAAGCATTAAAGACTTGCTACCGTGCCACACACACTGTAGAGCTGACAGTGTTCAATGAGTTTAGTCTGAAACATCAACGTTTGCACAGAGAAGAAAACCATTTCCTGCAGTGGGAGATCAGCTTCTGGTCAAAAGTTTCCATGTGTCATTTGCATAAACACTCAAACCACTGCACCCACACACTAATAAGTTGAATATCCTTAAAGTGAAGGCCAAAAGATGACTTGTCAGTCAATCATATGTATGTACAGGAAGGTAAATGGGAATTCATTTAGCTAGAACCCACTCTCTTTAAAGTCACTCTCTGAATTTAAATTCATAGCTCCAGCTACAAACATTCATACCCCAGTTTGGTCTAGACAAACATTCTTGTCACCTGTTTCAGGCTGACAACCTCTTATGCCAAATCAAATACTTCTACAGCCCCTTAGCACTTGTTGCAAGGAACTGAACTTCATCATAGGATTTAACAGCTATGATACAAGAAATTGCCAGGACACTTGATTTTACATGGTAAACGAAGAAGCAGAAGGAAATCTTTGCATGAATTATACTGTTAAAATCTCAACACCACCACAATGCAACAGAGATAAACAAGTTATTAAAAAACTGCCCTTCATTAGGATGTTTGCTTTTGTAAGACAGTCTGAATTGCTAGTCTTGATTGCTTACCTGAATTCTCCAAATTTTAGTGAGCTCATCTAAAGATAATTTACTGCCCAGCAGCTCAATAATTCCCTTTATACGATCACAGTATTGTGCTTGGTCTATATTACCTGTGAAACAGAGAAAGGCAACTAAATGAATATATTTCAAACAGTATTAGATACATTAAATTAATTTAAAAGAACAAGCTCTTCTAAAAAGAGAATAAAGCTATCTTCATTTGAAAAGTCTTTATTTCCTATTACAGACAAGTCTATCAGTACAAAGAAAAAGAACAAGGTTTTTCCATTTTTATTTTTGTTTTGCTTCATACATCTGATAACACACCTATAGAATGTTACTACCTGGGGGAAAAAAACACCTCTTTTCTCTCTTTTCTTGAGGCTAACAATACACAAATTGAGAGTAAAAAAACTCCAGGTACAGCAGAAGACTTATGCACCGATGTCAAACAGAGGACTAGATGACAGCAGCAGAATTTGTACGATTTCAGTTTATTTGGGAGACAACGAAAACTCTTTGGTTAATAGTGCTCACTAAAATGTATCGAAAGGGAGAAATGAGATTTTTAAATTCAAGTTCTTCAAAGCATGTGCCAAAAGAGAGTTCTTACCTTCCAGAGCAATAGACAGAACTGAATTCTCCACAAGCCAATTTAGCAGTCGGTCTGTGTCTATTGCATTCTTCACTGACTTGGAGACAGTGCTGTCTTCTATTAATTTCGTTACCTAGAAATTGCAAAATGTGAGATTCTAACAAAAAATTCCCACCTGCCTCATACACATACACAATGAAATCTATTCAAAAAGGCTTATGATGAAGCTTAAGTGTGAATCCTGAAATTCTTTGAATACAGAAGGTGTTTGGGATTTTTTGGGCTGGTTGTTTTTGGCAGGGTGTTGGTTTTTTTGTTAATTTGTTTTTGTTTTTTAATAAGCTGTTTAAAGGCAAATTCCTAACCAGAAACACCATGTCATCAGTCTCTGATGCAGCAGAATTTTATTCTCAGTCTGACACAGAAAAGCTGGCCTGTGCTGCCAGGTATTTTTCTACAGATACACCAGAAGTAGGTTATCTCAGGCTTCTGCTTGTTACACTCCAATCAGTGTCCTATTTTTTATCCAATACTGAACTGATACGGGCTCCTCACTCTAGGGAGAAGGAGCACATTTCTGCTAAAACCTTCAAAAGCTGCACTTTTATACATTCACCACGGATACGCAGCATTTATGAATAAGAACCAAACAGCAATGAGGTTTAACATCTCAATTTTCTCATAAAGAGAGAAAGAAGAAAGCAGATAAGATGGACTCTGAAACACTACAGCGTCCACATACAACTGTAATAAAAAAATACAATTACGTAGTGCAATGACCTGATATGAGGGGACTAAGACATCAATATAGGTTTAAGTCCCATTTGGTTTTTTTTCCCATTTCCTCTCAGTGAAAGGAGAAAAAAGGGATATGCCACAGGATGCTCAGGATTATCCCAGAGTGAATATTCAATGAATAGCATAGACCACTGCTTATAAATCAATTTCAAATTGCACTTCTTAGAATAGTGCACTTCTCAAACTGTGTCTAACTGGGAGGCCTTGCAGTGGCTACTAATATTATAAACAACTCCTATCACATTAATTTGTTTTGGTGTTTAAGACCAGAGCTTTTGCTAAGGCAATGTAATTCGTAAGGAAATATTGCGCCATCTCTTTTTTTAAGATTGTGGTTTCAGTGGCTTATTAACAACCCATCCCACCTAAACACATGCACTTGTGCACACACACAGACAGACAAAAAGCCAACCTACTTCTTTGAGAGAATTCATTTTTGCACTGAAGTGGGGAGATTTCAACATACGCAGCAGAATGTCCAGCCGCAAGTCATCGACCGCCGTGACCAGGTCAGGTTGGAAGCGCATACACAGCAGTTTGATCCCAGACAAGAGCTCAGGGATACTCACCAGTCTCTGTTTAAAACAAAACAAAACAAAAAAGGGACAAATAGAGGCATTGGTATTTTTGCTATTCTGCTACAGACTTCAGTGAATTGCAAAGAGCAGGTTTAGTGACCAAACAGATTTGTTTAATCTACAAAACACAGTGTCTGGTACTTCTGAAAGTACTACTGGTACACTAGGAATTTTAAGACACTGAAACCTTTCGTTAAAGCTTCAGATTTGGTACAGTAAATTGCTCTCCTTTAGTTCCAGAACCTATGAATACTTTTCTGTTTAAAATTAACAACTTAAATCTAAAGAAAAAGCCAACACAATTTAATAGAACTGAATGTCAAATTCAGGGTAATGCAGGAAGTAGCCACAAGTTACACAGGCGCTTTGCCAACAGCTACCAAATTCTCAGAAGCAAACTGCTAATGCAACAGTAATATGAATTTACCAGACTTCAGGACAGTAAATATCTTTGAGTTAGAGAAGTGAGCATTCAGCATGTTACATGAAGGGACAAACAAAACCAAAAAACTGATAGCAACAGTAGCAAAATATTTTTAAAAGGGTCATAAATCAGGTATTTACTGAAAAGGGTATTGAATGGAATTGGGTAAATGCGTTTTCATGTCTCTAATTCAGTCAGAATTCAGAACAGGCTGTATTCTTGCCAGTGAAAAGAAAGCTATTGTTCTACTTTACATTGATGGCATTTCCAAGACACACAGGAAGTTCATCCTAAATATTTAATATGAAAAACATTACCTTGTCTTTCAAGTCCTTCTCTTCTACATTCTGCACATATTTAATCATTTTATGAATGACTGGATCCAGCATGGGCTAAAGATTGTGAGAAAAGGCATGACAATCAGTTTAATGTTTCCTGAAATCAATCAAATTTCTTGAAAGATGTGACTGCAGCAAAAGGAAATACTTATCTGAAAGCTCACCATTACCTCAGACATAAAGCAACACCTACAATATACACAAAACTATCCTGGTAGCTATATCCAGGAAAAAAAGCAATTAGAATAAGAACCCATTTCAGACCACTGTAATGCAGGTTTGCACAGAGACAGACCAACTGCCCTTTAAAAACGCAGCAGTTTTTAGGTGCATGTGCTTCTCTGACTCCCAGGTGCTTCCAATCTACATCCCCTTTGAAGTCTGTCAGTCACTTAAGTCAATAGTTTTTGGTGGTGAGGGCAGGTGTGAAGCCTGGAGTACATTTGCACATACAAAGAGGTCCTGGTGAAGACTTTTCCTGTACCATAATTTTTGCAGTGTAAACTCTCATTTCCACGTGCTTGATCTCAGCCAGAAAGTTAAACTAAATGCAAAATCCATCCATCAGGCTGGATTCTGTTCCCACATGGTTTCTAATGATGAAGCTTAGTAATGGCAGTGGTAGAGCTTCTCACTGCTGCTGATGTAGATACATGACTACAGATCGCTGTTTCAAAAATTAATCTGCACATTGTCTGAGCCCTTTATTCATCACCTCAGGATGCTCAAAATGGTTCTTGTACTTTCTGCAACGTGAGGTTTGAAAGCTTTTCAAATTAGTCATCAGTTTCACACCAACACAGTTGGAAATGAATTTTCAGTCCTCTTGCAAATCATAACAAAGACATTTTACCTGTACTACAGAGGAGTTAAGATATTCTGCACAAACTCCAAATGGTTGAACTAATGCAGAAATTGCCTGAAAGAAAGACAGCAAGTATTTAGGTGCATATTTAAGAAATCTTTTCATAGTTAGTAATCTATAGCTTAAAGGAAAATGAAGGTGAACAATATTATTTATCTCATCATGTATTTCCAGTCATTTGCTATGACTGTTTTTGGTGTGCAAGTCCTTTACAACAGCGCATGGTTTAAGAAAGATTTACTCTATGGCACACAGTAGAGTATGTGCTATATATTATATATGGCATACAGCATGTGTTATATATTTTTGTCTGAAATAAAAAATGCCTTCCCAGTTTTCACTAATCTCGGTCCTCTCATCACTCTGTTCAGTGTTCTCTGACAGATCCTGTTTCAGTCACAGAAATAAACAGACGGAAAGGAACATATCACATTTTGCTTGCTCTCTACAGCAATCAGAAGTGTGAATGCAAAATTTAAGGTTAAAGCCATATGGCAAATTTCTTTCCCAAAGCATTACGTGGGAGAAAGCTTTTGTAAATGTGTCATATACATGTCAAGATCTCTTCAATGCATGATTTTAAAGTGGTATCTATCGTCAAGAAATTAAATGTATAAAGGTATTTGTTTGCCAATAAATAATATCAAAATCAGTTTGTTTTCACACTGGATCAAGAATTGTGGTACTGTGTGTGCAGTAGTGCAATCCAAGGCCCAAATTAAGTGATGTTGACCCAAATTTCCTTCCTAAGCAAGCAGTTATTAATCATTAAACAAAGTCAAGTCAAAGTTTCTATTACAGGACTGGGATGTAAAACAAGCTTTCCCTTATTTTTCTGTCAAGCTCACATACGAACCTATCTCTGTATAAAGCAGAACAAATCAATATCCCAAGAAAAGAAGTTGAATTCTCTCCAAGTGGCATGTCACTGAAAGCAGACTGATTTTATACTGGGGGACAAGGTTTCACATGACATAATTTTCCTTCAGCCTCCTCATGCTCCAAAGCTTGAAAGAATGGGAAGTCTCCTGAATATAGGTTAGGAAGCTAAAACTAACCAAGTTAGACTTCACTACCAAAAATAGTTTAGCTCTGTTGAACCAGTCAGTTTTAAGATGCAGCTCTTGAAAAAATGTTTAGGATTAGACACTGTCTGTCTTCCCAAGGATTTTTTCCTTAAACACGGATTTCTATAATAAATGACAGAAGTCAATTCACTTGCAGCTAAATGCAGCTACGGGTGCAGTAAACAGAAAACCAGGGACATGCTGATTAACATACAATGAAACTACTTTGATTGATATCTCAGCAGAAGGCTGAATGCTAGCAGAAAGGTACACTAATTTCTCCTCTTTTCTATGAAGTCTCAGTAGCTCTTCAGTCAGGATCCTTATGTACAACCTAATTTGACCTCCAGCCTCACAGCACTCCTCCAGGGCTCTGTGGGAGTGTTGCTCTGGTACCAAAGAAAAGGTAAAAGCACTGCCAAAAGGGACACTGCTGCTTCTACATGAAGGGTGCAATGGAAAGGGAGATGTCTCTTGACAGAAGATGGACTTACCCCAAGTTCAATATCTTCTGAATTGAGTTTGGATTGAATTGCTGAAAATCCACCCAACTCTGCAAACTGAAATAAAACAATCAGTATTACATAGTGAATGACTGTATTTATCTTTTAAATACGAGATCATAGAAAACACTCCACTGACAGTTTCCCAAGATGCCAACAAGTGTCCTTTACCATGGAACATCCCATTCAAAAAAAGCTTTATATTTTCATGCAGATTCAGGGGCACACTGGGGAATGCAATGCAATTATACATGATACTGGAGTTTAAATATCAAGCTAGAAACTCTGTCTTGAGTGAAAATGGAAATAGAGAAGAAAGGTAGACCACATACAGCAACAGCTGACTGGGCTGGCATTTTTGATTGAGGGGCCTTTGACTGCAGCCTCAGCTGGGCTCTCAAATTCCTCTAGTCATAAATACCACATTAGGAGGTAAAGGTGCACAAAGGAGAAGGCAGCAACTCAACGAGATGTATTTTACAAGGCAGGACTAAAATTTTGAAGTATTTTTTTGTGCTTATCAGAAAAGCGAGGAGTGAAAAAAAGAAGTCAAGGCAGGGTGGGGACTGGGGAGAAGAAATTATCTCTGAAGACCAATGAATTCAAGTGACAACCAACAATTCTGGTTTACATTTACCTACCCTGTTTACCAGATCCACCAGCCACCCGTGAGGTTCCTTGAACAATAAGAACAATAACAAATTAGTAGCTGCAGCATCAATGCTAAACATTTGTCTTCTGAAACAGATATTTGGACAGACACGTTCAGCCCATTATCCCACACCTCAAATGGATGTACTACTACACAAATAAAACAACGTTTGTAACAGCTCTTTTATTAAGTGTAGCTGGAGCTCTGGTTGGTTGTCACGAGCATCATCCTGTTTAGGACTCTGCTTGACATCACTGCCCGTGTGCTGTGGCAACAGTTCACACTGTGGCTGCTGACTCACAAGCAGCTGTATTTATAGCACTGTAGCAGTGTGGAACATTACTGAAGCACCTTTCCCAAAGCAGCAGATGTAGAATTTTCTTTCTATGGCCACAAACTTGTTTCCTGAAAGACCACGCAACTCCACTGATGTTGTTTTGGACCAACACATCTGCAACAACTGTGACAAGACAGTGCAAACTTCAAAAACTGCCTCCTTGCCAGTGTGTATGTGTTGAAGATATTGTATCCTTGGCTGTTAGAAAAGCCCGAATTCTCTGCTAGAATTGAACACTTGGAGTTATCCTGGTCATTTCACACTCAACAACCAAACAGATGTCAGTCCTTAGATACACAGATCCACCCGTTGCGTGCTTCATGACTAAAGCAACACACAGATTGTTGTGTTACTTCAGACATGAAAGTACACCCATGTCTAAATGTAGCCTCTAACAGAGAACTGGAACCATTTGAGAGCACAAATTAATGTCTGCAGACCAATATACACTCAACAGCTCTTTGCTATAATTCTTGGTGACATATTTAAACTTTGTGTTATAAATACTTACTAATCAAACAGTCTTATCTGAAACAAAGACATCCACCCTAAAATTAAGTTTTTAGGGCATGGCCATGCTTACCTTCTGAAAAGTGGATATGGGTGAGACAGCATGCATGTTCCCTTCCCCAAAGACTTCTGCCCAGTTTCGTTGGCACACCTTCATTCGATTCTTGAAATGATATTCATTGTCGGGATTAAACGCCTTGAAAGAAAAGCCCATGGCAATGAACAGGTGGCTTATGCCAGTTTCAAAACTTATCTTGATAATATTTGACTGTTTCAGTCGAGCATTCTCCCTGCTGACAGTTAAAGATCTAGCAAAAGATAAATTTGAACACAAGCCCCCTGCTCCTGCCTCTCAGATCTCACCATGTAAAGCGTTTTGAAGCTTTTATTCTGTACAGACAATATGTAATAACCATGTGAGCCAGAGGTCCATAAAACAGGGAACTGAACTCAAAGCATCCATTTTAAAAAATAAACAGTGAAGTGACAAAAATGTGTTTTGTTTTTTTTTTTTAAACTGGTAGTTTTCAGCAATTTTGAACAGCACCCACTCCTTCGAATTGCACACTGGATGTAAAACATCTGCAGCAAGCAATGGCTGCAGATTTTAAGACAATAAACTACAACTTACACAGCTGGAAAAAGCATCAGCTACATAAATACAAAATGCCAAATACCCAGATATTAGAAACTGCATCAGAGAGTCAAATACCATTGTAAGCACACCAAGCAGGCCCACGGGGATAGGATCTTGTTTTACTCTTTCTGCAACCAGGTCCACCAGCAGCATGAGCATGTTGTAGATTCCCTCATGGATTTCAGTTCCCCACTTGTGAACAGCACTGGATGTCAAAAGCTGAAAAAAAGAAAAAGGGATTTTTTTTTAAAGTTTGAGCCCAATAACAAAACAGGAGAAATTTATCAACTTCTGAGACTGTTTTCAGAGCAAATGTTTCCTTGGAGTTCACCCATCACTGTCTGGTGTGGTTTTCAGATGTTCTTTCTGCACTAATGGGTTTAGAGTTAATTCAATTCGTAATTTCGTGGAAGAACACCTTAAATCAGAGTTTATGACAGAAAATAAAATCTATCAAACTGTTTTCCATTTCCATGCACTAGTAGAGACCGTAACCTTTGCAAAGAACAACTAATATGAAACTAATCCGTTTGCAGATTGAACACACAAGTATTAAATCTCGAAACAGGCAGCCACAAAGCTGCACTGATTCAGCTGAGGTAACCATTTACCAATTCACACTTTCTGAGCAGCTTCTATTAGAAAACAAAGCACATGTACCACGAAGAGAGAGGTATTTAATGCTGCTTCCACCTACTGAAACATGTTCTTTAAATCTGGTTTCATGGTTGTTTATAAAGGATACTTGGCTGCCATCTGCAAACTTCATTTAATTTCTGCTGTGTCTGAACAGAAGCAGATAAAAACTTAATAGTTTAAATACAATTACTTTTTGTACCATTAATAGAGTTTCTTTCAAATATTTCAGCAAACTGTAATTCAGCACATCCTGAACTTAGATTTCTACAGATTATCCTTCTGGAGAAACAATCTACGTTGTTTATCTCATATGCAAAAAACACCAAGTGATATAAAACTACTGTATGTAAGATTAGTACTCTGATAACTAAATGGAAAAAGAATTTTTCCCTTTAATTTCTACCTTCCTTAAATATAATTATATTCTTAGTATTTTAACACTAGGATAGACTAACTTTTTAAATGTATGTTTTTCTATACATAAGATCTGAAAACTAGGCAAGAAATTTAGGCAGTACCTAAATGGAATAATGGGAAGTAAGTAGATGGAATAATGGGAAGTCAACCAGTTTGGGGAGCTCTGTAGAAAAAATTCACAACAGCCCAGAGAAACAAGGCATTAAGCACTGAGGTGAAAAATAAAATTCTAAATGGATTGTGAAAAGAATTTAGCAACCCTCTGAAGAAATAACAGAAAGAACAGTTAATGGAAATCTCATCGTGAACTTGTCACCAGTGGCCATAACCAAGGGTCTTTAAACCTCTCTTTGGGCTCTGGTAATTACTACACGGCTCTTCATTTAAGGGAGAAAAAAAACAAACAAAAAACCTATGTGCTAAAGCTGGCCACAGTTACAGAACTGGGACCTTGTATGACTTAAATTTAAGTCTCTGTGATTTTAATCTTGGAAAATAAATTGAGTGTGATTTTAATCTAAGAACTCACTCAGTAGTTGCCTGAAGTCTGGATTACAAAACATTACTTCCAGCATGAACAATGCAAAGAAACATTGAACTGGCCTATTCGGCCTACTTACCTTTTTAAATGCTTCAGGCATGCATCTGTCCATAAACCTCTTGCAATTCTCATCGGAATCAGAAAGACCTTTATGGAAAGGAGAGTGCTTTTTAACAGTATTTAAAAAAAATTACTTTTTAAGATGACATCAGGGACCTTGTTGCAAGTTTTTAGGAACACCAACTCAAACCAGCAGTAGTAAACATGCTACTGTTCATTCAAAATTAGCCTGCTTTTTAAGCCACAAAAAGCATGAGTTGAGAGATTCTGCCTTTCAGAACTAAGAACTAGTTTCCCAATACCTTTTACGACTTCTTCAAGCATTATTAGCACCATAAATAACTTGCAAACTTCAGAGTTTACAATTCATACATTACTGATGCTTCACAGGCTTCATCCAAAACAAAATTAAAGCACAGCCTTTTAACACAGATTAGAAACAAAGAAGCAAACCAGAACCACTTAACAACTTCTTCCAAGAGATTACAACACGCCTTTAGTCTGCCATCAGGCACGACTGAAAAAAACCATCTTGTACTCTCATTATACACCAGTTGTTGGGTGTGGTGCCTCCATAACACTCTTAATCCCAGCCAAAGTACTGAATACAGAAGAGTCAAATTCGGGTCTCATGCAATATAAGCATTTCATCAGGGGAAAAAAACCACTTATACAAGCACGGTACAACACGGATTGAGATGACAGCTTGTTTTTATGAATGGAAAATAACCAGCACAAAGAAAAGTCAGTAACTTAGTTCTGAAAAGATGTAATTCCTACAAGCATTAGAACATACAGAAACACATGCGCCACTTTTCAAAAAAAACTTAAGTAAACAAATTACTTCAGAGAGAAAGGAAAGAGATAAACGTTGGTTTTACAAGTTCACTGTTAACCACTTTCTCCGAGATGTGATCATCGTGCAGGGTGCAAGTAAACAATGGCAAGATTGAAGTGAAAGACACAACCTCCCAACATTTTGCCTGTGACACCCTTTGAACAGATAATCTGTGTTATTTGTGGAAAGGGAACTTACCCAGTCTTGCCAGGTAGGTGGATGCAATTAGGCACTTGCCTAGAGACTCCTCCCGCTTGTAGGGTATGGACCAGTGATCTGTCAAAACTCTGCTCTCCAGTTCATACAAGTTGGTTGTTGGAAACTCAATCCCTTCACCAGAGCAATTCCCATTTTCATCATTTTTCTGTGGGTGAAAAATAAGTTCAAGTGAAACACATTAAAGCATTTAGAAAAGGCAGCTGTGCTTGTAACAAGCATGTCAAATTCTCAACCCTGAGGCTGCTTGTGTTTTTCAAAGCAGAACTTCATATTTCAATTTGAATTGAAGGGATTACATACCTGGATGTATTTAATGTAGATGATAACTACTATGTTTACATAACTAATTGCTAACTAATGGCCTATTTAAGCACCAAATCTTATTCCATAGCATATCAGATCCTAGAGCCAAGTGATAAGTACTTCCAGTCCCTGTGAGACCTTAGAGTAAAAATTTTGATCTCCACAGATCTGCGTATTAATCCTCTGTTCAACAACTGCTGCAGAATATGGGAATAGTCTATTCTAAGGGAAGTCCATTTCACCCCATCACATTAAGAAATACAGGACACTGTTCCAGTACATTAGGAATTTTTTTACTAACTAATAATCTAAAGAAAAATCTACATCAAATATAATTATCCAGCAAGGTAATGTAATTGTCCTTTCCTGAAGTTATAATGAGTTACTGGCAAATATTCTGGAAGGTAAGAGGGAAAAGGCAAGCAGATGACTGCAGCTAAGCTTTACACGTTTCCTTGCTGGAGGCACTAAAGAGCAGCTATTTCTCTGTACTGGACACAGAATTACCCCCTGCTCTCCACTAAGTGCCATATGAGGTAACTGCTTCAGCAGCGCCAAAGAAAGCTTGTACTCAAGTTATTCATTTATTTTCTTTTGTTTATTTTTTAACCTCCCATAGATGTCAGCTACCCAATGTGTCAAAGAGTTCACATGGACTACCTTTCCCTGCCTCCACAACAGCAGGTATAGCAAGTAGGAGAAAGGACAGAATGTCTGGATCAGGCCTGGCAGTGTGCAGGAGCCATTGTTGGAGACAGCGGAAAACAAGAGCAGTGATGGTAACAAGATCCTGCTGAGAAAGAAGTCAGGGACATGGAGGGAGGAAGGACAAGCAGGAAACTAATTTGAAAGTAAAAACCAGACAGTGTCGGGAAAGTGAATGGAACAACTAGAAAAGAATAAACCAAAGGAAAGAACTGAACTCTGGAGGAGATGGTATACAAAGAATGAAATCAATGTACGCACACGTGTGCGCTTCCAGCTCGCTCACTGCATTTGCTATTTGTAGGATTAGACCTGTATTTAAAAAAGTAAATGTGTCATTCACTTTCATAATGGTTCAAAAATATTAAGCCAAGGGAACAGCAATTGTATAGAGCTTAACCTTTAAAGTTCATGGACAGCATGTGGGCTGGACTTACTAACAGGTTCTGGAGACAAGCAGTACAATTTAAATGAACAGAACACAAGAAAGTGCTCAGAAAAAACCACACATCAGTGTTGGGAAACAAAGTGCCACCTTCCTCCAACCCCATAATAAACATTTAATTCTCAGTTTGTCTTTATGGAAAGTTGTACTTTAGCAGACCTGAGCATCAGCTTCTGAAACTGTGGTCATCCGGATAATCCAGCACTGTGTATGGAAGCCCAAAGTAATTCCCATCTAACAAATCATGCCCTGTTTAAATACTTTGGGTTTTGGAGAAGAGATGTTTGAAGGTCTAAATGAAAAGACACAAACAATTTAGAAGCATTTTTTAGGAACTAAAATTAAACTGTTGATTAAACAGTATCTAGCTTCTGTATAGAACACCCATACAGAAAACCAAACCATTTCCTACAGAAAACAATGTGCAGTTCTAAAGAAAGTGCTCACAGTAACAGAACAGGAATGAACTTTCAGTATAATAAAGACAGACTGATTATAATATAAACACCGAATTGCTGGGTGTTCAACAACTGCAGTTCAGCCTCGAATTGTAGCCAAGGAAAGCAACATTTCAACAAATGTTACAGAAACAGAGCTACAGTTGCTTCATTCCCTGGAGGAATGCATCCACATTAAATAAAACCAGCACTAACAACTGATGTCTTAAGAGGCGCAGAATACCAATGTGGACCTTCAACTGTGGATGAAAAACTCCACTTGTTCTTCTGCTTTCCCATCTGCATCCAAGCAAAGCTGCTTGTTAGTTACCTGTTTCCACACAAGAGATTGCCAGAGTCCATGGTACAGATATTCATATGGAAAGAGGGAAATAATACATGCTCTTCACTGTACATTCAGCACCCACATTATCATAAATTGTACTTAGGACATGGCTGGCCTATTGCTGGATTGAGTCTAAGAACAATGCAGTGAAAAGATGGTTTTATACAAAAAATGAGTGTGGTATTTGAAATATTGCCCTAATAATAATGGGAACTATTTGCATTGAAGGAGCATTCTCTTGGCACATTTCAGTAATTAGAGGCAATGAGGCTTCTTGCTTGTCAGTTCTCTGCTACTAAAACCATGTGCAGAAAGTATCAAGTTCGTTTATTAATTTTAGAACATATCACATCCACACAGCTTCACAGCTACCGTGAAACCTGCGACAGTCTCAAATACACACCCAGGCAGTTTAAAACCCAAATTCCCCTTCTAACCATTAACAATTTTAACACTGCATTTCTGGGCGATTATAGTTATGTTCACGTTATATTAGTGCAGACTGAGCCGAGTTTCTTACAATATATCCACCATGAGAAACAGCCTCTTTAAAAACTTACTGCTGCTCTTTCGTAATTAGTGTCCTTCTGCACACGAAAAAGCCCGAACAGTTCACCACCCAACTTTTAAATCGATTTGGGCATTGCTCTTTAAAGTGAGGGATTTATTACCAGCAGCTGCTGCAGCAAGGTGAAATGTCAGCTCGGTTCTTGCACAATCTTGTGTTGGCTGGAGATCCTGCACGCTGATCTCACACTCCAACACAGCCTGGAGAACTCACTTGCTCTGCTGACACTCACAAATGCACCACAGCCCTGAACATGTATTCACAATTAATACTCTGTAACTGAGGAGCTCGGAACTGCCACTGCAAACTCTACTGACACAGGTCCATGGAGGAAATAACAGATTTTAAAGAAAAATTACGGTATATGTGAAAGTAAATAGGATACAAAGCTATGTCAGCCTCCTAAAAAGTGCTTTTCTGAATCTCATCTTTGGGGAATTACATGGGTTTTGTATGAGGACTCTACAATTCTGGCCAAACAGACTTAACACTGGACTGGCCCCTGACATGTTAGATATTTGTATGGATGTTCTTCCATAGAACTGCAAAAAGCAAAAAACCACCCCTACTCCTGGTAACTAATGCATCATCCAAACACAAACTGCCTAAAACTCTGTCACAATCACTGCTTTCTGCAGTAGGAAATCATGGTGCACATCACAAATCTGACTATTTCTGCAGCTGAAATATTGAAAACAACAAACTTTTGCTGACAAACCTTTAATACAATTTCCCATGCCTTCTGATATATCTCTTATTCACAAAAGCCCTGAAGATCCCCTCATGCTAACAGTCTGGACTCTTCTGGCTTATTTTCAAGGTGTGAAAATGAAGTTATGGCTAAACACACACACAGGCTCCCAGGAGAAATACCCTTACAGGAACAGGCTCAAGCACTGATTCAATACTCACTCTCTGGGGACCTGGCACCTCCCAGAGCTGTTTGCAAGGCTGAATAAACAAAAATTGTTCAACATCTGATCAATAAAGCGTTGCTTAAATCTGTAGTATAAAATCCTCTATTGAACAGTAACACAGAACGAAGACTAGCAAAAAAAGTGAAATACGAATTCACTTTAATTGCCAAAAGGTCACAGTTCATAGCTTCAAAATGTATTCATGCAGTATTCAGCTAATTAACTCATCAAACACTGTTTAACTAAAGCCACTGACAGTTCCCATACCAATCACTTTACATAAAATAACAAGGAGTTTAAGACTTGTTTTGATTCTAATGGTGGTCTTAGTAATGAAACTACAGTCAAATTATAACTTAAATTCGTTAACTTGATTTTGATAGGAGGCTACCAACAGAAGCTATTATCACCAGAGCTAAGTCACATGATGTGCTCTTGAATCTAGTATAACTTAGGAAACGAAAACCCAAAGTCACGTTTCTTTCAGCAAGCAGCAGGATCAGACTAAGACACCAGCAGACCAAGCAGATACCTCCACCCTCATGCCTGTCTAAGTGATTATCACGAAATAGCCATCATTTTATAGCCAAGATATTTGATGTTTCACTGCATTGTTAAAAAAAAAATCAACCAAAAACCCCACAAAACCTTGTTACTGTGTACCTACAAACAGGACCACATTTAACTGCTCTGAAAAGCAGTGACTAAAAAATACATAAAGCCAGAATTAGCAAAGATTTTAGGTCCACCTTACAGTTTTTATCACAGACATAGTCCGCATAAATCAACTTTTCAATGTTTCAGCTTCCGCAGCTGCCAAGTGTGAGCTGCTCCCCTCTGCCACAGCACTGATGCACCACTCACAAGTGTTTGCAGAGCACTGCAATGCTCAAGTGGAGGCAAGGTGAGAGAAATACATCAAATACCCATAAAAATAGAGCATTTCTCTGCTCTGATGTACTATGCCCATCAACTTGTGGGAGAAGCTATGAATCCAGAAGTCATGACCTGACAGTTCCTCCCTCTGCCAGACTCTTGATTAAAGCAGCTTTTACTTTCACACCTGGATGTCAAATCTTTTTTACTTTTAATTAAGTCTTAAAAGGAGGATATTCTGTTACCTAGAACTGAAACGTAGGGGTCAGAATTCAAAGTCTTTCAAAAACCTCAAGGCTACCACCTTGCACTTAAACATGAACACTATGAACAAGGTATTGAATGTTTAAAAACATTGTCACATTTTCATACCTGTAATCTACTTGCTTTTTATAAACTGGTACTCCAGAAGCTTAAAAAACTTTCAATTCTTGTTAAATAGCAGATGTGGGAAAAAAATTGGAAAGTATTTCCCAGCTGCCTGTTCTTGCACTCAGATCAAACCCATTGAACCCACATTGCTAAGAGCAAGCTTGGTATCTTGTTGTGAATATGTCAATATTAGTAAGACTCAAACAATGGTGTCATGTATGGAATTTCCACATTATGCTTCTTATCTGGCAATAAGAAAACCCACTGTGATTTCCTGAATGTTTTACTGACAAACAGGCATTTACTTGTGATGTATTGTCACGATTTAAAATGGTTTTAAGTCCTAAAGAGCTACAGCATCTCACCCTTGAAATTTCATCCAGACAAACATATCTGGATGCAAAAATTCTAAGTGTAGCAACAGATAGGAATGTTTTTTGTTATTTATGTTCTGCTAAGAGAACATAATCTTGTTGGTGAGATACACAGATGTTTTGTTCTTTTTGAATAGAAATGATGCACTTTATTGCAAACATTTTACTATGGGCTACTTTACACAAACAAATGCAGTCTTGTCACATGAAAAAATACTAGCATTTTGCCATGTTAACATAAAAGAATGATACTAATCTATTACAAAAGGAAAATAAATCCTCCTTTACAGACTCCACCTAACTGAAGTTGATTTGGACTCTCATCTCATCATATAGATGCCCTAAGAAAACCCCAATTTATTTAGTGAGCTTTCTCACAGAATGTTTTAGATACTGACCTTAACTGAGAGCTGCACAAGGTCACCATCAAGAATGCATGTTTAGACTGAACCCTTAGTTGCTGTAAAGGATTATATCAAATTATAACCACAAAAACCCTATGGCTCCACCTTCCCTCTGCCCCTCATCTTTCACAACCAAGAACTGTGTAAGACTGGGAATAAGAACACAATATGAATTTGAAAAATAAAAATAAATTCAGCAAAGCTGGAAATTAACTCAGAGTTTCTGACAACATAGGTTCTACTCTCTCCCTGATTTCCAGAGTGATGGTGTGATGTTACCAGGCAATACTCCCTGATGTACTCGCCTGCTTGTTCAGAGATAAACATAGTCCTGAGAGTCACAGCAAAACAAAACAACTGAGGCTCCGTAAAAAGAGCACTTGAATTAAAACCTCCTTTTAACTTCAAAAATAAAAGGAGCCTCTTTGCCCTTTTCTACTCCTATTACCACAGTATCCAGTGAAATCTGAGGCAGAGATTTGCTACAACCACTTTTGGCAACGTATTTTGAAGTCTGATAAGCTGTAGGCGAGGGAGAGGTCATGGAAAGCACTGTTATGAATGGCATTCATAAGGAACCAAGAAAAACATTTACCTTCCATGTGTTTTCACTATTGTCTGTGGATATATTAGAAAACTTACTCCATTAGTGTAACTACAAACAGCCAGACTCGGAGTCAACACCATTATTCCTCCCAACCCTTGAGTTTTCATAAGCACAAAACCTCATGCTTGTTCCCAAATAACTCGGAATAACTTTGTGTGATATCAGATAAACATTGTGCTTTAAAACAATAAAACAATGAATCACGAATGCTTAACATTTCAGTACTTAAAATTAAGTCAATACTCGTATCTCCCTGTGCCAAAACACCAGGAATTAATACAGAAGTGCCGCACAACCACTACATAAAGTATTTATTGCAACATTTTAGTGACCAAAGGTCAGGCTCTGGAAGGGAAAATTAATTCGACAATGGTGCTAAACACTCATCAATGCTTCTGATCTACAGTGTGTAGATCAGAAATTCCAAAATTGTGAATTAAAAGAAAAAAAAAAAATCTTTAAATGCCTTTCAAGATCCCTCTGCTGGGCATCAGAAAAGCCAGATCTGTTGTAAAGTAGTGAGCAGGAAAATCAAGTGGCAAGAAATACTGGGAACACTGGCTTTTAAAATTAATTTTACATGAAACATATATACCAAAGGCTCTTCCTACAGCAGCACAAATACGTGGTTTTTTACAAAATAAAAGCTTACAAAAGAAACAGGCACTTCCTCTTTGCCCTGCTCATACAAAGCGCTACTGTTCCTTAATCCAAAAGCAATCCAAATGATTTGCTGGAATTAACTTCTAACACTGGCTAATTTGTTTTTATTCTCATTCTTCCTCAGTATTTCACTTCCTTATTAAACAGCTGCCACAGAATAGCACTGTAAACTGGGAAGATGACCAGAAAATGCTTCCAGAGGACATTATACCAGAGACACTTCCTGCCCAGCTGAGAATTTGGCTGTACAGAGCTGTCTCTCACCTTCACTGACCCTGCAGGCATCACCTTCACCGATGAACCAGTAATTACAGCATGCTCCTCTCCATCCAGCAATTACTCTAACGATCACATTACATGATAATGACTTTGTGAGTTATTCAAAACAAAGCTTACAATTAAAATTAACCAGCTACACCTCTCAGTATCACCCCTATTTCCCTACTATTTCCCTAACTTCATGTAGCATCTCTATTAGTCTGTGTTAGTTATACCAAGAATGAAACCCAGAGTATTTTCTTTCAAATGCTTTCAAGGAAGTGTTAATGGAATCAGAATATAAAAAGAGGTTCCACACCAGGGCCACTCATTTTTGAAAACAGTGATGCTGAAAACCAAGAGTGCTAAAATACTAATTCCACTTGACATTCTGATGGCATCCAGCCAGGGACTCCATGCCAGAATCCACCACAGAGCTTTATTTGATTGCTTAATTGTTTTACAAGGCCAATTCGTAGACAAGCCACACTGTAAAACTTCCATGTGAGAATGCAAGAAATACTCACTTTTGCAAAGCTCAAGACTACTTACAAGAAAGAAGACTGACTTTAAATGTACGGAATTTTAGCGTGAAATCCATCTCATTTACTTGGAGGCTAAATACCTTCTTTGTCTTTAAATAAATACAGCTCCTTCCATTCAAAGATCAAAGAACTTCACAAGCTTAATGTCCATGGTTCTCCTAATAAAGCACATCCCATTATCCTCATTTTACACATTAAAAGCTAAACCAGAGGATAAGTTACACACCCACCATGACGCAGCACATCTGTGGCAGAACTGCTTTCAGTCCTGAGCTTTAATAATGAGGAGAGGTAGGGTTTGAACACCACAGCTCTGCAGCATGACTAGTGAGAATGTTCCTGGCACTGGCACTCACTACAGTCGCCGGCCCAGTTTTTTTATAAAATCCCTTCTCTTGCAATCAAACAGCACCTCAAAAGCAATCTTGGACAAGTTTTATGATAAACCTTACCTAGTAAAATCTGGCATATATGATCTTTTGATCCAGTTCAACGAAAAAAACATAAATCAAAAGAGCACATGCTGAAGGGGACAGGAATAGCCAGAGGGTAATATAATCTGTTCATCATAATTTAGCCAAAAGGTCATAGTAATGGCTCTCAGAAGCTGTTATAAAAGCAAATTAAGATTATTTTAGTGAAGGTTATACCAAGCACTGTTATATAGCCTATATTTTTACCAGCCGCTTATAATTTCAGGTTCCCTGGTCACAATCCCCACATTTGTTAAGCCTGCTCTTCTCTGTCTCATTCCTCTCAAACTCACTAAAGCCAGCAATTTTGGCACTCGTGGCAATTCATGGACACACTGACAGACGTTGTCATCGCACTCATTTATAGTCTTGTCTTAAATGATAAGGATTTAGCAGCAGTTCATAAAACAGCTTATCTGTCAGTCAGATGAAGAGCTGAGCATAGCATCCTTCACCCGCCTCCCTCAGCACAGAATCACACCGTGACAATCTGCACGTTGCCTAAGGAATAAACACAGAAATCCCACATTCTTGCCAAATTGCACTTACCAGATTTACTTCTGTCAACAGACATAAACATAGAAGTTATGTCAAACACACAAAGTTACCTCTTGGAAAAGCAGGTGACCTCAGTCTATCAATGTGGTTTGGTGCTACAAAGGGCAAAACTTCCAACCAGCTGTAAACCTAAACTTGAACTTCCTGCGGTTTCAGGAAGGCTGCACAAATGAACTGAAATCCCCTTTGTATTTCCAAGTTTGTCTGGCTTCTTCCTTTTGATGAGTTCAGTGTGGTCATGCTACCAGCATCGATGCCACCACAGCTATTAACCTAAAACTGAAGCAATTGTGTGCTCTTTGGGGAAACAGTGGCCTGCTGAAACTGAAGTTTTAACCTCATGAAATTGAAATTTATGCACATCAACTCAAGCCTCACCCAGAAAGAAAGCACAGGGCATGTGCTGGGCCAGCTCTCAGCAGCTATCTTGCTTCTGGGCCAGTTACTCCAAATTCAGGCTTCTTTAACACTTCCAGACAGCCCTGAGGACCAGCAGTCTGGACCAATGAAAGAGGATTCACACTGATTTTTACAATCTTATCTAAAGAAAACATGTTTTAACTAGCATGATATGTATCTGGTTGCTGTGCACTTCTCAAAGAAAACCACTAGACAAGCCTTTCTTTGATCCACATGAATACTGAACAGATTCTAACATTATGTAATAGCGACCAAATAAGCATATGCAAACATAATGGATTCATTACTGATTAGGGAAAATGTAAAGTGTTTAATCATTCATAGACCTATTCTTATATGCATGCTGAAGAGTGCTCAGCCAAAAAAAGAACGTAAATTCAAAGAACAGACCTGTTACACATATCCTGAAGAATGACTAAAGCATTGTTATTTTTAAATTATAACATCTAACCCTAACGTTTGTTCATGAAGTGTTAGACTGGAACATTTTACTTTGGGAAAAATTTCTAAGAATTCTTCTTCTGTGATTTATCTCCTATTACTGATACATAAAATCCAAAAATCTAACACACCACTTCCTCGTCACTGAATAAAAGTTAAAACTGGCATTATGAAGAGTATGAGGAACACACGCTCGAAGAGCTGTTAGAAAGAGAGATGATACCGAGAGGAAGAAAACCAGAAATAACATCTGAATTACCACGAGACAGCATGGGGTACAATATGTTTCACCATAATGTGTATGACTACAATGAATAATATAGCTGCTTCTGCAATGGCTTTCTGTACAGCTTCATATGCCATAAGCTTCTGCTGAATGGAAAACTACTGATTAACCTGATTAATTACTGATTAACCACTTAAAGAATAGCTGTAGCTCATTAAATGTAATGCTAGATTACAGCTGAAGAATAAAAACAACCCCAAGAACTGATCATCTATCATTTTCCCCCTTTCACGGCATGTATGTCAAAAGCTGTTAAGTTGTACTGCAGTGTTAGACAAATATGCACAGGCAACAATTCCAGTCTCAGGACTTTTATAGATATAACTCTTTTATTACAAAAATACTGTTTTGCATACACGTGCAAGAGCTGACAGATGCTCATATGCAAATGAACCCAATTACTAAATTGAGGCATGAATTTATATAAAGTTTCATGTAGCAAGACACCTCAATCCTTCTGAAATGCCTCCTCTGTGCAGTGATTTACCTACAGAGAAATGTTTTGACTTCCCTCCTGTGGGTTAACAAGAGCACAAGTCAGAGCAAACAAGAACGTGAGTGACAAAGGAAACTATTATAATGTATAAGTAAGTTTGATCAGAAATATAGGAGGAAATAATGGGGGGCGGGAGAATCCTCTGACAGTTGTCAAAGTGCCACTTGTAATGGGAACAAGCGCAGGGAAAAAAGTGCTTCTCTCAAGTTTACACTGACAGTTTCTCTTGAAATGTCACACTGACAAGCCAGACTGTCCCAACCATAACTACATCCAACCTAAATGCCAACAAGAACTCTCATTCATTCTCAATCCTTCACAGGAAAGGTTAGAAATCAGCTCCCTGATGCTTCAGTCAGGGAAGTTAAACAGCGGCTCTGCTTCTGCGCAGCGCACGTGCCATCCCACAGATCACCTTACTCCACAAGCACACATCAGCAGCTTAGAGGAGCTCAGGATCTAACCCAGTTAATTCAGTGAACAGGATCACCTATCTTTATTCCGCAGGACTGGACGTCAACATACCAAGGCTACGGATACGGATGATCCGTGCAAGTGTAGTTACGCACCAGATACGCCCATGGATTCTTCATAAATGTATTTATAGACACATACACATGGTTACACAGAAAGGAAGCACTTCTCTGGCACAGATAACCCTCAGGATACTCTTCACTGAAGCCTGAGAGGGTACATGAGGTTCCTTGGTTTTATTCACGAGCTTATGCATCTGCTCTTGACCACTTCTTGAGACAGGGACTAGGCAAGGTGGCCCTTTGGTGCCACACGGGGGTTTTCTGCTATTTTCACCCCCATGAGTCCCACAGGCTGGACACTACTAATTAGCTCTTTTCTTATAAGCACTCTGTGAAGTTTTGGGAAAAAGACCAGGAAGAGAAGGCTTTATAGGAAAGCACTATAAGACTGTTCCAGTCAGCAAGGAGAGCAACATGAATGTATCTGCTGGCTGAGGGGTTCAGAGTTCTGGAAGAAGATGGAAAAGAAAGAAAAGCAAAACAGGAGGAAGGAGAGAACCTGGGAAAGGCTGGCATTCTTCAGAACTTCTATCTACTTCTGATTAACTTTAGATCACAGCTCTAAGTTATGAGTTAAAGCCCTGCTTTGAAAAACATTTGACCTCACTGCGCTCCTATTTCAGAACTTACGTTCAGCTTATCCAAATAGAACTGTACGTAAAGTCATACCCACACTGCGCTTTCCTTCACATTGTGCAAACAGTTAAAAAAAATAGACAGCCTTTAGTCACCGGGATTATGCAAGAAGGCACAAGAGGGGGAGCGAAAACTAGAGCCCTACGGTAGCCACACATTCCTGGAATGCCAAGGAAAACCCTGGGTGCGCTTCACCTTGCAGCGATCGCAGGGAACGGGCTCGGGAGCGCGCCGGGCGGGCGGCAGGCGGGGAACAGGGAATACGAGCGGATAAGGAGCCCCCGGCCCGGGGAGTGACCAAGGGTTCCCCTGGGCACGTCCCGCCGGCTCCACGCCCGGGCCGCCCCCCGACCGCTGGGCCCGGCCAGCGGGGAGGCTGCAGGCGGCTCCCGGCACTGCCCGGAGACCGGCACTGCCCGGAGCCGCCCCGGGACCGCCCGCCCGCAGCTCACCTCAGTCTCTACCACTTCGTGGTACGCGGGCGG